>CAWUFW010012050.1:0-568807 GCA_963921515.1 Calotriton arnoldi
TGTACCTCCCAATATGTGGTCTATGTCATCCAATGTAATTGCGGCAAGATGTATATAGGAAGCACAATTTGCACATTAAAAAGCGAATTCTAGAACACATCAGGGCAGTGAAAAACAAGGACCAAACGTACGCAACTGCCAAACACATGATCACCTGTCAAAATGGCGAATGGCGCAATATGACATTCTTTGGCCTTGATATGGTGGAAAAACATGAAAGGATGGGGGACAGAAAGAAGAAACTCCGACAACTTGAATCAAAATACATTATTAGATTACGAACCAAGAACCCCAAAGGGATGAACTTTGATGAAGAACTTTATGTCCATCTGTAACAAAATAATTAATCGATCATCACAAGCCCAAGCCAAGTAATCAAATGCTGACATTGTAGTTAAATCTTCAGGTTAATTGGGGTACTACACCCTCAATTTAGAAGTTGTACAATGCACGAGCAGAAAATGATTCACATCACGTTTATCTAATATGTGCACGACACTGAGCAAAATTTGAAAAGCATTACAAAATGTAATATACATGTACTTATTTATCATTATACTTATTGGCACTATTATAATGAATATGACCATGTTTCCCAATGCAGTTCGACCCATGCGCTACTAATTCTGATGTAGATACGATAATGTCACAAGGGTATTTACAACATGTACTATTGAACTACTAGTCCCAGAAGTCACTGGGAAGTAGTAGTCACATGGTCAAGGTTTAAAACAGATTGAGCAGTAGTGCCCCTACCGTGAGAAAGGCCTTTTGGCCGAAACGCGTCGGTGTGACAGACTGGGTCTGTGAAATAAAACTTCTTAATTCTGAATTCCAGAGTGCGGCGTCCTTTGTTAAAATTGAAATTGAAATTGGCCACTGGTTCGGCCCCACGCTTGCACCCGCTGCTGCGCGCTCCGGCAGGAACCACATTGCTGCAAAATTGAACACGCCGGAAGCGCCCGACTGAGAACGCCGAGAAAGCCATTTTCCAACTGTGGAAGCACACCGGGTAGAGCGCTGGAGGAAGGAGCAGAGAGCCCCTACCGTACAGGAGTCTCCCCAAGGGTGAGTGCAACAATACAAAAACGTTGATTGTACCGGCATCTTTTCTCATCGAAGCGACTTGTTGTGGCAAAAGACGGAGCGGAATATCGCTACAGATAATTAGCCGTATTCCGAGCTCCGACCACTTTAAAGGGGGAATTCAGATATTCGGTTGATTACTTACAGACATCACCAGAATACAAATACGGCAAAATAAGCGCATAATAGGGATATTTTTCAACTCAAGCATTGGAAACAATTATCAATATAATAATGGAAGCACGTAAAGCCAAACGCATACAAATCAGCGCTACAATGTTTCAAACCGGCAACCAGGAGGGAATAGCTATCAGCACGCCAACACAACTGGGAAATAATGTGGAACCGAATTCAAAACAACTTTTTTCCAAATCGAAAAACAATATAGGAAAGAAATAAGTAAGAGCTGGGAGGTTCTGGCTTTACAACAATATCTCACAGTGGATAGAATACCACGTGGATTGAGAATATTCACAATACCCACACATCCTGATACACGTACGGAAATGTTTGAGGAATGGGGTGCTAACAATACAGAATGCAGCAAGAATATGATGAGGATCCTTATAAAATATGCGGAAAAAGATTTGGAAGTAGTTCACACAACAATTAAAGATCTAGAGATTGAAATAAGCAAACATGACAAAGATGAAACAAATAAAATGCGCAAGGAAATGGATGACAAATTAGAGAAGTATGAGAATGAAATACAACAACGGAAAGCAAGAAAATTCAGCAGAGATGAAGCTGATTATAAACAAGGACGGATACTTACGTTTGCGAAACGTTTTGATGTATTAAAAAGCAATCTTGCATCCAAAACCCTAAAAATCGGTACAGGAACTGGAACTGGAAGTGAATCGGACATAAGTGGCAGTGAAAATGAAACATCTTTGGGAGAAAGCAACCCTAGTAACATTACTTTTTAGAAGAAATGCGCCTTGTCCACTTGGATCAAAATCTAACAAGAAACCAGGGACAAGGCAGAGGCAGAGGATATGGAAGAGGCAATACAAGGTCTTTAGAAGCAAAAGGAAAACCCGAAGATCTAAGCACAAGACGACAATATCCATTGAGGAACAGAACAAAGAACAAGTAATGGATGACGATCTAATCATCAACTTATCGGATTACACACCAACAGTAACAGAGCGTAAGATACTCAATAAAGGTCTATCATTTTGCCCTCAGCAACATTTCAACTATACCAACACAAAAATTGATATTTACAAATATGTAAGGAAGTTGAAATTAACCAAAATACATGCAGCAAAACAATCGCTTGCACAACAATTCAATCCGGAGAATGGTACAAATGAAATAGAAAATCAACAGACAATGAACAACACTTGCCTAACAATTGAGGAAATTCCACATTTGAAAACTATATATGACCTAGCAAATGAATTGGAAGATGACGACATTTCTGAAATGCAAATGCTTCAAAACCTTGAAATGGACACCAAACAACATAAAAGTAGTGGTTTGACTAAAAAATCCAAATATTGCCCCCAATTATCACCGGGCAACAAGATTGATTCTTTCTCTGAATCAGTGATGTATAAAATTGATAAAATGGAAAAAACAAGAAATCAAAAACATAGGGAAAATACTTCCAGGGCAGAAAAGGAGTCAATCAGAACCCTTGCCAATAATACAAAAATAATAATCAAATCAGCGGACAAGGGCGGTAATATCGTCATCCAGAATACCAATGATTATAAAGCAGAGGCATACCGCCAACTACATGATTCTACCAAATATGAAAAAGTAGTTAGCAATCCAATCCATAGAATGATTCAGGAGTTGAAAACTAACCTGGAGGAATGGCTCAATCACAATTTAATCAGTATGGAAGAATACCAATTTCTGCTTAAAGAAAACCCCACCATCCCAACTATATACTTCCTACCGAAGGTTCACAAAACTCTAATTAATCCCCCGGAAGACCAATTGTATCATCTTGTGATGCTTTATATGAAAATATATCATCTTATGTGGATCACTATTTGGCCCCAATGGTGAAAAATCTAAATTCCTACATTCAAGATACGGGGGATTTTCTGCGCATATTAGCCAACACAGAATGGAATCCATCATACATCATGGCAACAATTGATGTAAATTCTTTATACACTTCCATTGAACATTCTGTAGGTCTTAATGCTTGTGCATATTTCCTGAAACAACGCAATATCAAAGAATTGGAGCATTCAGCCATGCTCCTAACTATGATTGAAATGTGTCTCATCAATAATATCTTCCTTTTTGATCAAGTGATGTATCACCAACTATGTGGCTGTGCAATGGGCATTTCCTTCTCCCGAATTATGCAAATCTTACCATGGGTTGGTGGGAGAAGGAAATAGCTTGAGAACGAACAAAACTGCAGCACTGAATAAGATCATATTATGGGTTCGATACATCGACGATCTTTTTATAATTTGGAATGGGAAAAGGATGAATTCATGAACTACTTTCAAAGTTTGAATAACAATGATATTGGCCTCAGTTTTACCTGCAAAACCAGTCGTCAGAAGATAAACTTTCTGGATATTACAGTTTTTATTGAGAATGGACATATACAAACAACTCTCTTAAAAAAAAAACTGCTACCAATAGCGTTCTTCACGCAGATAGTTTTCATCCAAAATCCTTACTGAAAAGTATTCCATTTGGAGAATTTTTAAGAATGCGACGGAACTGTTCACAAGAAGAAGAAGCTGACAGACAAATTCTCAATTGTGCAAAAAGATTGAAAAAAAGAGGATACAAAGAGAGAGATCTCAATTCCAGTTTGAAAAAGCCAAATCAATCACACGAATTGAAACACTAATCAGGAAAGACAAAAAAGTAGATAGAACTCAAGACAATTCCAAGATGGACAATCCACAAGTGGCTCCAAGACTCATACTGTCCTACAACAAAGAGGCACATAAGATCAGACAAAGCATTCAAAAATATTGGCCGATGCTACAACAAGATCAAGAACTGGGCAGAATTATTGGTGAGAGACCACAAATCACATATAGGAAAGCGCAATCCATTAAAGACATGATTATATGCAGCCATTTCAAATCCGAACCCAAGAGTAAAAATTGGCTTGAAGTCCAACAGACTGGATTCAAACGGTGTAACAACCGCAAAGCATGCAAAATCGGGGTGAACAAAAACAACATCAGGGATCCCGAAGGAAGAATCATTCTTATAAATCAAAGAATAACGTGTACCTCCCAATATGTGGTCTATGTCATCCAATGTAATTGCGGCAAGATGTATATAGGAAGCACAATTTGCACATTAAAAAGCGAATTCTAGAACACATCAGGGCAGTGAAAAACAAGGACCAAACGTACGCAACTGCCAAACACATGATCACCTGTCAAAATGGCGAATGGCGCAATATGACATTCTTTGGCCTTGATATGGTGGAAAAACATGAAAGGATGGGGGACAGAAAGAAGAAACTCCGACAACTTGAATCAAAATACATTATTAGATTACGAACCAAGAACCCCAAAGGGATGAACTTTGATGAAGAACTTTATGTCCATCTGTAACAAAATAATTAATCGATCATCACAAGCCCAAGCCAAGTAATCAAATGCTGACATTGTAGTTAAATCTTCAGGTTAATTGGGGTACTACACCCTCAATTTAGAAGTTGTACAATGCATGAGCAGAAAATGATTCACATCACGTTTATCTAATATGTGCATGACACTGAGCAAAATTTGAAAAGCATTACAAAATGTAATATACATGTACTTATTTATCATTATACTTATTGGCACTATTATAATGAATATGACCATGTTTCCCAATGCAGTTCGACCCATGCGCTACTAATTCTGATGTAGATACGATAATGTCACAAGGGTATTTACAACATGTACTATTGAACTACTAGTCCCAGAAGTCACTGGGAAGTAGTAGTCACATGGTCAAGGTTTAAAACAGATTGAGCAGTAGTGCCCCCTACCGTGAGAAAGGCCTTTTGGCCGAAACGCGTCGGTGTGACAGACTGGGTCTGTGAAATAAAACTTCTTAATTCTGAATTCCAGAGTGCGGCGTCCTTTGTTAAAATTGAAATTGAAATTGGCCACTGGTTCGGCCCCACGCTTGCACCCGCTGCTGCGCGCTCCGGCAGAAACCACATTGCTGCAAAAAAAAAAAAAAATATATATATATATATATATATACGCCAAGGTGTATTAAAGAATGAGTGGATGTATTAGTGTCTGAATGGATGATTTAGTGGGTGCGTCACTAACTGTATAAGTGAGTGATTAAACATGTCTTAGTAAATGCATGGGTGAATCACTAATCTGTGTCAGTCTGTCAGTATCAGTCTGTCAGTTGGTGTGTAAGTGGCTGCATGGGTTGGTGAGTAGCTACATGAGTGTCTATATGAGTTAATGATTAGTTGTCTGATTACCTGTATGGGTGCCTGAGTGTCTGTGTGGATGGGTGGGGGGATGTGACTCCCTGCATGCATGTGTGAGTGGGTGATTCACTGGGTGTATGGGTTCATGAGTGCATCTGCGAGGAGCTGTATAGGTGAGTGAATGTGCGTTTGGCTGTGTCGGTGAGTGTATGGATGTCTCAGTGCAATATGGGTGAGTAACTGCATATGTGATGTTGGAGTATGTAAGTGACTTTATGTGTGAGTGAGTGAGTGTGACAGTGGCTATATGGGTGAGTATCTGCTTGTGTCAGCAACTGCATAGGAGAGTAAGTATTTGTTAGTACCTGTATGAGTAGTGAGTGTGTGTGTGTTTCTGTATGGGTGAGTAACTGGTTCTGTGATTGAATGTTTGGGTGAATAAGTAGGTATGTGAGTTGCTCTATGGGTGATGACAGTTCATGAGTAGCTGTATGGGTGTATGAGTGGATATATCAGCTTCTGTATTGGTGAGTAACTGGCTGTATGAGTACCTGCATGGGTGAGTGAGTGGATGTGTATGTAGACCTATGAATCAGTAAGTGGGTATGTATGTACTGGCATTGTAGTCTGATATTTGAAGTGGGTGCATGAAAGGTTATATTGGTGTGTGAGTCGGGGCATCAGAGATTAAGTGGATGATGTCATCAGTGATGTGATTTGAGATGTCATCATTGATGTCATCAGTGATGTCACTGACCATGTCATGAGTGATGTAATCTGTGACGCCATCAGCAGTGCATTGTGGGGGCGCAAGTTATAGTTAGCTCAGATAACTATAACAGCTGAATTTCTCTGGTTTTGTACAAGTGAAATGTCAGACTCACTATAACGTCCCTGAAACCTGTGATTTTTTCAGTTAATTTCTAAGGTTTTTTAAATGCTAATTCCTAACTATAACGTCCCTAAAACCTCTGTTTTTCAGTGAATTTCCTAAGGTTTTTTAAATGTTAATTACTAACTATAAGGTCCCTGAAACCTGTGGTTTTTGCAGTGAATTTCAAAGGCTTTTTAAATGCTAATTTCTAACTATGCCTACATAAGTAGAACATGTACAGAAAGAGGAAGAAAGGCGCAGAAAGAAGCAAGAAAATTGCAGAAAGATGCAACAGAAGTCCTGAAAGAGGAAGAAAGGTGGAGAAAAAAGCAAGAGAAGTGCAGAAAGAAGCAACAGGTGTGCAGAAGAAGCCCTACTTTGGCTACCTTTCCACAGACTCAGTCAAAGTAGCCTAATCCCTAATCCTTCTCCCAAGATGTCTTAAACCTCACTTTTCTCTTCAAGGTTCACTATTCATCGACTGCTCAGAATGTTAGGCCTACAAAATGTAAAACAGCAATCCTAACCATATCACTGTTGTAAGTCTCACCAAGTTTGTGAAGGTATGCATGCGTGTGTCTCTGCTTTTACCTAGTGACATGTTACATAAAAATAAACATACAAACACTTGAATACCTGTGCTTCACACTGCATACTCTGTACATTTGTGTACAAAAAGGTGTATTCATTTTTTTCTACTCACAATACAGGGTACATGGGTATTCAATAGTATATTTGAGGGGCTCTATAACACCTATATACATAAGACATGCCTGCCTGTGCAACCGAATGACAGAGCAGAACTGAGAAGATTTAACCACCTATAGGAGAAGTTACCCGCTCTTTAAGCTACCATCTTCAGATGCATAACACATGTAAGAATACATGTACAAGTAGACATATACCTCCGTCCTGAGAGCACGCAGACCTTTAAACTTGACAGCTTGCACTTCCCATTAGATTACAGAAAGAGGTGAGAGAAGTACAGAAAGAGGCAAGAGAAGTGCAGAAAAATCAAGACAAGTGCAGAAAGAGTAAGAAATGTGCAGAGAGGCAAGAGAAGTGCAGAAAGAGGCAAGAAATGTGCAGAAAGACGCAAGAGAAGTGCACAAAGAGGAAACAAAAGTGCAGAAAGAACCAAGAGAGGTACAGAAAGAAGCTAGAGAGGTGCAGAAAGAAAAAGAAAGGTGTAGAAAGAGGCAAAAGAGGAAGAAAGGTGCAGAAAGAAGCAATAGAAGCAGAGATAAAGGCAATAGTAGTGCATAAAGAGGTAGAAAGATGCAGAAACAAGCAAGAGAAAAGCATAAAGAAGCAACAGAGGTGCAGAATGATGCAAGAGAAGTACAGAAAGAGGCAAGAGAGTTGCAGAAACAGGCAAAAGAAGTGCAGAGAGAAGCAAGAGCAGTGCAGAAAGAACAAACAGAGGTGCACAAACAGACAAGAGGGGTGCAGAAAGAGGCAAGAGAAGTGCAGAAAGAAGCACCAGAAGTGCAGAAGGAGGCAAGAGAACTGCAGAAACAGGCAAGAAAGGTGCAGAAAAAGGGTACAGGGGTGCAGAAATAGGCAAGAGAGGTGCAGAAAGAGGGAAGAAGGGTGCAGAAAGAGGGAATAAGGGTGCAGAAAGAAGCAAAAGAGGTGCAGAAAGAAGCAAGAGAAGGGCAGAAAGAAGCCTCAGAGGTACAGAAAGAGGCAAGAGGGGTGCAGAAAGAGGCAAGTGAAGTGCAGAAAGAAGCAACAGAGGTGCAGAAGGAGGCAAGAGAAGTGCAGAAAGAGACAAGAGAGTTGCAGAAACAGGCAAAAGAGGAGCAGAAAGAAGCAAGAGCAGTGCAGAAAGAACCAACAGAGGTGTAGAAGGAGGCAAGAGTGGTGCAGACATTTACAAGAGAGGTGCAAAAAGAAGCAAGAACAGTGCAGAAAGGAACAACAGAGTTATAGAAGGAGGTAAGAGGGGTGCAGAAAGATGCAAGAGGGATGCAGAAACAAGCAAGAGAGGTGAAGAAAGAAGCAAGAGAAGGGCAGAAAGAAGCAGCTGAGGTGCAGAAAAAGGCAAGAGGGTTGCAGAAAGAGGCAAGAGATGTGCAGAAAGAAGCAACAGAGGTGCAGAAGGAGGAAAGAGAAGCGCAGAAAGAGACAAGAGAGCTGCAGAAACAGGCAAAAGAGGTGCAGAAAGAAGCAAGAGCAGTGCAGAAAGAACCAACAGAGGTGTAGAAAGAGACAAGAGAGCTGCAGAAACAGGCAAAAGAGGTGCAAAAAGAAGCAAGAACAGTGCAGAAAAAGGCAAGAGGGGTGCAGAAAGAAGCAAGAGAGGTGCAGAAAGAGGCAAGAGAAGTACAGAAAGAGGCAAAAGAGTTGCAGAAACAGGCAAAAGAGGTGCAGGAAGAGGGGTGCAGAAAGAAGCAAGAGAAGTGCCAAAAGAAGAAAGAGAAGTGCAGAAAGAAGCAACAGGGGTGCAGAAAGAGGGAAGAGGGGTGGGGAAAGAGGCAAGAGAAGTGCAGAAAGAAGCAACAGAGATGCAGAAAGGGGGAAGAGGCGTGGAGAAAGAGGCAAGAGGGGTGAAGAAAGAAACAAAAGAAGTGCATAAAGAAGGAACAGAGGTGCAGAAAGAAGTAGCAGGGGTGCAGATCGAGGGAAGAAGGGTGCAGAAAAAGGCACAAGGGGTGCAGAAAGAAGCAACAGAGGTGCAGAAAGAAGCAAGAGAAGTGCAGAAAGAAGCAACAGAGGTGCAGAAAAACAGATGGGGGTGGAGAAAGAGGGAAGAGAGGTGCAAATGAAGCAAGAGAGGTGCAGAAAGAAACAAAAGAAGTGCAGAAAGAAGGAACAGAGGTGCCGAAAGAAGAAAGAAAAGTGCAGATAGAAGCAACAGGGGTGCAGAAAGAGGGAAGAGGGGTGGAGAAAGAGGCAAGAGAAGTGCAGAAAGAAGCAACAGAGATGCAGAAAGGGGGAAGAGGCGTGCGGGAAGAGGGGTGGAGAAAGAGGCACGATGTGCAGAAAGAAGCAAGAGAGGTACAGAAAGAAGAGATTGAGGCACAGAAAGATGCTGGAGAGGTGTAGAAAGAAGAGAGTGAGGTGCAGAAAGAGTCAAGAGGGATGCAGAAAGAGGTAAGAGCAGTGCAGAAAGAGGCACAAGGGGTGAAGAAAGAAGCAAGAAAGGTGCAATAGAAGCAACAGAGGTGCAGATAGAGGGAAGGGGGTGGAGAAAGAGGCAAGAAAAGTACAGAAAGAAGCAACAGACATGCAGAAAGGGGGAAGAGGGGTGGAGAAAGAGGCAAGAGGGGTGCAGAAAGAAGCAAGAGAGGTGCAGAAAGAAACAAAAGAAGTGCAGAAAGAAGGAACAGAGGTGCAGAAAGAGGCAAGAGGGGTGCAGAAAGAGGGAAGAGCAGTGCAGAAAGAGGCACAAGGGGTGCAGAAAGAAGCAAGAGAAGTGCAGAAAGAAGCAACAGAGGTGCAGAAAGAGGGAAGAGGAGTGGAGAAAGAGGCAAGAGTAGTGCAGAAAGAAGCAACAGACATGCAGAAAGGGGGAAGAGGGATGGAGAAAGAGGCAAGAGGGTTGCACAAAAAAGCAAGAGAGGTGCAGAAAGAAACAAAAGAAGTGCAGAAAGAAGGAACAGAGGTGCAGAAAGAGGCAGGAGGGGTGCAGAAAGAAGGAAGAGGGGTGCAGAAAGAGGCACGATCGGTGCAGAAAGAAGCAAGAGAGGTGCAGAAAGAGGCAACAGAGGTGCAGAAAGAGGGGTGGAGAAAGAGACAAGAGAAGTGCAGAAAGAAACAACAGAGATTCAGAAAGGGGTAAGAGGGGTAGAGAAAGAGCCAATAGGGTTGCAGAAAGAAGCAAGAGAGGTGCAGAAAGAAACAAAAGAAGTGTAGAAAGAAGGAAAAGAGGTGCAGAAAGAGGCAAGAGGGGGTGCAGAAAGAGGGAAGAGGGGTGCAGAAAGAGGCACGAGGGGTGCAGAAAGAAGCAAGATAGGTGCAGAAAGAAGCAAAAGAAGTGCAGAAAGAAGCATAGAGGTGCAGAAGGAGGGAAGAGGGGTGTAGAAAGAGGCAAGAGAAGTGTAGAACCAACAGAGATGCAGAAAGGGGGAGAGGGGTGGAGAAAGAGGAAAGCAGAAAGAAGCAACAGAGGTGCAGAAAGAAGGAAGAGGGGTAGAGAAAGAGGCAAGAGTAGTGCAGAAAGAAGCAACAGACATGCAGAAAGTGGAAAGAGGGATGCAGAAAGAGGCACGAGGGTGCAGAAAGAAGCACGAGAGGTGCAGAAAGAAGCAAGAGAAGTGCAGAAAGAAGCAGCAGAGTTGCAGAAAGAGGGAAGAGGGGTGGAGAAAGAGGCAAGGGAAGTACATAAATAAGCAACAGAAATGCAGAAAGGGGGAAGAGGGGTGGAGAAAGAGGCAAGAGGGAAGTAGAAAGAGGCAAGAGACGTGCAGAAAGAAGCAAGAGAAGTGCAGAAAGAAGCAACAGAGATGCAGAAAGAGGGAAGAAGGGTGGAGAAAGAGACAGGAGAAGTGCAGAAAGAATCAACAGACATGAAGAAAGGGGGAAGAGGGGTAGGAAAGAAGCAAGAGGGAAGCAGAAAGAAGCAAGAAAGGTGCAGAACAAAACAAAGAAGTGCAGAAAGAAGGAACAGAGGTGCAGAAAGAGGCTAGAGGGGTGCAGAAAGAAGCCAGAGAAATGAAGAAAGAAGCACAAGAAGTGCAGAGAGAAGCAACAGAGCTGCAGAAAGGCAAGAGGGGTTCAGAAAGAGGGAGGAGCGGTGCAGAAAGAGGCACAGGGGGTGCAAAAAGAAGCAAGAGACGTGCAGAAAGAAACAAAAGAAGTGCAGAAAGAAGGAACAGAGGTTCAGAAAGAGGCAGGGGTACAGAAAGAGGGAAGAGAGGAGCAGAAAGAGGCATGAAGGGTGCCGAAAGAGGGAAGAGCGGTGCAGAAAGAGGATCAAGGGGTGCAGAAAGAAGCAAGAGAGGTGCAGAAAGAAGCAAGAGAAGTGCAGAAAGAAGCAACAGAGGTGCAGAAAGTGGGAAGAGGGGTGGAGAAAGAGGCAAGAGTAGTGCAGAAAGAAGCAACAGACATGCAGAAAGGGGGAAGAGGGGTGGAGAAAGAGGCAAGAGGGGTGCAGAAAAAAGCAAGAGGTGCAGAAAGAAACAAAAGAAGTGCAGAAAGAAGGAACAGAGGTGCAGAAAAAGGCAAGAGGGGTGCAGAAAGAGGGAAGAGGGGTGCAGAAAGAGGCACGAGGGGTGCAGAAATAAGCAAGAGAGGTGCAGATAGTAGCAAAAGAAGTGCAGAAAAAAGCAACAGAGGTACAGAAAGAGGGAAGAGGGGTGTAGAAAGAGGCAAGAGAAGTGTAGAACCAACAGAGATGCAGAAAGGGGGAAGAGGGGTGGAGAAAGAGGCAAGAGGAAGCAGAAAGAAACAAGAGAAGTGCAGAAAGAAGCAACATAGGTGCAGAAAGAGGGGTGGAGAAAGAGGCAAGAGTAGTGCAGAAAGAAGCAACAGACATGCAGAAAGTGGGAAGAGGGGTGCAGAAAGAGGCACAAGGGGTGCAGAAAGAAGCAAGAGAAGTGCAGAAAGAAGCAACAGAGCTGCAGAAAGAGGGAAGGGGTGGAGAAAGAGGCAAGAGAAGTGCAGAAAGAAGCAACAGACATGCAGAAAGGGGGAAGAGGGTGGGAAAGAGGCAAGAGGGAAGCAGAAAGAAGCAAGAGAGGTGCAGAACAAAACAAAAGAAGTACAGAAAGAAGGAACAGAGGTGCAGAAAGAGGCTAGAGGGGTGCAGAAAGAGGGAAGAGCACTGCAGAAAGAGGCACGAGGGGTGCAGAAAGAAGCCAGAGAGGTGCAGAAAGAAGCAAGAGAAGTGCAGAAAGAAGCAACAGAGCTGCAGAAAGAGGCACGAGGGGTGCAGAAAGAAGCCAGAGAGGTGCAGAAAGAAGCAAGAGAAGTGCAGAAAGAAGCAACAGAGCTGCAGAAAGAGGCAAGAGGGGTGCAGAAAGAGGGAAGAGCAGTGCAGAAAGAGGCAAGGGAAGTACAGAAATAAGCAACAGAAATGCAGAAAGGGGGAAGAGGAGTGGTGAAAGAGGCACGAGGGAAGCAGAAAGAAGCAAGAGAGGTGCAGAAAGAAGCAAGAGAAGTGCAGAAAGAAGCAACAGAGTTACAGAAAGAGGGAAGAGGGGTGGAGAAAGAGGCAAGAGAAGCACAGAAAGAGGCAAAAGAGTTGCAGAAACAGGCAAAAGAGGTGCGGGAAGAGGGATGCAGAAAGAAGCAAGAGAAGTTCCAAAAGAAGAAAGAGAAGTGCAGAAAGAAGCAACAGGGGTGCAGAAAGAGGGAAGAGGAGTGGAGAAAGAGGCAAGAGAAGTGCAAAAAGAAGCAACAGAGATGCAGAAAGGGGGAAGAGGCGTGGAGAAAGAGGCAAGAGGGGTGAAGAAAGAAACAAAAGAAGTGCAGAAAGAAGGAACAGAGGTGCAGAAAGAAGTAGCAGGGGTGCAGATCGAGGGAAGAAGGGTGCAGAAAAAGGCACAAGGGGTGCAGAAAGAAGCAACAGAGGTGCAGAAAGAAGCAAGAGAAGTGCAGAAAGAAGCAACAGAGGTGCAGAAAAACAGATGGGGGTGGAGAAAGAGGGAAGAGAGGTGCAAATGAAGCAAGAGAGGTGCAGAAAGAAACAAAAGAAGTGCAGAAAGAAGGAACAGAGGTGCCGAAAGAAGAAAGAAAAGTGCAGATAGAAGCAACAGGGGTGCAGAAAGAGGGAAGAGGGGTGGAGAAAGAGGCAAGAGAAGTGCAGAAAGAAGCAACAGAGATGCAGAAAGGGGGAAGAGGCGTGTGGGAAGAGGGGTGGAGAAAGAGGCACGATGTGCAGAAAGAAGCAAGAGAGGTACAGAAAGAAGAGATTGAGGCACAGAAAGATGCTGGAGAGGTGCAGAAAGAAGAGAGTGAGGTGCAGAAAGAGGCAAGAGGGATTCAGAAAGAGGTAAGAACAGTGCAGAAAGAGGCACAAGGGGTGAAGAAAGAAGCAAGAGAGGTGCAGAAAGAAGCAAGAAAGGTGCAATAGAAGCAACAGAGGTGCAGATAGAGGGAAGGGGGTGGAGAAAGAGGCAAGAAAAGTACAGAAAGAAGCAACAGACATGCAGAAAGGGGGAAGAGGGGTGGAGAAAGAGGCAAGAGGGGTGCAGAAAGAAGCAAGAGAGGTGCAGAAAGAAACAAAAGAAGTGCAGAAAGAAGGAACAGAGGTGCAGAAAGAGGCAAGAGGGGTGCAGAAAGAGGGAAGAGCGTGCAGAAAGAGGCACAAGGGGTGCAGAAAGAAGCAAGAGAAGTGCAGAAGGAAGCAACAGAGGTGCAGAAAGAGGGAAGAGGAGTGGAGAAAGAGGCAAGAGTAGTGCAGAAAGAAGCAACAGACATGCAGAAAGGGGGAAGAGGGATGGAGAAAGAGGCAAGATCGGTGCAGAAAGAAGCAAGAGAGGTGCAGAAAGAGGCAACAGAGGTGCAGAAAGAGGGGTGGAGAAAGAGACAAGAGAAGTGCAGAAAGAAACAACAGAGATTCAGAAAGGGGTAAGAGGGGTAGAGAAAGAGCCAATAGGGTTGCAGAAAGAAGCAAGAGAGGTGCAGAAAGAAACAAAAGAAGTGTAGAAAGAAGGAAAAGAGGTGCAGAAAGAGGCAAGAGGGGTGCAGAAAGAGGGAAGAGGGTGCAGAAAGAGGCACGAGGGTGCAGAAAGAAGCAAGATAGGTGCAGAAAGAAGCAAAAGAAGTGCAGAAAGAAGCATAGAGGTGCAGAAGGAGGGAAGAGGGGTGTAGAAAGAGGCAAGAGAAGTGTAGAACCAACAGAGATGCAGAAAGGGGGGAGAGGGGTGGAGAAAGAGGAAAGCAGAAAGAAGCAACAGAGGTGCAGAAAGAAGGAAGAGGGGTAGAGAAAGAGGCAAGAGTAGTGCAGAAAGAAGCAACAGACATGCAGAAAGTGGAAAGAGGGATGCAGAAAGAGGCACGAGGGGTGCAGAAAGAAGCACGAGAGGTGCAGAAAGAAGCAAGAGAAGTGCAGAAAGAAGCAGCAGAGTTGCAGAAAGAGGGAAGAGGGGTGGAGAAAGAGGCAAGGGAAGTACATAAATAAGCAACAGAAATGCAGAAAGGGGGAAGAGGGGTGGAGAAAGAGGCAAGAGGGAAGTAGAAAGAGGCAAGAGACGTGCAGAAAGAAGCAAGAGAAGTGCAGAAAGAAGCAACAGAGATGCAGAAAGAGGGAAGAAGGGTGGAGAAAGAGACAGGAGAAGTGCAGAAAGAATCAACAGACATGAAGAAAGGGGGAAGAGGGGTAGGAAAGAAGCAAGAGGGAAGCAGAAAGAAGCAAGAAAGGTGCAGAACAAAACAAAAGAAGTGCAGAAAGAAGGAACAGAGGTGCAGAAAGAGGCTAGAGGGGTGCAGAAAGAAGCCAGAGAAATGAAGAAAGAAGCACAAGAAGTGCAGAGAGAAGCAACAGAGCTGCAGAAAGGCAAGAGGGGTTCAGAAAGAGGGAGGAGCGGTGCAGAAAGAGGCACAGGGGGTGCAAAAAGAAGCAAGAGACGTGCAGAAAGAAACAAAAGAAGTGCAGAAAGAAGGAACAGAGGTTCAGAAAGAGGCAGGGGTACAGAAAGAGGGAAGAGAGGAGCAGAAAGAGGCATGAAGGGTGCCGAAAGAGGGAAGAGCGGTGCAGAAAGAGGATCAAGGGGTGCAGAAAGAAGCAAGAGAGGTGCAGAAAGAAGCAAGAGAAGTGCAGAAAGAAGCAACAGAGGTGCAGAAAGTGGGAAGAGGGGTGGAGAAAGAGGCAAGAGTAGTGCAGAAAGAAGCAACAGACATGCAGAAAGGGGGAAGAGGGGTGGAGAAAGAGGCAAGAGGGGTGCAGAAAAAAGCAAGAGGTGCAGAAAGAAACAAAAGAAGTGCAGAAAGAAGGAACAGAGGTGCAGAAAAAGGCAAGAGGGGTGCAGAAAGAGGAAGAGGGGTGCAGAAAGAGGCACGAGGGGTGCAGAAATAAGCAAGAGAGGTGCAGATAGTAGCAAAAGAAGTGCAGAAAAAAGCAACAGAGGTACAGAAAGAGGGAAGAGGGGTGTAGAAAGAGGCAAGAGAAGTGTAGAACCAACAGAGATGCAGAAAGGGGGAAGAGGGGTGGAGAAAGAGGCAAGAGGGAAGCAGAAAGAAACAAGAGAAGTGCAGAAAGAAGCAACATAGGTGCAGAAAGAGGGGTGGAGAAAGAGGCAAGAGTAGTGCAGAAAGAAGCAACAGACATGCAGAAAGTGGGAAGAGGGGTGCAGAAAGAGGCACAAGGGGTGCAGAAAGAAGCAAGAGAAGTGCAGAAAGAAGCAACAGAGCTGCAGAAAGAGGGAAGGGGTGGAGAAAGAGGCAAGAGAAGTGCAGAAAGAAGCAACAGACATGCAGAAAGGGGGAAGAGGGGTGGGAAAGAGGCAAGAGGGAAGCAGAAAGAAGCAAGAGAGGTGCAGAACAAAACAAAAGAAGTACAGAAAGAAGGAACAGAGGTGCAGAAAGAGGCTAGAGGGGTGCAGAAAGAGGAAGAGCACTGCAGAAAGAGGCACGAGGGGTGCAGAAAGAAGCCAGAGAGGTGCAGAAAGAAGCAAGAGAAGTGCAGAAAGAAGCAACAGAGCTGCAGAAAGAGGCACGAGGGGTGCAGAAAGAAGCCAGAGAGGTGCAGAAAGAAGCAAGAGAAGTGCAGAAAGAAGCAACAGAGCTGCAGAAAGAGGCAAGAGGGGTGCAGAAAGAGGGAAGAGCAGTGCAGAAAGAGGCAAGGGAAGTACAGAAATAAGCAACAGAAATGCAGAAAGGGGGAAGAGGAGTGGTGAAAGAGGCACGAGGGAAGCAGAAAGAAGCAAGAGAGGTGCAGAAAGAAGCAAGAGAAGTGCAGAAAGAAGCAACAGAGTTACAGAAAGAGGGAAGAGGGGTGGAGAAAGAGGCAAGAGAAGCACAGAAAGAGGCAAAAGAGTTGCAGAAACAGGCAAAAGAGGTGCGGGAAGAGGGATGCAGAAAGAAGCAAGAGAAGTTCCAAAAGAAGAAAGAGAAGTGCAGAAAGAAGCAACAGGGGTGCAGAAAGAGGGAAGAGGAGTGGAGAAAGAGGCAAGAGAAGTGCAAAAGAAGCAACAGAGATGCAGAAAGGGGAAGAGGCGTGGAGAAAGAGGCAAGAGGGGTGAAGAAAGAAACAAAAGAAGTGCAGAAAGAAGGAACAGAGGTGCAGAAAGAAGTAGCAGGGGTGCAGATCGAGGGAAGAAGGGTGCAGAAAAAGGCACAAGGGGTGCAGAAAGAAGCAACAGAGGTGCAGAAAGAAGCAAGAGAAGTGCAGAAAGAAGCAACAGAGGTGCAGAAAAACAGATGGGGGTGGAGAAAGAGGGAAGAGAGGTGCAAATGAAGCAAGAGAGGTGCAGAAAGAAACAAAAGAAGTGCAGAAAGAAGGAACAGAGGTGCCGAAAGAAGAAAGAAAAGTGCAGATAGAAGCAACAGGGGTGCAGAAAGAGGGAAGAGGGGTGGAGAAAGAGGCAAGAGAAGTGCAGAAAGAAGCAACAGAGATGCAGAAAGGGGGAAGAGGCGTGTGGGAAGAGGGGTGGAGAAAGAGGCACGATGTGCAGAAAGAAGCAAGAGAGGTACAGAAAGAAGAGATTGAGGCACAGAAAGATGCTGGAGAGGTGCAGAAAGAAGAGAGTGAGGTGCAGAAAGAGGCAAGAGGGATTCAGAAAGAGGTAAGAACAGTGCAGAAAGAGGCACAAGGGGTGAAGAAAGAAGCAAGAGAGGTGCAGAAAGAAGCAAGAAAGGTGCAATAGAAGCAACAGAGGTGCAGATAGAGGGAAGGGGGTGGAGAAAGAGGCAAGAAAAGTACAGAAAGAAGCAACAGACATGCAGAAAGGGGAAGAGGGGTGGAGAAAGAGGCAAGAGGGGTGCAGAAAGAAGCAAGAGAGGTGCAGAAAGAAACAAAAGAAGTGCAGAAAGAAGGAACAGAGGTGCAGAAAGAGGCAAGAGGGGTGCAGAAAGAGGGAAGAGCGTGCAGAAAGAGGCACAAGGGGTGCAGAAAGAAGCAAGAGAAGTGCAGAAGGAAGCAACAGAGGTGCAGAAAGAGGGAAGAGGAGTGGAGAAAGAGGCAAGAGTAGTGCAGAAAGAAGCAACAGACATGCAGAAAGGGGGAAGAGGGATGGAGAAAGAGGCAAGAGGGTTGCACAAAAAAGCAAGAGAGGTGCAGAAAGAAACAAAAGAAGTGCAGAAAGAAGGAACAGAGGTGCAGAAAGAGGCAGGAGGGGTGCAGAAAGAGGGAAGAGGGGTGCAGAAAGAGGCACGATCGGTGCAGAAAGAAGCAAGAGAGGTGCAGAAAGAGGCAACAGAGGTGCAGAAAGAGGGGTGGAGAAAGAGACAAGAGAAGTGCAGAAAGAAGCAACAGAGATTCAGAAAGGGGTAAGAGGGGTAGAGAAAGAGCCAATAGGGTTGCAGAAAGAAGCAAGAGAGGTGCAGAAAGAAACAAAAGAAGTGTAGAAAGAAGGAAAAGAGGTGCAGAAAGAGGCAAGAGGGGGTGCAGAAAGAGGGAAGAGGGGTGCAGAAAGAGGCACGAGGGGTGCAGAAAGAAGCAAGATAGGTGCAGAAAGAAGCAAAAGAAGTGCAGAAAGAAGCAATAGAGGTGCAGAAAGAGGGAAGAGGGGTGTAGAAAGAGGCAAGAGAAGTGTAGAACCAACAGAGATGCAGAAAGGGGGGAGAGGGGTGGAGAAAGAGGCAAGAGGAAAGCAGAAAGAAGCAACAGAGGTGCAGAAAGAAGGAAGAGGGGTGGAGAAAGAGGCAAGAGTAGTGCAGAAAGAAGCAACAGACATGCAGAAAGTGGAAAGAGGGATGCAGAAAGAGGCATGAGGGGTGCAGAAAGAAGCACGAGAGGTGCAGAAAGAAGCAAGAGAAGTGCAGAAAGAAGCAGCAGAGTTGCAGAAAGAGGGAAGAGGGGTGGAGAAAGAGGCAAGGGAAGTACAGAAATAAGCAACAGAAATGCAGAAAGGGGGAAGAGGGGTGGAGAAAGAGGCAAGAGGGAAGTAGAAAGAGGCAAGAGACGTGCAGAAAGAAGCAAGAGAAGTGCAGAAAGAAGCAACAGAGATACAGAAAGAGGGAAGAGGGATGGAGAAAGAGACAGGAGAAGTGCAGAAAGAAGCAACAGACATGAAGAAAGGGGGAAGAGGGGTAGGAAAGAAGCAAGAGGGAAGCAGAAAGAAGCAAGAAAGGTGCAGAACAAAACAAAAGAAGTGCAGAAAGAAGGAACAGAGGTGCAGAAAGAAGCTAGAGGGGTTCAGAAAGAGGGAGGAGCGGTGCAGAAAGAGGCACAAGGGGTGCAAAAAGAAGCAAGAGACGTGCAGAAAGAAATAAAGAAGTGCAGAAAGAAGGAACAGAGGTTCAGAAAGAGGCAGGGGTACAGAAAGAGGGAAGAGAGGAGCAGAAAGAGGCATGAGGGGTGCCGAAAGAGGGAAGAGCGGTGCAGAAAGAGGATCAAGGGGTGCAGAAAGAAGCAAGAGAGGTGCAGAAAGAAGCAAGAGAAGTGCAGAAAGAAGCAACAGAGGTGCAGAAAGTGGGAAGAGGGGTGGAGAAAGAGGCAAGAGAAGTGCAGAAAGAAGCTACAGACATGCAGAAAGGGGGAAGAGGGGTGGAGAAAGAGGCAAGAGGGGTGCAGAAAAAAGCAAGAGGTGCAGAAAGAAACAAAAGAAGTGCAGAAAGAAGGAACAGAGGTGCAGAAAAAGGCAAGAGGGGTGCAGAAAGGGGGAAGAGGCGTGCAGAAAGAGGCACGAGGGGTGCAGAAAGACGCAAGAGAGGTGCAGATAGTAGCAAAAGAAGTGCAGAAAAAGCAACAGAGGTACAGAAAGAGGGAAGAGGGGTGTAGAAAGAGGCAAGAGAAGTGTAGAACCAACAGAGATGCAGAAAGGGGGAAGAGGGGTGGAGAAAGAGGCAAGAGGGAAGCAGAAAGAAACAAGAGAAGTGCAGAAAGAAGCAACATAGGTGCAGAAAGAGGGGTGGAGAAAGAGGCAAGAGTAGTGCAGAAAGAAGCAACAGACATGCAGAAAGTGGGAAGAGGGGTGCAGAAAGAGGCACGAGGGGTGCAGAAAGAAGCAAGAGAGGTGCAGAAAGAAGCAAGAGAAGTGCAGAAAGAAGCAACAGATCTGCAAAAAGAGGGAAGGGGTGGAGAAAGAGGCAAGAGAAGTGCAGAAAGAAGCAACAGACATGCATAAAGGGGGAAGAGGGGTGGGAAAGAGGCAAGAGGGAAGCAGAAAGAAGCAAGAGAGGTGCAGAACAAAACAAAAGAAGTACAGAAAGAAGGAACAGAGGTGCAGAAAGAGGCTAGAGGGGTGCAGAAAGAGGGAAGAGCACTGCAGAAAGAGGCACGAGGGGTGCAGAAAGAAGCCAGAGAGGTGCAGAAAGAAGCAAGAGAAGTGCAGAAAGAAGCAACAGAGCTGCAGAAAGAGGCACGAGGGGTGCAGAAAGAAGCCAGAGAGGTGCAGAAAGAAGCAAGAGAAGTGCAGAAAGAAGCAACAGAGCTGCAGAAAGAGGCAAGAGGGGTGCGGAAAGAGGGAAGAGCAGTGCAGAAAGAGGCAAGGGAAGTACAGAAATAAGCAACAGAAATGCAGAAAGGGGGAAGAGGAGTGGTGAAAGAGGCACGAGGGAAGCAGAAAGAAGCAAGAGAGGTGCAGAAAGAAGCAAGAGAAGTGCAGAAAGAAGCAACAGAGTTACAGAAAGAGGGAAGAGGGGTGGAGAAAGAGGCAAGAGAAGCACAGAAATAAGCAACAGACATGCAGAAAGGGGGAAGAGAGGTAGAGAAATAGGCACGAGGGAAGCAGAAAGAAGCAAGAGAGGTGAAGAAAGAAGCAAGAGAAGTGCAGAAAGAAGCAACAGAGATACAGAAAGAGAGAAGGGGGAGGAGAAAGAGGCAAGAGAAGTGCAGAAAGAAACAACAGACATGCAGAAAGGGGGAAGAGGGGTGGGAAAGAGGCAAGAGGGAAGCAGAAAGAAGCAAGAGAGGTGCAGAATGAAACAAAATAAGTACAGAAAGAAGGAACAGAGGTGCATAAAGAGGCTAGAGGGGTGCAGAAAGAGGGAAGAGCACTGCAGGAAGAGGCACGAGGGGTGCAGGAAGAAGCCAGAGAGGTGCAGCAAGAAGCACGAGAAGTGCAGAAAGAAGCAACAGAGCTGCAGAAAGAGGCAAGAGGGGTACAGAAAGAGGGAAGAGCTGTGCAGAAAGAGGCACAAGGGGTGCAAAAAGAAGCAAGAGGTGCAGAAAGAAGCAAGAGAAATTCAGAAAGAAGCAACAGAGGTGCAGAAAGAGGGAAGGGGGGTAGAGAAAAAGGCAAGAGGGAATCAGAAAGAAGCAAGAGAGGTACAGAAAGAAACAAAAGAAGTACATAAAGAAGGAAAAGAGGTGCAGAAAGATGCAAGAGGGGTGCAGAAAGAGGGAAGAGCGGTGGAGAAAGAGACACTAGGGGTGCAGAAAGTAGCCAGAGAGGTGCAGAAAGAAGCAACAGAGCTGCAGAAAAAGGGAAGAGGGGTGCAGAAAGAAGCAAGAGACGTGCAGAAAAAAACAAAAGAAGTGCAGAGAAAAGGAACAGAGGTACAGAAAGAGGCAGGGGGTACAGAAAGAGGGAAGAGAGGAGCAGAAAGAGGCAAGAGAGGTGCACAAAGAGGGAAGAAGGGTGCAGAAAGAGGCAAGAGGGGTGCACAAAGAAGCAAGAGCGGTGCAGAAAGAAGCAATAGAAGTGCAGAAAGAAGCAACAGAGGTGCAGAAAGAGGCACAAGGGGTGCAGAAAGAAGCAAAAGAGGTGCAGAAAGAAGCAAAAGAAGTGCAGAAAGAAGCAACAGAGGTGCAGAAAGAGGGAAGAGGGGTGTAGAAAGAGGCAAGCGAAGTGTAGAAAGAAGCAACAGAGATGCAGAAAAGGGGAAAAGGGGTGGAGAAAGAGGCAAGAGGGAAGCAGAAAGAGGGAAGAGCGGTGCAGAAAGAGTCACAAGGGGTGCAGAAAGAAGCAAGAAAGGTGCAGAAAGAAAGAAAAGAAGTGCAGAAAGAAGGAACACAGGTGCAGAAAGAGGCAAGAGGGGTGCAGAAGGAGGGAAGAGCAATGGAGAAAGAGGCACAAGGGGTGCAGAAAGAAGCAAGAGGTGCAGAAAGAAGCAAGAGAAGTGCAAAAAGAAGCAACAGAGGTGCAGAAAGAGGGAAGAGGCGTGGAGAAAGAGGCAAAAGGGGAGCAGAAAGAAGCAAGAGAGGTGTAGAAAGAAACAAAAGAAGTGCAGAAAGAAGGAACAGAGGTGCAGAAAGAGGCAGGAGGGGTGCAGAAAGAGGGAAGAGGGGTGCAAAAAGAGGCACGAGGGGTGCAGAAAGAAGCCAGAGAGGTGCAAAAAGAAGCAAGAGAAGTGCAGAAAGAAGCAACAGAGCTGCAGAAAGAGGCCAGAGAGGTGCAGAAAGAGGGTAGAGGGTTGCAGAAAGAGGGAAGAGGGGTGTAGAAAGAGGTAAGAAAAGTGTAGAAAGAAGCAACAGAGATGCAGAAAGGGGGAAGAGGGGTGGAGAAAGAGGCAAGAGGGAAGCAGAAAAAGCAAGAGAGGTGCAGAAAAAAACTAAAGAAGTGCAGAAAGATGGAACAGAGGTGCAGAAAGAGGCAAGAAGGGTGCAGAAAGAGGGAAGAGCTGTGCAGAAAGAGGCACAAGGGGTGCAGAAAGAAGCATGAGCGGTGCAGAAAGAAGCAAGAGAAGTGCAGAAAGAGGCAAGAGAGGTGCAGAAAGAAGGAAGAGGGTGGAGAAAGAGGCAAGGGAAGTACAGAAAGAAGCAACAGACATGCAGAAAGGGGGAAGAGGGGTGGAGAAAGAAGCAAGAGGGAAGCAGAAAAAAGCAAGAGATGTGCAGAAAGAAACATAAGAAGTGCAGAAAGAAGGAATAGAGGTGCAGGAAGAGGCAACAGACCGCAACGGACCCCCGTATTTTAATAATTAGTGCCCTGGTGAGGTGGTGGTCCCCGGGGCAGTGTGGGGGGGCTCGAGCCCCTCCACACTTAGTATTACAAGTAGCCCCGGGGAGGTGGCAGTCCCTGGGGCTTGGGGGTGCCCAGGAGGCCCCCCGCCCTAAATAAAGTAAAGCCCCGGGAAGGTGGCGGTCCCCGGGGCTGTGTGGGGGACCGCATGCCCCCCTGTGCATAATTAACAAAGACCCAGGGAGGTGGCAGTCCCTGGGGCTTGGGGGGGCCTGCGAGGTCCCCCCGCCCCTAATTAATTGAAGCCCTGGGGAGGTGGCAGTCCCCAGGGCAGCGTGGGGGGGAGGAGACCCCCATGCATTTTTTTAATAAGCCCCGGGGAGATGGCGGTCCCCAGGGCTGTGAGGGGCTGTGTGCCCCCTACGCATAATTAACGAAGCCCCGGGGAGGTGGTGGTCCCCGGGGCTGCAGGGGCTGCATAATAAAGCATTGCCCCCGGGACCTAGCCTACCCGGGGGCTTAAAACAAACGAAACGCAGAAGCCCGCGCTTCAGTTTTAAAAAAAATGTCATCCGGATTCGCGGACCCTACACGTATCCCGCCAATTCTTTTTTTTTTTTTAGATGCTTTTTTTTGCCCTGGGGGTCCCTGTGGGACCCCTTGACCAGGCCTAGGGGTTCAGGGTGTTTTTACCCTGCCCCCTTTTCTTGTTTTATGACCTTTTTTCTTGTGACTCGGTTCAACCAAGTCACAAGATGGCTGCCAACACTTTTTGGTTTAGAGTGTTGGCTGCCAGTCAGAATCAAGCTCGTGCTGGGGAGGGTTCGCGGATCCACTGCGGTCACCAGATATATAAATATTTTAAATATGAATATTTCAGGAACTACTGAACGGATTTAAACCATTTAAAAAAAGGTCACTTTCTGAACCAAGAGCTACATTTTTGCCAAATTTGGTGTAAATCCGTTCAGCAGTTCGGGCTGTAGCTTTGTCTAAAGTTTCCTATGGTAATTAACATGGAGAAAATGCGTTTTGGGACCCCCCTTTTTCTCGGCCCCCGCTTAACGAATCACCCCGAAACTTTCAGGTCAGGAGCTGACCGGAGCAGGGCATTAGTTTTGAAACTTTCGTGAAGATTCGTCAAACGGCACCAAAGATATCGGCAAAACAAAAAATGCTTTTCCTATGGAAACTAGGTCCTAACTATAACTACCTACTGGAGACCGCCAGTAGGTAATATATATATATATATATATATGCCTATTATAATAGGTGCTGTATTTTTTAACGATTGTAGTTACTTGAGGAGTTTTTCAGTCCGTGAATATGTCCTAAAAATACAAATTAAACGTTTCCTTGAGTTCCATATACCTTTGCAAATCATAAAAATGCACCACAAAATACAAATCATAAAAAAACTGTTATGAATAAAGTTCCTGTAACAACTTGCTCGCCCCTTTCATTTCAACCAACTATGCATGATTGATAACATGTGTCTGCATCTTCTATTTTCCTTTCACAGGTATTTGGAGGCATTGAAGGAGTCGTCCATTTGCATAATGATGTGATCTCAGCAGTCCAGGAACATGTTAATATGATGGACGGTGCACAGGGAACCTCGGCTGCGACAAAGCCATTGAAAAGAAGGAATAACGCAAGGAGATGAGGTAAATGAGATTCTTTTCATTCTCACCTGCCTAGAAGAAACGAAACCACTGGGTGTCCATTTCTTGGAGCGAGATGGGTGTGGCCTCATGCAGACATTGAGAGTGCTGAAAAGGTACAGCACAATGCACCCAAATGGAATGCCATTAGCTGGACTGGGCCTCATCTGCCTGGAGCAAAGGAGACAAGGGGGAGCAGTGCATCTTTAGTCTGTGAATTTGTAGAACCTGTTCTAGCTGGAATGAGAAAATAATGTTGCCTGTCTGTATCTTGACAGACTTTGTTGCTATTCATTATGATGAAATATTGTAGTAGCATTGGAAACCCACTCAAGCGAGGGACTAGAATGATGTGTAGTGAATGTTCATAAGGACTGGACTCATGCCAGATATTAACGATACCCACCTAATATTAGTTTACACATAGAGAATCTACATGGCAAATCAGTTGATGGTCTTAAAATCCAGCATATATCCCACCCTCCTGGACTAGCATTGGGATTCCCTTTCCTAGAAGGATTCTGGCCAACCTTAGAAAACATACTCTTCACAAAGCACCATCTCCCTGGGATGTTGTGAGCTTCAAAGAATGTAAACAGCACTCACACCATATAGGTGGTTAAGGGGGTGAAGTGTGTTTGGAAAAGTGACGAGATTACGTTTTTCCTGAATTATGCTTTTCCTGATAGTTGGCTCAGAGTTTATAGTTTTGGGGAATGTGTGTTTCAGCTAGTGTGCGGTGAAAGTGAGCACCACATGACTATAGCAGTTCCTTTACGTATACTGGCAGCAGTGCAACCGAAATGGACACTTGCTCACAGACTTGTTTGGACAACAGAATAACAAGATGTTTTAAACACAAACACCCGAATTTTGATTTGTAAATACATTTTAGCGTGGATTGTAATGTTCCCATTGTTTCTGAATTCATACGGGGTATGAGAGGGGTCCACTAGCTCCTGATGCAAACACAGTACATTCTTTTAAATAAGTTATAGAAACAACTTTTCAGATCATCGCTGCAGGATTAACAAATTAGCTCACCATTTAATGGTACAAGATGTAACAAAGTAGTAAGAGAAAGATTTCTCTGTTGAGTACGTGATTGCTTAAGCCACAAGCATAAGAATGAAGGGGTAGGGGGGTAATGGGGAGTCACAACCCATTCCCAATAAAGTTTGGGGGTTTTAGATTCGTGGGCATTTTATTTTATTCAGAGGGTTGCATGAGGCACAGAGGTTCTCTACAAGATGAATGGTACTTTAATGTTTCATGTATGTCACCTGAGCCTAAATGGATGTAACAGCCATAGTATGGCAATCCAGCCCTCTCCTTTTCTGCAGGACTGGTTAACATTGATGGGTGGAAAGTGTATGGGTGGAGCCTCTAACCATGGGTGTAGAGCATGGTGGGTGGGGACATCTACAGACACAGATTTGTGTGACAGGGATTTGTGTGGTAAGGGTGTAGGAACTTCCTGGGGCCACTTCCCTCTGCTTGCCAGTGTGCTGTTGCTGTCTTCAAATAAATCGCCTCCAAGATTTAAGCCCACAAATAGTTTATCCCTGGGTGCAGCCACTCTTCAGTGGAGCTGGCTGCAGCGATTGTGAGTTGCAGGAATGGGTGGCTGTATCTTACTACAGAATGTATCAGATGCAGAGTTTTGTAGCATGTGTGGAATGGAGCCGGCCATAGTGGGTGACCCTGTGACTCGGAGCTGGTTGCAGAGACACTAATGCAGAGCATTCCATACGAATTGTGGAACTGAAATGGCTGTAGGACTGTGAAATGGGGTAGCTGCATGGAACGTCACATGGATCTTTCTAAAGGGACTGTAGAGTCGAGCAGGCTGCAGGAACTGTGGGATAAAGGTAGCTGCAAAGAATATTGGATTGAGCACCTGATGCTTTGGTGTGGGTATCTGCCCATGTCTTTTTGAGAAGCATCCTTGGGTGCACTTCCATCTTTGGGTTGGTGAAGGATTTAGGACTCTCCTGGGTAGGTCAGCATGCATACCCTTGTACATTTGTGATGTTCACATGCCCTTGGTAGGTAGTTCCCAGCCAGGAAATGCAATATTTGCTCCTGTTAAAGCTAGGAGGAGGCATGTTTCCACGGTGGCAATCAGGAGAGAACACTCCCATATGCAAGGGCCATTCAAGAGTAGTGATATCCTGACATGAAAAAATAATTCCTCCTGTGGAAAAAATGCCCATGCAAATGTATATTTGCATCAGATTTGTGTAGGAAGAATTTTCCACCTGGTGGAAATTCTGCATGCACAAACATTACACATGTGAGTACTCTTGGAAATGTATGGTTATCACACTTTTCAAGGAGTATGACTGTTTGTGAATCCCATAAAACTTGAACTTTTTTTCCAAATGTAGAAGTGATCCAGCAGTAGAAAATATCTGACTCTTTTCACAATCATTTTCTTGAATCTAAACCTATACCTGCTACTTAGTGAGATGATAACTGCATATAGAAAGCTAACAATATATGAATGATTTAAGAGTAATATTTTTTTAATTGCAGTGGTTTACCCAAGGTCAGGGGGGGTTTCTAGCCCACCTGCCGGTTCTTTCCTGGAAGGGACCTGCTACCTCCTCTCAGAATGAATGCTGTTCTCATCCACTCCTGTCAATTCCAGGTTCAAGGGTCGCGCGATGTGCTCACCCTTCTGGGCCCTGTATAGGGCCTCACTGACTACATCCATACTTGCCTGACACCATGTATGGCCTCCAGCACCAAGGCACAGTGAGACCCACGAATAACTTCTGTTTTAATCTCTCTATTACAAGGCATACATGGGGCCCAAGAAGGGATACTGCAGACCTTCACATTCTGTCCCATTGGCATGTGGGGCATGTTGAAGGGACACCCAATGGCAGACTAGGACAGAAAATAGGCAGAGGCATCAAAATAAATGTGTCTGCTATTAGTTAGTCAGGTAGCTAAAAAAGTGGTCCATGTTTGCAAATTGGGGCAGTATTAAACTTGTAAAGACACACTGTATAAGTGTTCTGCAAGGTATGGAAGACTGCATGGATTTGAGCTTGCGGCAGGCATTGTTTGCACTTGTAGCAGGGAAATCAACAGCAAATACCGACCTGCCATATCATAAAACAGGCCCACAAACAACCAAACAAATAGTCCACACACTAACCTGTCAATCCAGCCTTACAGGCACTGCCTGATTGGCCTTTATCTCAGTCCGACCCTAGGAACTCAAGCACTGATCAGCACCACTGCCACTATCGTAGACTGGGGTCCAGCCACAAAAGTCATATGGGTCAGCGGATATGGGTATAGGGAATGTATATTTATATATGATGGGTCCCAAAAGGGCTGCATTCAACGTAAAACACTAGACTTCAGTCTGACTTGGTGACATGATAGGCTCAATTGATGACCTTCATCATGGTTCTGCAGAGGGGATCGGTGGTTTGCCTTCTACGAATCCCAAAGTCTGATGGTATGGGTAATAAATGGTAACAGACAGGGTAGGGGTCTGCGCCGTCTGATAGAGACACAAAGTTGCTAGATGAACATTTTCTTCTAGACCACTATAAGGCTATTAGGGTATACTAGAAATACTAGAAACCTACTCACATGCATATGAGCACTTCAGAGCGCTAAGAAGCAGGTTTACTGAAAGAGTCTCAGTTACTCAGTGTTAAGGCCTTTTCAATCTTGCTCCTGTGCTCCTGTGCTGGTTGTGCCAGGGGTTCATCCTCAGCTTGCAGAGAAGCACCTGCTACCCCCCCCCACTCCACCAACAGAGGCCACTGTTTCCTCAGCCTCTTACACTGAGTCAAAACCCATCTCTAAAGCAGTTTTCTGTAAATTCCCAGCAATCTGCAGCTGCTGATTAGAGTGATAATGACTGTGAAACCATCTATTGGATTCCCATCCCACATTGGGAACACAGTGTGCTGTCAGAGAAGAGCTAAGGAGGTAATATTCCAGTCAGAGATTGGCCATTCACTCAGAAAAGTGTTTTGAAGCCAAGACCTCTGTTGCTGTTCCCAGATTGCCATTATGGAATATATTTTCATTTTTGTATGGGTTGACAGTTGTTTACTGACAAGAAGATAAAGTTGTTTGGGCCTCTTTCTCTGCACTCTGCCAACTATAGCTATCTCTGATTTCCCAAGGAGGTTGGCTGGCCTGTGCGACCCAGGGTCTGGGTTTTGCATCCCGGTGCTCAGGGCCCATTCTTATTTATCAGCCTTTCACTTAGAAAGGTTGGATAATGCGCCGTAACTTGTTTTAATGCTGTTTCTGCCAGTCGCAACCGGTGCAGGTAAGTGTGGTGGGGTGGTGGAGCGGGGCAGGGAGTCGACAGGATAGCTATGGCCTCAACTGTGTGAATGAATTTGTATGCTACGGTTCATCAAATCTACTGTGTTTGCATCACTTTTACAAAAAGTGTCTACAACACGCTTAACTACAGATCAGAACATACCCCTGTGGGTAGGTTTCCACTTTCCCAACATATATATATTAGATCCTTTCAAAGTGTTTCTCCATGTGCAAGCACGGAAGGAACACCCCCATACTTCATGAGGTTATAGGAGAAGGGCTTTTTTTCCATTGGGGCAGACATTCTCCTAAATTGGAAAAAAACAATCTATTTGAAAAAAAAACATTGAATTATTCAGCTGTTGGAAATTTCACATTCACAAATGTTGCACGCGTGAGTACTATTTGCAAATCGTGCTTCCGTGAATCACACCGTCAGTAATATTAAATCAATCGAATTTAATAAAAATGTTCTATCTTTATTGTGCATGCCACACTGGTGAGCTGTATGCGCTATGTGTCCTCTGACACTGTAGTCCAGAGTCAACACTGGTATGGGGTGCAAGCATTTGCATTGAATTATAATCCACTATCTACAAACTTTTTCCAAGTCAAGACACTGAGATATTTCTTTGATTTTTATCTTTGTCCACAGGGGCGGCTGGTAGCATTTATAGTTGTGGGGGTGCAAGCGAAGTGCCCCACCGCTTCCCAAAATACATAAATAAAACAGACATGCACAATAAATAAACATGAAATCACTGGCATGCATTACAGTAACATTATAAATAAAATATATGCTACTTACCCGGGCTGCATCCTCTGTGTCCTTTGCAGTCGCTTGATCTGAGCATGAGTCGAAGAGCTAACTTCCCTAAGCAATCCATACGCTGCACTCATGCTGTTAACCAGCATGAGAGCAGCGCCAGGATTGGATGGAGCGGGCTGGCTAGATGCACCTTCAGGCCCTGGAGACCTGTGCTTGGGCTCCACCCAGCTGTCTAAGACAACTGGGTTGCAGAGCTGCAAAATGCGCATGTCAGGCTGGCCGTCGTATGACAGCCAGACAAACTGATCTGCGCACTTTGCAGTGTCTGGCCAGCCCCTGCTCTAGTCCTCCATGCTGCCAATCGGCAGCAAAGGACACACCCCACATTTATCCTGGCTCGGAGGGAGGCTGACGGCTGCGGTGTGCCTGGTGAAAAATAAACTGGCAATGAACTAATTTCATAGCTATTTTATTGTTCACATTTAGCGAGGCTCACAGTGGGCAGGGGAGTGAATCTCCCCCGCCCTCATGAAGAAACTGCTGCTGTTTGTTCATAATCATACAGTGATTTTTAAGATTTCTTTTCATTTTTATCAAAACCAATCCAGGGTCCGAAATACTATTGCAAGCGTTATTCATCATTGTACCAAAAACCCCAAAGCATTTCGGACCGCACGTCCTTCATCTGGGGGAAATCTTTTCATGTGTTAAATAATGAATCTGCAAAAAGATAACAACAAAATATGCTCTAAAAATTATAAACAAAAGGAGGTTATCAAAGAAATGTGCACTTATTGCTACACCAAAAGACATACCCATGTATGAAATGCAATCCTATGACGAAAATACCACCTTATAAATGCCAATTATTTCTTAAATCACCTTCTATAATTTATATAGAGTATATGCCTAAGTATTATGCATGATGAAGCACATTTACTTAACTTTCATGCGATGCAGGGCAGAAAGCAACATTGCTGCACTGGGCTGCGCTGCTTGCAAGGCAGAGAGCAGAAATGCTCCATATTTAACAAAGATATGGAGAATTTCTGCTCTCTGCTTGAACTGGAGCACTGTGTGCAGCCTAGCGCCAATGCAGGCACTCATTGCAGGCATCCTTTCACTATAGTGGAAGGGTGCCTGCGTTACAGACAGGATTATTTTTGGGCAGGAATGGACATCCTTAGAGGCATTTTCTCCTTTCTATGTGTGCTGCAGAATGCTGCAGAATATCATTTGGACTGATCCAAAAGGTCAGAGTATGACACCACCAACACAACGATGAGAATAAGAAGTAGATGGATCTAGTAAATTGGGAGGTGTCCTAAGGTGTTAATTGCCATGTGCAAAGTATGACCAAAAAGCTCAAAATTTTAAACACTAACTCTAATTATACGCCGCCGCAAGACTGGTCCTCAACCTGCCAAAACACTGCCACATCTCCCAGCACCTGCGCACACTCCACTGGCTCCCTGTCGAGGCGAGAATCACCTTCAAGATGCTCACCCACACACACAAGGCCCTCCACGGCACCGGACCAGCATACCTGAACAGCCGACTCAAATTCCACGCACCCCAAAGGACCCTACGATCAGCCCAGCTCTCCTACGCCGTGGTCCCTCGCACCAGAAAGAACAGATCGGGAGGCCGCTCCTTCTCCTTCCTCGCGGCCAAAGCATGGAACGCCCTTCCGCTCCACCTCAGACAGACAACATCGCTCCCCATCTTCGCAAGAAACCTCAAAACCTGGCTCTTCGACAGACCCCCTCCTTGATGGATGGAACCTGTACCCCCCCACCCCTAGCGCCTTGAGACCCTTACGGGTGAGTAGTCGCGCTTTAACAAACCCCTGATTGATTGATTGATAATTAAACAAAATGCGCAATTGGAAAATGAAAATAATCAATTACATGAAAAAGTGGACACAAACATGCAAAACAATAATAGAATAGTAAAATCATCATTTTGCTTGTAAAACTGAAAATGTTGCATGTACATGCAAAATATGGAAAAACGTATTTGTATTATTCTTCTAGGAAGCATGGCATCACAAAGTGATTGTTCAAACTCTTAGGCTGTAGTGTGTCCAGTCTTCTCATCCAATTTACTTCACGTGTAATAGCCTCTTATACATGGCTCTTATGCATGGCTCTGCATCTGTGTGCACAACAAAATCTAAATGCTCATCTGCTCATCTGCATGCCTCTGCATTTTCATGTGCAGCACAAGGAGATGTTCACAGTTGTGTGTGTTATTAATTATTGTGTAGGCTGTTGTGAATTTGTTGACACTCAACTAAATGGAACATCTTAGCTGTGTAGGATTTGTGTGCAGGGTACTATCTGTTTTGTGTTGTGTCTCTGTTTTAGTGAGGAAAGGGGAGTGCTGCTGTGAGTGTTGTGATACCCATCTACATGATGCACCTGCACTCTATTGGATGTGGGCTAGGTGCTCTGTCTAATTTTCCATGTGATAAAATAAGTCTAGGTGTCTAGATGTTCTGCCCTTTCAGATCTGCTAGATGTGAAGATAACACATTAGGATATACAACAACTTTCTGTAACTCCTTCAGTCTTCATATGAGACTAAATCTAGTCATGTTTCAAAATAATCCATTAAAATTATGAATACAGTTCTTTACTATTACATGACACTGTTTCCATTGTAGGGACTTCTTATCCCCACCCTCTCCTGTTCCGTCCTAGTCAGACATGCCACTCTCTCTTCTCTTAGTTGTTGTAGCAGCTCAGCTTTACTTTCTTGAACTCTCTCTTTCAACTGCTCAAGCCTGTTTGGGTCCTGCTGTACAACCAGTGTTGATCGATCTGAATCAGGGCTGGTCTGAGACTAATATCAAGCAGAGGAAATTGCACCACAGCTCTTCCGGGGCTATACTCTCCAGAATCAACAGGGTTGTAAATTTGGGTATCATGCTGTTCTTCTCAACAACAAACAAGATCGAAATAAACATTTGTTGAAGCTGGGATTCGGATTTCCAAACTAATGGGGGGTCCAATTTTCTATTGCTGGAATATCTCATCACTGAATAATGAACGCTGCATTCTAATCCAAAATCTCTTTGAAATGACCACCACCAAAGGTCTTCTCTATACACACTCCCCATTCCAAATGGGCTGCAGGGTAAAATAGAAACGATTAGGATCCTTATGTGCAAAATACATCTTACCAGCTCGGTAAGTGATTATCCGTCTGTATCCTGTCCAGCATATATTAGCTGCAGGAAATAGAGACTTCTTTGCTCCACGGAGGAGTCAAGACAAAGACAAGGAGGGATCTGGGAGCAGATGAAAGGAGAGAGACAGACCAAACTTATTTGCTTATGTTATTGTGTACAACAGAGTACACAAGTGGAGTGCAACTTGGAAGAAGTAGATAGATCCGAAGAGCAATCTAGAACACAAGGAGCCAAACACAAAGAGAGAAGACAGGTGTAGTGCAGTGCAGATGCAAAGAAGCTGAGAGATCCGAAATGTAGTACAAGATGGTAAATTAAATGATACAGCTAGACCTGGCATCTTTTGGCGTGTTTCCCCTGTCTTTTTGCTTTCCGACCTCCTGGTTTTCACTCTATTTTTGATGGTTTAGTGTCTCTGTGCAATTTCTCACTGCTATTCAGTGTTAAAGTGCAAGAGCTCCTATTGTAAATTGTATTATGGATTGGTGTTTCCATGATTGGCATATTTGAATTACTGATAAGTCCTTAGTAAAGTGCACTGAGAGTGCCAGGGCCTGTACATCAAATGCTGCTAGTAGGCCTGCAACAATGATTGTGCCATCCACACGACTAGCCTTTCAAAAGGTTCTCAGTCCTGCCACTGCAGTGTCTGCGTGCAGTTTTTACTGCCATCTGGACTCGGTAAGTGCACCCACATGCATGGTTAAGGCATATGCGTGGTTGAGGCATGCGGGTAGGGCTTGCGGAGTCGGAACACTCATGTGTTCCGACTGTTTCCGACTGTTTCCCATTGAAAGGCTATCTGTCCCATAAAATAGAATGGGAAATACTTTGTAAACCTTTTAAGAGTATATCTTCCCAATGGGACAAGATAGAGAAATGGAGTTTAGTGTGCATGAACTCAGACTGTAGAAATGCATCTTGTAGTAAAGATGATTTTTATGTTCTGTGTTTGAAAATACCACTCTTAGAAAGTAGGTATTTTCTTGCTTAGCCATCCTGTGTGCCTCTGCTGGGTTGTGGATTGACTGTCTGGCTTTGGAGTGACAGGGGCTGGGGATGTGCATTCTCTTCAGACAGCCACTGGGGGGACGAGGTATGTTCTGCCTTTCCTGGATGAGTCAGGCCTGGGCTGAATAGACCTGGGCTGCATTTAGAGTAGTGGGAGGAGATTTCCTTGCACCTTAATGGGCCTGGTCTGCCTTGGACAATGCTGTCTTCACCTCCTGCCAGGAAGCTGGGCCAGAGAGGACCAAACTGGTTTGGACTGAACACAGAAACTCTCTGCCCAAGAGAACAAAGAAAAACTGAGTATAAATATTGGGGCCCAGACCCCAGAACTTTAGAACTCACTTGGATCAAGGGACCTGCCAAGATGAAGAGCTGAAAGAGCTGCCAGGAGGAGTACTGCCACTTTGCTGTGTTGTTGCTTTGCTGGGTTGCCCTGCACTTGCTGCTTCTGCCTTGGGCAGTGAAAGGACTGGACTGAACTTTCTTCACTTGTCGCTGAGTATCACCAAGGGCTTGAAATAGAGCTTGCCTACTGTTCACTGAGTCTCAGGGGCAGCAAAGACTTCACTTACCTCTGGGAACCACCTCTGGAACCGTGGTTTCAGTTGCCACAGAGGGGGACAGCAGCCGACACTTCCACCGGCACCACTGCTGGCTCCGTGTCCTGAAGGCACCGCTGCACTTCGCACGGCAACCCTGGCCTCACCAACGACGACAATGGTGAGAACGTTCTGGGCTGGTCCTTCCAATACGACTGGTCAATAGACCTTTTTTGTAGCCTGAGAGGAAAAGGGGTTGACATCAATTTAGATCCTAAAGTACAGTGTGATCATGACGAACACACAATAAAAGTCTGAATCAGTAACTTGAAGTTAAAAGGTTTATTAAAAACACAAAGCCAGACTGATATATGTATATGTATATATACATGAGATTGACTGATATATATCTATATATACCTGTATTGGTGTGTCTATGGTTTCGAAAATGGTAGTCTGTATTTTAGAGTGGGTGTATCAAAGGTTATATTAGGGTGTGAGGAGGTGCATCAGATTATCACGTGGATGATGTCATCAGTGATGTCATCAGTGATGTCATTTGAGATGTCATCAGTGATGTCATCAGTGATGTCACTGACCATGTCATGAATGATGTAATATGTGACATCATCAGCAGTGCATTGCGGGGGCGCGAGTTATAGTTAGCTCAACTAACTATAACGGCCGAATTTCTCTGGTTTTGTACGAGTGAAATGTCCAACTAACTATAACGTCCCTGAAACCTATGGTTTTTCAGTGAATATATATATATATATATATATATATATATATATATATATATATATATATATATATATCATTCAATCTCAAAAACGTTTAGCAAACAAATGTAAATATTGAACAGTAGGTCTTATGATTTAACTGTTAAATAATATGGTTTATAAGACATCTTAAGATGGCCGCTGTTTGAATCTAAGATTTGTGATGACTTACAATAACCCCTTGTTGCTCTCTACACACAACCCGGATGAACTGCTTTTCCCTTTCTATGTCGATTTTATTTTTAAAAAGAAAAAGTTATGTTTACCCTACCGACATTGACGAAGGCGTGTAGCCGAAACGCGTCTGTCGGGTGTTTTTGTGTGTGGCTTCAATAAAATAAGGAAAATAATCCCTCAGTGTGCGCCTCGTGTACGGCCCCCGAGAAGGGCCATCAAGATGGAATATATATATATATATATATATATATATATATATATATATATATATATATATATGTATATGTATATATATATATATATATATATATATCATTCAATCTCAAAAACATAGTATAAAAGTATAAAATAACCAAAGTAAGACGAAAGCGCCTTACAATACTGGTCCTCAACAGCAAAGAACATTTAAGAATCTCAATTGCAACGATACAGAAAATAAGGGAAAGGATTTATTGACTAGATGAATGGTTTAAATCCTTCTCCTATACATTGAAACGATTTGCACCATCTACTAAACTCTACACTGGTTCACTGACAAAACATCAACACCCAAAACATCACCATACAACAATATAGAATAATAAATATCGATGTAAAAAATATCCACATCCTATATTTATAAAGGTAAGTACAAAAATATCGAAAAAATATATAAATGACATAAATATAGATGTACAAAATATCGTTGTTTATATATATATATATATAAAATAATAAATATTAAATATATTAAATAATAAAATTAATTTAAAAAAAAATATATTTAATATACATCTTAACCAATATAACAAATAAACAACTTTAAAAAGTTAAACACACATATATAATAATTATTATATATATTTAATGTAAAACAATCAATAAACTATTAATTTTAATGTATTTGATAATTTTAAAAATATATAATAATGTAACAAATAAATATTTGTATATATACATATACCAATAACATAAAGTTTATGCTAAAAAAACATTCTATTATTAATTAAAACATTTAACTATTTAAATCTATTTAAACTTACATTTCCCACTCCAGGTAATGCAACAGTAGGGAAAGTGTTGGATAGCGGAGAGGTAAAATGTACTATTCCCACTCCAGTCAGTGCAACAGTAGGGAAAGTGTTGGATAGCAGAGGGGTAAAAATTACTTTTCCCACTCCAGTCAGTGCAAGAGTAGGGAAAGTGTTGGATAGCGGAGGGGTAAAAATTACTAATCCCACTCCAATGAGTGCAACAGTAGGGAAAGTGTTGGATAGCGGAGGGATAAAAATTACTATTCCCACTCCAGTGAGTGCAACAGTAGGGAAAGTGTTGGATAGCGGAGGGGTAAAAATTACTATTCCCACTCCAATGAGTGCAACAGTAGGGAAAGTGTTGGATAGCGGAGGGATAAAAATTACTATTTCCACACCAATGACTGCAACAATAGGGAAAGCGTTGGATAGCGGAGGGGTAAAAATTACTATTCCCACTCCAGTCAGTGCAACAGTAGGGAAAGTGTTGGATAGTGAAGGGGTAAAAATTACTATTCCCACTCCAGTCAGTGCAACAGTAGGGAAAGAGTTGGATAGGGGAGGGGTAAAAATCACTATTCCCACTCCAGTCAGTGCAACAGTAGGGAAAGTGTTGGATAGCGGAGGGGTGAAAATTACTATTCCCACTCCAGTGAGTACAACAGTAGGGTAAGTGTTGGGTAGCGGAGGGGTAAAAACTACTATTCCCACTCCAATGAGTGCAACAGAAGGGAAAGTGCTGGATAGCAGAGGGATACAATTTGTAATCCCACTCCAGTCAATTCAAAATTAAAAACAAACATATTTTCAACTACAACAAAAATATTCGGAAAAAAATAAAAAATAAATGTATAAATATGTTAAGAATTAAAATACAAATATATTTAATATTAAAAACTTTGAAAAATAAAAACATATTATAATGTTAAATACATATCACAAATACCTACAAATATTATATTAAATAAAATATAAAAATATTTTTCAAACAAATATTTTAGTTAGAAATTATTTATAAACAAAAACATTATTTCATACATTTATTTTATTTACATCCTACCCTAAAAAACCAGACAATATACAACCCACATCTAAATTAAAAATAAAATGTACATCCATAATTAACATAATTAATTATCTATTAAATATATATATTATTATTTAAAAAACAAATTAAAACGCATAAAAATTAATTAACTTCCCACCCTTTACCCCTATAAACCCCACAACTAAAATTAATTGCACAATTTCCACATTTAATTCTCAATTACTCAATTAATATTAATTAACAACTAATTATTAATTAATTAAAAATAAATTACTTCCCAACCTTTACCCCTATAAACCCCACAACACGCACCTAAAATTAATTGCACAATTTCCACATTTAATTTTCAATTAATCAATTAATATTAATTAACAACTAATTATTAATTAATTAAAAATAAATTACTTCCCAACCTTTACCCATATAAACCCCACAACCTACACCTAAAATTAATTTCACAATTACCATAATTAATTGCCAATTAATTAAGTATTCATAATTAACAAATTAATAATTAATTAGAAATAAATTACTTCCCACAATTAACACTATAAAATCTCAATTAAATAAATATTAATAAATAAAAAATATCATTACTTTATTATAATTATAATACTTCCCACCCTATTCCCCTATAAACCCACAACCCGCTGCGGAACTAAAAAACGCAAAATTTAATTAAAATAAAATTGATAACTACTAAAAATTTAACACATATATTAAATAACATAATCAACAGTTATACAAATAAAGACATCACATACATTTAAATTATATACTAAAATACATAACACTAATTTAAAAATCGATATTTTAAACAACTATATTTTTGCAAACGATATTAATGACTTCTATATTTTTAAAAACGATATTTCTTACCTTCAAATCGATATTCTTGACCACGATATTCTTGCTGTCGATATTTCTGACTCTCGATATTTAGGACTCGATATTACTGTAGTTCGACATTTCCAACTCGATATTTTGTCTGCACACCCTCAACACTAACCTAAGGCTAGGCGAAACCCCAATGAATCAAGGTAGCAAGAAAGTTGTCAGCATTGAACCTCTGTAGATGTTTTACAAGTAAAGATTCATGCATAGCATGAAGTCACACTATCAGAGATGTCAAGCGAGGTCTGTACCTCTCCAAGTCTAAAGGGAATCTGAATAACCCCAAGTTGTGCTCACTAATTAAAATGCACAAAGAACGTTTGAGAAACATGACCTCATACATATCATAATGCTTTTCCAATCACAAGAAACAAGTTGGCGCCTTGAACACTTCTCCGATATTCCACTCTCCGCTTCCAAGGCATCCTTGGATTCCTCCCTTCATCTGATAGTACCAACTGGTAACACTTCCTTTGTTCTTCATTAAAATTAATTGACCTTGCCAGTTCTTCCTCATCTCGCTAAATACAATGTGCTTTTTAATAACTAACGAATGCCTTTGGTCAGCACCTGCAGAAGAGAAAAACATGCAGAAAAGCAACTTTCACGTTAGTATTAACTGTCCCGATTGCAAGCTTAAGGCCCACAATTGCGCCAACTTAACATTTCTTTTTAACTGCATATTAGTTCTACAACCTACATATAATCCAGTAAATGAAATCTTTAATAAAGAAATCAACTATTTTATACTGTACTTTTATATGTTGCATGTTAGAAATGGGGGTCTCTAGTTGGCAATGGATGGCCACTGTCCAAGTAGGGACCCTTCTTCCTAAGTCAGAGTGAGAGGGCTACCCTCTTTAATACCCCTGCTCAACCCTGTGGTAACGTAGCACGAGCAGGTAGGCTTATCTCAGAGGCAGGGTGTGAAGCATTTATGATCATACACAGTAACACAGTGAGGAACACTACAAAGGGACACCACACAAGTAGTTATTATAAAAAATAAGTATCTTTATATAAAGGCAGATTTATCACAAGACCAATAACTGTAAAAGCCACAATACTGTCAAAAATAGGATAGCTGTTGAAGGGCTGTCAAAAATAGTTCAAAGGTTGCAAAAATAAGGTTCAAGTTCAAAGCGGTGGTCTCTGCGACCCTTTCTTTCACAAAGTACCTGGGTTTAGTAGCAAAACCAACAAAGTGTCGCAAATAAGCTGTAGCGATGATTCTCGGCACGCGAGGCCGGCGATGCGTTGAAATCCTTGCCGCAAGGGAGGATGATGCGCCGATCTGCGGGAAGCGTGCGGAGACGATGCGACAAACTTCTGCACGCTGGACCGCCGATGCGATGACTTTCTTGCCGCGTGGGAGAAGTCGATGCGGTGATCCTGTTGCGCTGTGCGATCGTGTTGCGATGCGAAGACAAGACGCTCCGCGAGGAGCGACGAAATTCGGTGCGATGCGATCAAAGTGGCGAACGCACGGCGTCCGCACTGCGATGTCTCGAAGCGATGATTTCTTTAAGGGTTGCGAGTGCGCGGCGACAGCAGCGCGATGATCTTTCCAGCGCATCTCGGCTGCAGCGGCTCGCAAAGGGGCGTCAGCGATGGTTTCGGGTTGCGGGCCCTCGGCGGCAGTAGCGCGATGATTTTCCCAGCGCTCTCGACTGCAGCGGCCCGCAAAGATGCGTTAGCGTCGATTTCTTACCCTCTTTTCTCTGATGCAAACTAGAGGCCCTGGAACTCACAGGAGCCTCCTCAGCAGATAGCAGTCCTCGCAGGGAGGAAGCAGGAGGTTGGTGGTGGAGTCTGATGTGCCTGAGACTCCAGCAGGAGGCTAGCTCTTTTCCTAGCCCTTGGGTGATTGCTGTACAAAAATAAAAGTTCTCTCAAGAGTTCCTTTTCCTCTTCTTCAAGGTCCAGTGGTCACTGCTGCAGGCCAGTGCAAGAAACAACACACAGCACAGGGACAGTCACTTCCTGCAGATTCCTCCAGTGGCACGGACAGAGTTTCCTCTCCAGATCCAAAAGCAATACAAAATGTAGGGGCTTGAGCACAGACATTTATACCCCAAAAGCCTTTGATCCTTGAAGCTACCAGTCACTGAACCTAGCCAGAACCAGTTCTGCTCAGGCCTGGAGCACTTTGTTTACCAGGCTGCATCCTTCCTTTCAGAAATTTGGGGTCTGCTAGCAGACACACAGTGGGAGGTGGTGCCAGCATTCACCTTGCCAGGCACAGCCCTATTCAGGTCAAGGAGCCACCCCTCCCCACACTCTAAATGCAGATCTCTCTATTCAACCCAGGTCTGACTCAGCCTGTCCTGCCCCTCTAAAACCAGACAGCCAATACACATAACGGCAGAGCACACTGGAAGGCTTAGGCAAGAAAATACCTACTTTCTAAAAGTGGTATTTTCAAACACAGAATATAAAAATAAACTTCACTAAAAGATGTATTTTAATATTCTGAGCTCAGGCATACTAAATTCGTTTTTCTACCATGTTCCTGGGGTCAGTCAGGACTATAGCATGTAATAGTCAAACTGCCCATTCTATCCTATGAGGAACAGGTAGCCTTACAGTAGTGAAAAACGAAATGGGGCATAATTCACTACCAGGACATGCTACACACACCAAGGCATGTCCTGCCTTACACACACAAGGCACCCTACCATAGGGGTGACTTACAGGATGCTAAGGGAAGGTTCGGGGCTGGGAAGTGAGTGCACTTCACAGCCAAGATGGCAGTTCTGGACTGCACACAGACACTGCAGTGGCAGGTCTGAGACACACTTTACAAGCTGCTTCTGTGGGTGGCACACATCAGTGCTGCAGGCCCACCAGCAGCATTTGGTTTACCAGCCCTGGGCACACATAGGCCACACTACTAGGGACTAACAGGTAAACCAAATAAGCCAATCAGGGATATACCAATTCACATAGACATATTTATACAGGGAGCATTCGCGCTGTGACACTGAATGGCAGTGGCACAGCGCCCAGAGCATCTAACACCAGTAAAACAGAGGAGACAACAGCGAAAAATGGAAGGGAGACCCACGCCAATGGTGCCAGGTCTAACACACGTCCCCTCCAGCTGAAATGTGGGGAGAACTACCCAACCCCTTGGAAGTTCTCATCGCTAAGGCGGAGAAATCTGGACAGACCATCAGCATTGGCGTGTTCTGTACCAGGGCGGTGTTCCACCGTGAAGTCCATACCCTGGAGGGAAATGGACCACCTCAACAACTTGGGATTCTCACCCCTCATCTGCATCGACCATCTGAGGGGCCTGTGGTCTGTCTGAACCCGGAAGTGAGTCCCAAATAGGTATGGTCTCAGCTTCTTCAGTGCCCAGACCACAGCAAATGCCTCACGCTCAATTGCACTCCACCTCTGTTCCCGTGGAAGTAACCTCCTACTGATGAAGGCTACCGGTTGGTCTAGTCCCTCCTCATTTATCTATGACAGAACGGCCCCCACCCCATGCTCTGAAGCGTCTGTCTGGACAACAAATTCCTTAGCAAAATTGGGCGCCTGGAGTACGGGTGCTGTACACATGGCAGTTTTGAGGGCATCAAAGGCTTTCTGACAGGTGTCAGTCCAGTTCACAATCTTTGGCCGCTTCTTGGAAGTCAGCTCAGTCAAGGGTGCAACAATGTTGCCATACCCCTTGACAAACCTCCTGTAATAACCCGTGAGTCCTAAGAAGGCCCTCACCTGGGTCTGGATCCTTGGGGGCTCCCAAGCCAGGATGGTTTCAATCTTGGGCTGCAGGGGCGCCACCTGGCCGCTCTCCACCTGGTGTCCCAAGTACACCACAGAACCCTGCCCAATCTGGCACTTACTGGCCTTGATCGTGAGGCCTGCTCTGCGCAGCGCCATCAACACTTCCCAGAGGTGGCGCAAGTGGTCCTCCCAGGAGGAACTAAACACTGCAATGTCATCCAGGTAGGCGGCACTGAAAGCCTCCAGCCCAACCAACACCTGGTTGACCAATCTCTGGAAGGTGGCAGGGGCATTCTTCATCCCAAAGGGCATCACACGGAACTGGTAGTGCCCATCTGGTGTGGAGAATGCTGACCTCTCCTTTGCCCCATCAGTTAAGGCGATCTGCCAGTACCCAGACGTCAGATCAAACGTGCTGAGGTACCGGGCAGCCCCTAACCGGTCTATGAGCTCATCAGCTCTGGGGATGGGGTGCGCGTCGGTCTTGGTGACCGAGTTGAGACCTCGGTAGTCCACACAGAACCTAAGTTCAGGAGTGGCACCAGGCGTCGCTGCTTTTGGTACCAAGACCACGGGGCTGGACCAGGGGCTGCTAGAGGACTCAACCACCCCTAGGGCGAACATTTTGGAGACCTCCTCCTTAATGCAAGCCCTGACCCTGTCAGTTACCCTGTAAGCCTTGTGCTTGACAGGAGAACTGTCCCGGTATCCACCTCATGGACACACCAATCAGTGACACCAGGTACCAGGGAGAACAAATCAGAAAATTGCCCCAACAGGTGGTGACAATCTCTCTGCTGCTCAGGGGTCAGTGTGGTGGAGAGGATCACACCCTCCACTGACCCATCCTTCTCTTCTGCACACAGGAGGTCAGGGAGAGGCTCACTCTCCTCCTCAACCCCATCATCTGTGGCAAGAAGCATGCCCACTTCAGACCTCTCAAAGTGGGGCTTTAGGCGGTTCACATGCAGGACCCGCAAGGGGTTCCTGGGAGACTGAAAGTCCACCAAGTAGGTAACTGGACTTTTGCGCTCCACCACCTCAAAGGGACCGGTCCACTTATCTTGTAGCGCACAAGGCTCCACTGGGGCCAGTACCCAAACCTTCTGACCAGGTTGAAATTCGACCAGAGTGGCATTCTGGTCGTGCCAATGTTTCATTTCTTCTTGGCTGGCTTCCAGATTTGCCTCAGCAATTTTTCTGAAATGCCGAGTCTGGTTCCTGAAGGCCAACATGTAGCTAAATACATCTTGGGGAGGTTTCCTGGGAGATTGCTCCCAGCCTTCCTTGACCAGACTCAGAGGTCCTCTAACCGGGTGGCCATAGAGGAGTTCAAAGGGACTGAACCCTAAGGACTTCTGTGGCATCTCACGGTAGGCAAACAACAGGCATGGCAAGAGGACGTCCCACTTACGCCTCAGGGGCTCTTCTAGGCCCATGATCATGCCCTTCAAGGTCCGGTTGAACCTTTCAACCAGACCATTACCTTGGGGGTGGTAAGGAGTGGTGAACTTATACGTTACCCCACACTCCTTCCACAGAGACTTCATGTACTGGGAGATGAAGTTGGTCCCCCTGTCAGACACCACCTCTCTGGGGAATCCCACACGGGAGAAAATCCCCATCAGTGCACGTCCCACCACAGGGGCCGTCACTGTCCTGAGCGGGATGGCTTCAGGGTACCGGGTGGCATGGTCCACCAAGACCAGGATGAACCTGTTGCCTATGGCTGTCTTGGGGTCCAGAGGCCCCACAATGTCAATGCCCACTCGCTCGAATGGGGTACTCACAACTGGAAAGGGCTGGAGTGGGGCCTTGATCTTCCCCCACTCTTCCCACTTGCCTGGCAAGTCTCACAGGTCCTGCAATGAGAATCTGAACTCTTGTGCATCTGGGGCCAATAAAAGTGGGCGGCCAGCCTCTCAAAGGTCTTGGTCTGCCCCAGATGTCCTGCCAATGGAATGTCATGAGCCAACCCCAGTAGGAAGGTTCTGAAGCACTCGGGTACCACCAGCACACGGGCTGACCCTGGCTCAGCAACCTTAGGCTCACTATACAGGAGACTGTTCTCCCAATAAATCAGATGTGAACCAGACATGTCACCTTCTGCCTGGGCTGCAGCCTGTCGCCGCATACCCTCAAGAGAGGGGCAAACTCTCTGCTGCTCACAAAATTCCTCCCTGGTGGGTCCCCCTTCCTGCTGCCAATGGGTCAGCTCAGGCAGGTCCCCCAGTTCGGTGATCTGCTCCCCGGTTGTCTCCAGGGCATCCCCCTCAGGGTCTGCTCCTTCCTGGGCCGTGGGAACCAAGGGGGCCGGCTTCCCGCGCCCCCTGCCCCTTCTCTCTAAGGCAGGGATCTGGGCCCTACTCTCAGGCTCCAGATCCTTTTCAACACCCTCCTTGGCTGCCATGGACCGAGTGGTAGCACACGCCCACTCAGGCAGACCCAACATCTCTAAGTGAGCCTTCCTCTCCACCGTAGCCCACGGGGAGTCCTCTAAATCATTGCCCAGCAGACAGTCTACAGGCATGGCGGGCCTCACAGCTACCTGAAGAGTTCCTGAGACCCCCCACTCAAAGGGAACCTGAGCCACCTCACATTGGCTCTCTGAGTTGTCTGCGGACACTACTGGGTAGAATGCATGGGGGACAACCTGCTCTTTGGACACCAACCGGGAGCTGACAGCAGTTACACTGGCCCCTGTGTCTCTTAGAGCCTCCACCCTATGGCCATTGATGGTCACCCACTGCCTGTATTTTTTAGTGTTAGCAGGCAGTGCAGGCTTGGGGACCATCTCAAAGTCCCCTAATGAGACAAGGGTCAATTCTACGGGATCCCACCCCTCTTGGGCACCCATCTCCTCCTCTCCCAGGGCTACACTAGCAATCTGGTGGGGTGGTGCACGGGGAGTGCACTGGCCCCCTTGGGGGCACTGGGGATCAAAATATCTGTGGCCCACTTGACCACAGTTGTAACACGTGGGGGCCCCCTGGGAACAGGCCTACCTGTTGGGGGCCCGGTCCTCCTTTCTTGGGGGGCTGGGACACCACTGCTTGGTTCCCTGGGGGATTACTTTGGGGCCCTCGGTGGAACTCCCTCTGTTGACCCTTGTCCCCCACTCCTCTGCTGGGGACCCTGCCCACCTTTGGCGACGTCTCCCACTGGACCCTTGCGGACCCGGGTGCTCACCCAGCGGTCCACCTCCTCAGCAAGCTTTCTAGGGTTAGTCAGCTTGCAATCAATTAGGTGCTGGCGTAGCTCAGGAAAACAATTACTAGATAAATGCTCCCATGCAATCAAATCATAAAACTGTGCAAAAGTTTCTACTTTGCTACCTTTTACCCAGCGTTCCATGGCTCTGCAAAAAAAGGACACATATTCAACCCACGTGGTACCCTCTAGCTTCTTACAGACCCTAAACCTCTGTCTATACATCTCAGGGGTCAAACCATAGCGGGTCATCAACGCTTCCTTCATGTGGGCATAAACCATCCTACTTTCTGGGGCAGGTCCAACAAGGTATCCCTCCCTCACTCACAAAGCGTCCCCACAACCCCGCTCCCCAATCCTTCTCAGGGACCCGGTGGGACACCATGGCTAATTCATAAGCGGCAAACCATTGCCCAATATCTTCACTTTTGTGGAAATCTTTAATAACCTCCTTGGGTATATACACCCTACTCTCAGGGTGCACTACAGGTACGCTGCCACCAGAGGGGAGATTTCCATGCTCTTAGCTTTAATCTCCAACTCCCTCAATACTCTCTCATGCTCAAGCTTCATCCTCATAATCTCAATTTCTAACTTCTTGTTCTCTAGGTCCCGGTGACCATCCATTTTAAGCTTAGCCATCTCCATATTATGCCGCCTATCTCTCTCCCTGTCCTCCAGCTCTTCTGGGGACAGACCCTTAAACGGACACACTAGAGCCCGGGTTGGAAAGGGCTGGATCTCCTACTAAGTCTACTACATCGCCCTGCTGCTCTCCTCCCTCCACAAGCTCTCCTAGATCCTTAGGGGCATCCCTGGCTTCTAGCCAGGCCTTCAGCACCTTGTAATACTCCTCTCTTCTAGTGAGACCTGTGATAGGGACTGTGAATTGCTTGCAAAAATATTTGAGCTGCTTGGCATTGTAGGTTTCTATTTTCTCTTCTTCCCAGGAGAGATCTTCTGAGGCATTGGATCTGGGCTTGCCCATTGTAGAAATAACTGGCAATATCAATAAAGGACAGAAGAAAACTTCTCAAAAAATGTAAGCGGGTGAAAAATCACCGGCAATATCAATCACAATATAGGATCCCAAAAACTCTCAGAAATGTGCGCGGGTGAAAAATCACCGGCAATATCAATTACAATAGGGGATCAAAAACTTTCAATAAATGGGCGCGGGTGAAGAATCACCGGCAATATCAATCACAATATAGGATCCCAAAAACTCTCAGAAAATGTGCGCGGGTGAAAAATCACCGGCAATATCAATCACAATATAGGAGCAAAAAAATTCTCAAAAAATGTATGCGGTACGTTATGGTCTGCACTCACTAGTAGTGTACACTATAATTACTGTATGCGATCATAAATGCAAGTCCAGATCCTCACCACTGACCACCAATGTTAGAAATGGGGGTCTCTAGTTGGCAATGGCTGGCCACTGTCCAAGTAGGGACCCTTCTTCCTAAGTCAGAGTGAGAGGGCTACCCTCTTTAATACCCCTGCTCAACCCTGTGGTAACGTAGAACGAGCAGGTAGGCTTATCTCAGAGGCAGGGTGTGAAGCATTTATGATCATACACAGTAACACAGTGAGGAACACTACAAAGGGACACCACACAAGTAGTTATTATAAAAAATAAGTATCTTTATATAAAGGCAGATTTATCACAAGACCAATAACTGTAAAAGCCACAATACTGTCAAAAATAGGATAGCTGTTGAAGGGCTGTCAAAAATAGTTCAAAGGTTGCAAAAATAAGGTTCAAGTTCAAAGCAGTGGTCTCTGCGACCCTTTCTTTCACAAAGTACCTGGGTTTAGTAGCAAAACCAACAAAGTGTCGCAAATAAGCTGTAGCGATGATTCTCGGCACGCGAGGCCGGCGATGCGTTGAAATCCTTGCCGCAAGGGAGGATGATGCGCCGATCTGCGGGAAGCGGGCGGAGACGATGCGACAAACTTCTGCACGCTGGACCGCCGATGCGATGACTTTCTTGCCGCGTGGGAGAAGTCGATGCGGTGATCCTGTTGCGCTGTGCGATCTTGTTGCGATGCGAAGACAAGACGCTCCGCGAGGGAGCGACGAAATTCGGTGCGATGCGATCAAAGTGGCGAACGCACGGCGTCCGCACTGCGATGTCTCGAAGCGATGATTTCTTTAAGGGTTGCGAGTGCGCGGCGACAGCAGCGCGATGATCTTTCCAGCGCGTCTCGGCTGCAGCGGCTCGCAAAGGGGCGTCAGCGATGGTTTCGGGCCCTCGGCGGCAGTAGCGCGATGATTTTCCCAGCGCTCTCGACTGCAGCGGCCCGCAAAGATGCGTTAGCGTCGATTTCTTACCCTCTTTTCTCTGATGCAAACTAGAGGCCCTGGAACTCACAGGAGCCTCCTCAGCAGATAGCAGTCCTCGCAGGGAGGAAGCAGGAGGTTGGTGGTGGAGTCTGATGTGCCTGAGACTCCAGCAGGAGGCTAGCTCTTTTCCTAGCCCTTGGGTGATTGCTGTACAAAAATAAAAGTTCTCTCAAGAGTTCCTTTTCCTCTTCTTCAAGGTCCAGTGGTCACTGCTGCAGGCCAGTGCAAGAAACAACACACAGCACAGGGACAGTCACTTCCTGCAGATTCCTCCAGTGGCACGGACAGAGTTTCCTCTCCAGATCCAAAAGCAATACAAAATGTAGGGGCTTGAGCACAGACATTTATACCCCAAAAGCCTTTGATCCTTGAAGCTACCAGTCACTGAACCTAGCCAGAACCAGTTCTGCTCAGGCCTGGAGCACTTTGTTTACCAGGCTGCATCCTTCCTTTCAGAAATTTGGGGTCTGCTAGCAGACACACAGTGGGAGGTGGAGCCAGCATTCACCTTGCCAGGCACAGCCCTATTCAGGTCAAGGAGCCACCCCTCCCCACACTCTAAATGCAGATCTCTCTATTCAACCCAGGTCTGACTCAGCCTGTCCTGCCCCTCTAAAACCAGACAGCCAATACACATAACGGCAGAGCACACTGGAAGGCTTAGGCAAGAAAATACCTTCTTTCTAAAAGTGGTATTTTCAAACACAGAATATAAAAATAAACTTCACTAAAAGATGTATTTTAATATTCTGAGCTCAGGCATACTAAATTCGTTTTTCTACCATGTTCCTGGGGTCAGTCAGGACTATAGCATGTAATAGTCAAACTGCCCATTCTATCCTATGAGGAACAGGTAGCCTTACAGTAGTGAAAAACGAAATGGGGCATAATTCACTACCAGGACCTGCTACACACACCAAGGCATGTCCTGCCTTACACATACAAGGCACCCTACCATAGGGGTGACTTACAGGATGCTAAGGGAAGGTTCGGGGGCTGGGAAGTGAGTGCACTTCACAGCCAAGATGGCAGTTCTGGACTGCACACAGACACTGCAGTGGCAGGTCTGAGACACACTTTACAAGCTGCTTCTGTGGGTGGCACACATCAGTGCTGCAGGCCCACCAGCAGCATTTGGTTTACCAGCCCTGGGCACACATAGGCCACACTACTAGGGACTAACAGGTAAACCAAATAAGCCAATCAGGGATATACCAATTCACATAGACATATTTATACAGGGAGCATTCGCGCTGTGACACTGAATGGCAGTGGCACAGCGCCCAGAGCATCTAACACCAGTAAAACAGAGGAGACAACAGCGAAAAATGGAAGGGAGACCCACGCCAATGGTGCCAGGTCTAACATTGCACAATATACCAATACATTTATATTAACCAAAAACGACAACTGGTCACAATTTCAAAAGAGAGCATGATACACACATTTGATTCATTCTCACTAATCCCTGGCGAGTGCACTGAATTAAATGGATTTTAGCGCACCACCTTAAAATCTAAACCTATAGAAAGTTCATATCAGCAATACAGATGTTTCTGAAAAGAAAAAATGTTAATATGTACACACATATATGTCCTAACAACAATTGTTGCACTTTCTATATCGTTGGTGCACCATATCTCATTAGTATTATTGCATCACACAAGTACATAAGGCCAAATGTAAATATATATGTGGCCTAGCCAAACGCAAAAGGATGGAGCCAAAATTTTGCTACTCCAATTCCCCTTTGATGGCGATCAAGCCATCACAGATTGCAATCAGATCATTATTAGACTAGACCTATCAACACCTAGTGGTCTTGAGCATCTTTCATCTGGACTCCTCCAGGTGCTTCCTATCATCATAATATCTGCTCGGGCCTTCTTCTAACTCCACATCTGCTCTCTTTCTCTTAACTCCCTGCCTCACTTGTGCATGCTGATATCCCTTAAAGATCAGTTATAGGAATGTCGCACAAAGGGTGATTAGCAAATGGGGTTTAAAATTGGCACCCAAAATTCCACTTCCCAAGCTTCCAAACCATCTGCCTATCGAAGCAAACCCATTTCCAATAGCTTCCCAAGCACCTGTCACTTCCAACTCTTTCAAATCCTTCGTCAACCTAGATAGATTCTTAATATATTTCTCCAGGTCCTTACTTTCATCTGGGATATAAGTACAACATTGCTGAACTTTCAACATCTGACATACTTTGCCCTCTTTTGCGAGCAAAACATCTAATGCAAGTCAGTTCTGCAAGACCATAGACCTTATCGCAATCATCTCAGTATTTACAAGTAATTAGGAATGTGCAGTACTAGATGCCAATTTGTCCACTATTGTAGACAGCTGTCTAATTTTCAGGTCATTCAGAATCACCCCTAAGGACGGGATTATAGCACCAAAAATGGTGCAGAGCAGGAATATCGACGGAGAAATATCGAGGGACATAAATATCGCCGCAAAAATATCGTGGGGAAGAAACATCGACAACAAAAATATAGTTGACAAGAATATCGACTGACAGGTAAGTAATATCGATTACAAAAATATCGACGTCTTAAATATCGTTTACAAAAATATAGTTGACAAAAATATCGAATTATTAATAATGTTATGTATTTTAGTGTTTTTAATGAGAATTGTTTGTCATTTTATTATATGTTTAAAAATGTTACTAGTTATTAATTTATTTTAAGTTTAATTTTGCGTTTTTAGTTCCGTTGCGGGTTGTGGGTTTATAGGGGAATAGGGTGGGAAGTAATTTAATTATATAGATTTAATTAATTATTTATAGTAGTTAATAATTGTTTTTAAATTGAATTTTGCGTTTTTAGTTCCGTAGCGGGCTGTGGGTTTATAGGGGAATAGGGTGGGAAGTAATTTAATTATATAAAATATATTGAATAATTAATATGTATAATTGTGAATTTATAGAGTTAAATGTGTTAATTGATTAATTAATAATTGTTTGATAATTAGTTGTTAATTAATTTCAATTAATCAATTAAGAAATAATTATGTTAATTGTTTAATTAATTTTATTTGTGTGTTGTGGTGTTTATATGTGTAAATGGTGGGAAGGGTGGTAATTAATTAATGTTTTATTGATTAATTATTACATATTTTTAAATTAATTTCCATTAATTAATTAGTAAATATTAATTGTAATTGTGTAATTAATTTTAGGTGTGTGTTGTGGATATTATAGTGTTAATTAGTGTAAATAATGATTTTTTATTATCTTTGTTAATAATAATATATTTAAATTTAAATTTTAATTATGTTAATATTGGAAAATAAATTTAATAAAAAATGTGATGTTTTTGTTTTTTATTGTTGTGGGATCCAGCACTTTCCCTACTGTTGCACTCACTGGAGTGGGAATAGTAATTTTTACCCCTCCACTATCCAGCGCTTTCCATACTGTTGCACTCACTGGAGTGGGAATAGTAATTTTTACCCCTCCGCTATCCAGCGCTTTCCCTACTGTTGCACTAACTGGAGTGGCAATAGTAATTTTTACCCCTACGCTATCCAACGCTTTCCCTACTGTTGCACTCACTGGAGTGGGAATAGTAATTTTTACCCCTCCGCTATCCAGCGCTTTCCCTACTGTTGCACTTACTGGAGTGGGAATAGTAATATTTACCCCTCCGCTATCCAGCGCTTTCCCTACTAATGTGTTTATTTTGTTATTAAATGTATGTTTTATTCTTTTTTAATAGTTTCATGTGTTAATTAAATATAGAATATATTATTTTATATTAAATTATTTATATATGTGTATATTTTATTTTTATATAATTTAATAAGTTTATAAATTAAATAAAGATAAAGTTAAAATGTATTTAAGTAAATATATGTATATGTACACATTTCTTTGTGTTTATATTTATTAAACTAAGTTTATTTGTTATAATTAGTTAAAATATATATTACATTTAATTTATTTTGTTAATAATATTAATATTATTTAATTTTTTTTTTAAGTTATGTAATTTTTAAAAGTCGATATTTTTTACTTCTATATTTTTTACATCGATATTTTTGTGTCGATATTATTGTATTTACCTATTTAAGTATAGGGAATCTATATTTTTGTAATCGATATTTTTGTAATCGATATTTTTAACATCGATATTTAAACATGGAACCACCAAAAATATCTCCTACTACTTCTGCTTCACTAGTACCTCATTTAGTGCCAAAATTTTCTTCCCATACAGGATGATTAAAATGTTACACATGATAAATCTTCGGGGACACAATGCCAAGTTAACAGGTACTGTCATGTCCTTTAGGATAGTCCCATCATGTACATACCAATGACATACATTTTGTCCCATCCACACGACATAACGGTCCTAACACAGGTGACCTTTTACATAGTAGCTTACTTCTGTCTCTCTGACATCAGGCTCCTGGTACCCTATCTTAATCCCTGTATCTGATGTACATAAACATGTCCCCAGGCACGGCAGATTTATTCTGTATAAGGGTCACCACTTTTTTCATCCATGGCCATGATCATGTTTGTTTAGAAAAGGATTAGCAGAGGATTAGTGAATGTTTTCAAAACATATCGAGTCTAGAAGAAACCCTGGAGTGACCACTTTAGTATAAAAGACCCTCACTCCCCCTTACAGAAAGAGAGGAGAATTCCTTCCAGGCTGGACCAAGACTCTGCAGGCTGATCCTTCGACAGGCAGAGACCTGACATCCCTTGTGGGGTGCCATCCTCGACGCAGAGACGGGGTCCTTCATTCAGAACCATCAGGTGAGGGGTTAGCACTTCTCCGGGGGATCCTTGGCTCCATTAGGTTCTATCCTGACATTTACTTCAACATGCTTCACCTACATATCTAGGCTAGGTACATTTAGGTAGGCCACGCATCGTAGGAGTACACCAATGCTATTGTTTTATATAATCTGTTTATATTCATCTTATTAGCTATATGGTAGAAATGTATTTACTATTTACGATATTGTTGGTAGCGATCAAATTTGTCTGCTCCTGTCTTTTGATTATCGCAGCGAATATGTTTCATACTAGACTGACGCTTGACCAATAAATAATTATTGAAACCATTCCAATCGTCATTCTATGTGTATTCTGAGAAAAGTAAGCACAAATGGCTGAGCGAAAGATACCATATTGTTTCCATGGTACCTGAGGAATCAGGGTTGTCATGTTCAGTGTTTGGCAGAAACTACACACACCACTGTAGAATACAAGGGGTGGTAGTGGCGCCGTAGAGCTAGCTGGTCTATTGGCTGACTCATCCTGTGGGGGGGTCCAGAGTCTGTCTGCACACCAAGCCCTCAGTTTAGGTCATCCAAAACGCACAGGTTCTGGGGGGTCCTAGGAACTACACGACATGGCGCTGCCAACGTTGGTTTGGTTCTTATATTAACAGTAAAATCTGAGTAGTTCAGTCGTGCTTTCTCAGACAACCCTACTCACATTTTTCAGAGATGTCTGAAGTGGGAAGGTTTATCTGTCTCAGCTGAGCAGGTACACTCTGTGTATTGGCTGAAGGTTTAGACAAGCTTGTAAGGATTAAAGGTTCCCATATTGTACTAAACCCTACCTCTTAAACCTTTACTTTCTTCTCCTTTCAAAATGACTGAACCTGCGAGTAGCAGTGGAAGTGTGGAAGGAGACGACTTTGCTAACGCTCTAAACAGCACAGAGAACTGCAGACAGGCAGTAACCCTGAGATTGGTAGAACATAGCGTACCTGTAACAGGTGGCCATGTTACTTTGATTGATTGATTGATTGAGGCACACGAGGTGTGCGGATCAGAGGTATTCTATTCCTGGGTGAAATTCCCACCTGTAGATCCACAGACACATTTATTTCACGAATACATTGAAGTGGATCCACCGGAAGAATACATCCCATACGAGGACATTGAAGTCCTGTTAACTTACCAGCAACATAAAAACTGGTTTAAAGGCGCCCTCAAACACACAACTTTGGTCGTAAGACTCGGTCCGCTCAGCATAGGAGGAGGGACATGGCCAGTCTTAGCGAATTACACTCCACATCCTGAGATAGACACACTCCCAGTAGGGGAAGTGCGTATACTTTACAAAGAAGTAGTAAGGCTATACAGACATATTGTCCAGTTCATCATGCGAACACTTACAGTACAACCTGCGAGAGCTGATCCACATGGTACAGTTCAGACTCAACACACACCAATAATTAGTCCACAGACACTAAAAGCAATAATGGGTAAGTTCCCATCAAAGAGGGATCAAGTACCATTCTGGATTCCTCAAACAATAGCACAGTTGGAGGCAGTATTTCCCCATACAGGTCCGCAGGAAAAACACAGAATGTTAACAATTTGCTTGCCAATGCGAATGGTTCCCTCACATGAGGATTGTACCACATGGGGAATCATTTTCGCTGCAGCCTACATTAACATACACAGTACCCCAACCATATCAGTTTTTCCTGAAGTATTGAAACAGATACAAAATAAGAACGGGGCAGGACCTGCCCTGGACTTGGGGATGAAACTGATGGGTAATTTTGACCAAGTCTTGGCAATTATGCTGAGCAACATCAAGGGGGAAGCAGCAGCTGTGGCTATACACCAACGCTTAAGGGAAACAGCTCCAACAAATCAGGAGCGTGAATTAACAAAAAATTATCGAGGAATCCTATGCTTCGCTAGGTAGAGATAGTTTGGGAGCCAAACCAGGGAAACCACAAGTGGTGAGTATTTCTGATAAGGATAACTCAAAGCAAGCACCCATTTCTTCTAAAAAGAAATGGGAAAACAATCAAAATCAATCCAAAAATAACAATAAAAGAAACACTTCACGATCAAGGGGTGGGTCTCAACAACGGGAGTCCTCTGAAAAGAGGTTTGACCTTAGGAATCGTGATAACATTAGGAAACCTGACAGGTATCAGGATACTGATACACTTTCCTTTGTTCCTTTCAGGGTTCATCAAAAATCTCGGAGAGGCAAGGATGGTCAGAACAAAAATTGAAGATCGACCAAAGGGAAAAAGGGAAACACATCGCACTTCAGATTTCATTATCAAACAGGAAGAGCAAGCTAAAGCAAAGACTCAATTCAAAAAGAAGAAAGTAGCCGGCTTAAAAATTAGAAATGCCCAGGTTGCTGAGGACTCAGCTTCTGAATAGGGAATGGGCTCTGACGATGCTAGACAGCGCGGCAGAAGTAACAATAGCTCACCAGAACCTGAAGGAATTTCTGGTGACAGCAGTATTGAATGAATACATCACAATGGAAACACTTGATTCAAGAGTGAGTGTCCCACTCCGTCTACACAAATTAATCTCCAAATAGAGAGGGATATCTCTAGAAAAATTAAAAGTCTCTTTTGGGAAAATTTGACATTTGGATACGACATCCTGTTAGCAGAAAAAGATTGGCCGCCTGAATTTATAATGTATTGGCCAAAAGGTGAAAGCGTCATTTTGCCTGCTTTTCCGACCTCGTTCCTGTTTCCTTAAAACACTCATAAGTGCAGGTGTGGGCGCAAGCATTGGCTGCAGCATTATATACCGCAACCATGTAGGGTGGGACGTGGAGTCCAAACACCACGAGATCCTATTAAAAACTACTCCAACTCCACAGAGACAGTACCCTATTAAAAATGAAGCGAAGAAACAGGTCAAAGAAATCTTAGACCAACATGAATACCAAGGTGTAATTGAGACTTGCACCTCGCCAATGAACAACCCTTTGTTTCTCGTCATGAAACCTGACAACAAATATCGTTTGGTTTTAGATTACAGACACATGAACACATGCACAAAAACATTTGCAGTTCAGAACGCACATAGTGCCGCGTTAATGAATGACAATACAAAACAACACTAGACATCTCAAATGGATTCTTCTGCCAAAATATAGCTCCTGAAAGCAGATATTTGACAGGATTTTCTGCCCTCGGCACTCAGCGTCAATTTTGTCGTCTGCCCCAAGGCTATAAGAACAGCCTTGGGTTATTCTCAGCAAGAGTATCAGAGCTATTACAAACTTACGATGAAGAGGCAGTGTCCTACGTAGATGATATTTATCTGACGGACGATGAATTACTTGAAAACTTTTGCAGGGTGAACAACATAATTGTTGGTTTTGCCAATTTGGGCTACAAATTTAACTTCAAAAAATCAAAAATTGCCCATCTCAGTGTCCTATTTTTGGGATATGAGCTGTCAAGTGAAGGCAAAACCCTGGCCACAAATTTTCTAGGAAAATGCGTGCTAATCCAGCCTCCAAAGACTCTGAAGGGTTTACAATCCATTTTAGGATTTCTAAATTTCAGCAGAACATACATTCAAGACTACGCAGAAAGAGTCAAACCATTCTACCACCTAATCAGACCAGATTTCACAGCAAACAAGTGGACTCAAAAACATACAGACACTCTACGTTCAGTTCAAGCTGATAGTATAGCTTCAAAACACTTGCAGACATGAGTAGACGTCTGCAGCCTGGTAATACAGGTCGTCCCCGGGTTATCAGGGTATACCTACATCACGTTCAATGAAGGTGAGACAGTTCCAATCGCATACAAATCTCATTTGTACACGAATGCTGAAAATTGATTTGCAGCAACTGAAAAAATACTGACTGCAGTACAGACTGCTGTAGTGAGAGAAAGAGCACAAGCACAGGGGAAGCGCATCATCGCTGTAACCATGATACCAACTTTAGAAGCGGTAACCAAAGCCAGCATTCCAAATGAAAAGACATTGCATCCACGATGGATACAAAGGGCTAATTCTCTCACTGCAACAGATTTAGAATACAGATATGATCCTACACTGAGAACACAAGCATTCCTGCAGTACGAACAAGAATACCCTCTCCCGAATGAAATCTTGCCTCGAGATCAGTTTACATCTGTTACACTGATGGTTCTGCCCAACCGGCTATTAGAAGTAAACAACAATATAGCGCTGCATGTGCTATAGTGAAAGGTCATATGTGGGATGGCAAGTTCCATCCCAGCAATACGACTCCACAATCTCTAGGAGATTGTACAGAGCAGCTGGCAGAACTGAAAGCCCTGATACTAGCACTACAGTATACGGATCGGGAATTCCCCACACTGATTGTGTGTGATTCATTTTACTGTGTGCAATCTTACAATGAATATCTTCACTACTGGGGCCAGAATGGGTTTAAAGACAGCAAGGGTGGCACAATAAAACATAAATTGTTATGGGAACGAGTGGCAAAACTGAAAGCATGCCTGTCACGGGCTCAAGTTATTCACACCTTGAGTCATCAGCGTGTTGGCATACACGTTGAAGGGAATTCACTGGCTGATGAAGCCGCCAAGGCCACAGGGCGAGCTGCTACAGTAATCACACGTACACGCACAAGAATAGACGGACATATACTAGTAGCTATCAATGCCACAAAGAATGGCTCTGCCGACCTGCCAAAAGGCTTTCCACTCAAGTACTCCTACAAGTTAGATGCGCATAACACACCATATGCTCAAATTCCAGGAGTGGGGGGATAGAGTAATACCAAACAAAAATCGCAGATTAGGTTTAATTCTAGCTGCACACAAGGGTCTGGGATCCGCACATGCAGGAGTCACTGCAACAATTTCATTATTGAAGCAGCGTTACTGGTGGTCGGGGCTGACAAAACAAACAAAGGACTATGTCCTGAAGTGCGATATTTGCCAGCAGATGAAGGGTTCCACCATTCACAGGCCACCACAAACACCATTACTGATTTCAGACAGACCTCTCGCATGTGTCTATTTGGACCACTGCAGCCCCTTAAATTCAGACGGGGCTTACAAGTACATCTTGGTGGCAGGGGATTCATGCTCTAGATTCCTATGGGTTTGGCCCCAGCGCTCGGCTGACGCTCGAACTGTTATAAAGGATTTGCGAGTCTTCATCGGGACAGACGCAATTGGCACGTTACATTCCGACCGTGGCCCTGGGTTTAGCTCTCCGGCTTACAAGGAATCCATGGAAAGTATGGGCGTGGCCTTGTGGTACTCCTCCCCCTACCATCCCAAGGGAAATTCGGTGGTGGAGAGGAAAAACCGGGACCTAAAGCAATCCTTAACATCTAGGGTGTTAGGCGCGGGTAGTACATGGGTCAATCACCTATATGGGGTCTAGAGGGCACTCAATAATATGCCAAGAAAATGCTTGGGAGGCCGTACCCCTTATGAAATCCTGTTTAGGACAAGAATATGGGTACCTGATCTCGATTGTGTCAGCACAGTGGTGGATGCAAAACCATTTGAACTGAATGACCATTTGGCTGTTTTACAGGAACTCAATGAATTCCAGGCGTTACAAAGCAACAAGCAAGTCAAACGCACCGCCACTGGGTAAGTGAAACCAGTTCAGGCAAGACCTGCCTGGGTCCCGCAGATTGGGGACCTGGTCAGGGAAAAGATCGTGGACAGAAGAGAGTTTGGGCCATCTTACAGAACAGCTGTACCTGTCCTGGCGGTAGTGGGAACAAGAAAAGTACTTCTTCCGCCTCTTGCCGGCAAAAAGAAAAAGATTTGTTTCCATTGAACTGATCAAACTGCGTCATGTCGCCGATTCTCAACAGTAGGCCGCGTCGGGTCCTGAGTAGCCGCAGATCTCCTCTTGCTACTATACAGGAAGTTCAGATGGAAAGACTAATAACCTTTCAAGACTCCGCTACACAAAGTGAAGGAGTACCGAATAATGGAGCACAAATCATTTCTGTTGAAATTGAAAAACATCAAGAAGAAACAACAATGCAAGTTGTAATTCAGCCCAACAATGATGTCTACATTAGTGTGTCTTCAAACAACACATCTGCCAGTTCTAAAAAACCTGCGGAGCTACCAAAGATAGATCGAACTGCGTCTGGCTACTTCATCAACTTCAATGATTTCTCTTCAGATCCAAGTGAACCTGATCAAACGCCACCCATTTCAAAGAAAGAGAAACTTCTACAATTTTATCTTTTGCTCAAGAAGACTTAGTGCCACCATGGTTGCATATCTGGTTTGCAATAGGGGTAGTATACCTGTTAGTTTGGATTGGAACAGTGACTGTCTTTTTTCTGCTTCTGAATGGACATTATCTCCCAGAACGCTCTGCAGTACAATCCGTGAACTTGGTCCTGAAACCACATACATCATCTGTCCCTGGTGAACATTACAGCATCTCCAGTACCTGATGGTATAGCTTGGGATAAAGCTTCATACGATGTATTTGGCCCTTCTGAACATTTGAAAATTCCACATTTGTTTAAAATTTCTTTAAATGATTTCCTTACCCCCAGTACACTCTCTGATGATTGGGAAATTGAAACTGTAAACACTATGCTTTCAGATTTAGAACAGTCTGCTGCATTTTCTTACAGAGAATTGTATGAGGATACAACCGACTATGATACCATGTTTTGTTACCAGCATTATGGTCATCAATTTTTGCATAAAGCAAGTGTACCACACACTGCTAATGTGTACCATCAATGGGAACATTGCCCGACACCACCGAAAGATAGTTCTGCCACCTTCACACAGAAGTTCGCATACTTTTCAGGGTTCAATACATCAGACCCAGAATCGTTTTACTACAAACTTGCGCAGACTAATGCAACAACGAAGAAGATTATGCTGACCAATACTAAGCTGATATATTCAGCAGCTTTCATTTCCCAACTGTCTATACAGGGTTTCGACTACTGGAGAGACACCATAGACACAAAATCTATCTGGGGGACAAGAGTGGCAGGTTCAGGAAACTGAGGCTTTATTCAGAGCTTACCTCATACCATTACAGATGATTTTCCTGAACAGAACACTGCAACAGACTACCTGATACGAGTTTGCAAAAATTAAAGACCTAAGGACACCGAGCATCCCTTCACCCACACCTATTAAGGGTATTTCAAATAACACACTAGCAAGTGAGGGGACACATGATACAAATACGTACAATTCATCATATCCCGATTGGAAGGGTTGGTTGGTTTGGCCTGTAGACACAAATATGTGTAACTCAAGATTCAAGGGTACCACTGAAGGGTTAAGTATCCATAGGCTCAACCCACGCTATGCACACACAGACGACCCAGGGGTAGTGACTTCTTATAGTGTTGGGAAGTTGTGCCTAGATTGGCTAAAGACCTCGACACTATCACTGGTGAAACAGCACTTGTCCCTTCTGTCAGACAACATGGATCTTAGGGATTTCTTGTTAGGTCCCAAGAAGCCACGTAGGAAATGCTTCTTATATACCATCTATAGTGAGGTTTGGAAAGTCTCCCAACAGGAAGCTGCGGAGAGATTACGTGAAATCGATAGAATTAACCTAGAAAAGGCCTTAGCTGTGTTAGACAATGGCATGACCACACTCTCGTCTCACATTTATTTACTGGGCAACATTTTGTCCTCAGCTATCGACATAATGGAACAAGATTTGTCTATTCTACAACATGGGCAATCTCAGCTGCGCGCTATTATGCTTTTAAGCTGGACCCTTCAATAATTGCGTTCTGGCCACTTTCCAAGGCGATACATTAAAGACTCAAATCTGTTTTCGGCTTACAATCTGACCGAAAGACAATTGACCATGGCACGCAGAGATGCGAAGTACACCATGCTGCTCACTGAAAAACTGGAGAAGTTACCTTTTACTGTAGCAGAATCACCATCTACGGAATGGTTAATCCATGGCTATATCACACATTGCAATTCCAATACTGCCTGAAATATTACCCAGTAGGCTGGTATGAAGCGTTGGGCGGAGGGTACATACGAGAAACCTGGGAGTTGCCATACACATATAGGTGCAGGAATAAGCACAAGGAAGTTTTCTTGAGTGGTTCAAACTGCGAAAAGGCCTTGAGTGGGTGTTCAGTGTGTAAAGAAGTGTCGCTTAACGGGGCGTGTAATGCATCAATAGCGAACTTGTTCTGCTACCTGAAGGGTTCCCCAGCTGCTGTAATTCATCCAGTTTTTTTGTTACTTTCCAATGGGAGTTACTTGATGTTGAATGACCAAGGCTGCTGTGGTATGACGCCTGGCATTGTTTATCTAGTGACCGTCAACTCCAGGGTTATTTGTTGTAGGCAAGTATTGTTTCCCCAGCTCGTACAGTTAGGGTGGCACCACTGCGGCCTTCACTGAATGTTTCCAACATGGGGTTTGATTCTCTGATCAGACTGAGAGCCATGCTGTTTCAGCAAAATGTGGCCTTAACTTCAGCCCAAGAGATCTTTGCAAGGTCCTCAGCAGAGATACAGGCTCTGGTCCGTACGAACTTCCCGAACCATTTCGGAGAAATGGTCCATCGTATCTTTAACATGTCTGATACGGGTGGATAGTACACTTGTTTAAGAGCATTGGATCAGGTCTGTTAACCACCTTTCAAACCGTTTTCGGAGAGATTCCATCATTCATACACTCCGTACTTGGAAACGTTTTTAGAGGGCTTCCTTTGGTCCTGCTTTCAGTGGGGGGCATCCTGATTTTAATCCTATTGCTTCGCAATGGATGTCAACATCACTCGAGACATGGAGAGAACACTGCTGGAGCAATGTTGTCATGAGCGATTGGTGTTCTTCCTGGGTATACCTCGGCTTCGAGAGCTGAGTGAGCATTGGTTCTGTCAGACCGGCCTGGCTTGACTGCATTCTGCCAGTATTCCGCGGCCTGTTTTGCGGATTCGGACGCGTGTTGGACCTCTGTCTGACACTTCCATCGGTTGCGCCGCCGGACATAGGCATGCTCCTGGCGCCTTTACGGGCCCATGTGCACAGTTGTCAACAGCGTCTTCCCATGTTGGATAGCGTTCCTAGAGCCTCCACTGGATGCTTCAGCTCCTGTTGGAACGGAGATCGGCTCCACTACTGATGTGCAGGCATCAGTCTCAGGCACACAGGCATCTAATTCTTCCCCGACGGCTGCCGTGGGAACCTGTGATGACCACATCTGCTCACTTGATATCATACTGGAGGTGCTAGAAGGACTGCCTCCTGCGGATGACATGTTCAGTGATGTTGAGTCTTCAGCGCAGGACTCTTAAACAATCTGACATCTCCAGTGCTGGGTACAGTTTGGACTATTTTTAAACATGTACCAAATTGAAGGTCGAACTGACTTTGTTTTTTCTTCTCTGCTCTATCTGAACATAGTGGCTTTCAAGGTGCTCAGAAAAACAATGACGATATATTCAAACATATAGAGGACCTTTTATGAACGCTTTTCTAGGGAAGAATACTTTCGATATAGACCTTGCTTTTATGAGACATTTTTTAAGACTTTTTAAGTGCCTTTTTAGTATGTTTTAATATACATGATTTTATGGCTTTTTTTTAGCATTTTCTATCATTACATAGCTGACCTTTTTGACCTTTTGATGAGGAGTTGGTGTCATGTCCTTTAGGATAGTCCCATCATGTGCATACCAATTACGGACATTTTGTCCCATCCACACGACATAACGGTCCTAACACAGGTGACCTTTTACCTAGTAGCTTACTTCTGTCTCTGAGACATCAGGCTCCTGGTACCCTATCTTAATCCCTGTACCTGACGTACATAAACATGAAACCAGGCACGGCAGATTTATTCTGTATAAGGGTCACCACATTTTTCATCCATGGCTAACAGCCAGCTGTGCATGATCATGCTTGCTTAGAAAAGGATTAGCAGAGGATTAGTGAATGTTTTCAAAACATATTGAGTCTAGAAGAAACCCTGGAATGACCACTTTAGTATAAAAGACTCTCACTCCCCCTTACAGAAAGAGAGGAGAATTCCTTCTAGGCTGGACCGAGACTCTGCAGGCTGAGCCTTCGACAGGCAGAGACCTGACATCCCTTGCGGGGTGCCATCATCGATGCAGAGACGGGGTCCTTCATTCAGAACCATCAGGTGAGGAGTTAGCACTTCCCCGGGGATTGTTGGCTCCTTTAGGATCTATCCTGACATTTACATACACATGCTTCACCTACATATCTAGTGTAGGTACATTTAGGTAGGCTACGCATCATAGGAGTACGCCAATGCTATTGTTTTATTTAATCTGTTTATATTCATCTTATTAGCACTATGGTAGAAATGTATTTACTATTTACGATATTGGTGCTAGCGATCACATTTGCCTGCTCTTGTCTTTTGATTGTCGCAGCGAATATGTTTCATACTAGACTGACGCTTGACCAATAAATCATTATTGAAACCTTCTATGTGTATTCTGAGAAAAGTAAGTGACTGAGCGAAATATACCGTATTGTTTCCGCGATACCTGAGGAATCAGTGTTGTCATGTTCAGTGGTTGCCAGAAACTACACACACCACTGTAGAATACAAGGGGTGGTAGTGGCACCGTAGAGCTAGCTGGTCTAATGGCTGACTCATCCTATGGGGGTGTCCAGAGTCTGTCTGCACCCCAAGCCCTCAGTTTAGGTCATCCAAAACGCGCAGGTCCTGGGGGTCCTAGGAACTACACGACAGTACAGTGCCATTGATGTGGCAATTTGAAATATGCATTTTGTCCACAAATAACATAGACTCCAGGAATCACAGGATCGTGTCCCTCCAGGAAACAAGAATTTTTCCCTCTCGCTTCAAAAGTATGTTCTCATTCACTCTCCCCTAAAAACAACAGATCTATGTAACTCTGATCAACATGTATACACAACTTTCGCTTGTGTTTCCAATCTAAAACTAAGGCAGGCAAATTTACTTTTTCCTGATGTTCAATGCCTTCACTACTCCACTTGTGATTTTTGAGATCATTATCAGTTTCAGTTTGAGATTTTAGGTCTCTCCATCCATCCTTCACCAAATCCCAAAATGTATTTTCCACATCTGACATCAAACAAATCAAATTATGTGTGTGTGCATACACAGTATCTAATGATTTAAGGGATACAAAACATTTGCCTGCAATCTCTGCACCTTTAAAATAAGGATTCTTATTTAAATGTTTGATAAGAGGAACTTGTGGGAGGAGCAAATCATAATTTGCAAAATAGCATTGAAAGCTACCTTCTCCATAAAATATACTTAATAGGAGACTACAAGAAATACTATGTGTCAGAGGGAGCTGGTGATAATTAATTCCTTCTGAAGCAGAAGCGGGTAACTGAGTACAAACATAACAACTCCTAGCATTCATCGTATCTATATACTTATAAAGCAGTCTAAAATAAACATTCAAGGTATAATCCCCTCTTGACACATCTGTATGTAATTTCTTAACCCCCCCCCACAACTGCATGTTACTATCAGAAGAACATGACATGGTAGAGGCAATAGTAGACTTAAATTCCACTTAGCTATCTGTAGCTGAGTATAACCCTATAAGCACTACAACTAATACTACAACTAAAGCGATTAGTATGTCTACTATGATGTAGCTATGCCTACTAGTATTAGTATTGGCTTCCATTACTTTGTAGAAATCTAAACCTTGGGTGGAACATAGTAGCTGCAGAGACTTCTCTGTCAATTTCCACCTGTGTAAAGACAAAACTAAGTTTGAATAATTATGCAATGAAATTATGTACAACGTCTCTATGAATCTTCTTTTCCTACTACAAAATCTGTGAAATGTCTATAAAAATAAAAGGTTCTAACTCATTCACTAGTAGTCTGAGTATGAAAGGCTTCAATTCATCAACTAGCACAGGAAACTCATTTGCATTCAAAAAGGGAAATTAAGCCACATCTAAGATAAAATGTCTCAAGGCATTCAGTCTTCCTAACAATGAAAGTTCAAAGGTGAGATCAAACTAGAGATCAAGTTCCCGAAGTTTCAATTCAACTTTCAGTGATCCCAAAATTGCCAGAACTCATTCTCCCTGTCATTTGCAAGAAAGTATGTCCATTCAGGGGATAAGTTCCTCCAACAGGGCACTCTTGCTTGCTTCGACCTCCTGAGTGTTGTCTCTCCTCCTCCTTCACTCAGGTCTGAATCCTCGATATCCTCTGGGACATCTGCGAGATCAATTTCTCCTTGTGGGACCAGTCTCCCCCTTTCCTGCCTTCTTGGCCAATGTTCCTCTCCTGCCTCTTGCAGTTCCCTAGCACTAGGCCCTTCATCAGGGTCCAAGTCTATCTCTGTTACAACCACTGAACTAGCCTCTCCTTCACCAATTTTGTCATCAAACTACTCAGGCTGATCAAGTGCTATGTCTGTTTTTGACTGTTCCCCTACAGCTTGACGTACCTACTCCCGTGATCTCTTGACCACCACTGGCTCTTCTGGGAGAGGTGCTGTCATTTCAGCAAGAGGACATGGAACCCTGCGAGTGTGGGCAACATTGATCCAATTGGGGAGACCTCCGTACTTCAAAACAGTTTTAGTTACAACTGTGGCTTGGTATGGCCTTCGTCAACGACGCTCCAAGTACGACTTCTTCACTACCACCCAGTCTCCGGGACACAGGTTGTGGCACTGCTCCTGGTGCGGGGATGTGTAGCAGCTTTAACCTGATGAGACACAGAATGCAAGACATCAGCCGATCCTTTGCAGTAATCTAGTATCAGATCATCACTAATGTTTACAAGAGCATTTGCAGGTACAGCTGGCAATCTCATTGCCTTTCCCATGATGTCATAGGGACACAGTCCTGTCCTCCGATTGAGTGTGCTGTGCAGACTCATCAACACCAATGGCAAAGCATTCTGCCACTTCAAAGATGTAGAAGCACATACTTTGGCAACTCTTGATTTCAGTGTCCCATTGACTTGCTCCACCAGACATGAAGCCTCAGGTTGGTAACTACGATGCAGTCTCTGTTCAAACTGTAAGGCAGCACACTGAATCCTCAGCACTTCTTGAAGTACGTGCCTCGGTCTGATTCCAAATAAGTCAGGAAGCTGCACCTTGGTATCAACTCCCTCAACAACAACTTTGCTACAGTGAGACTATAATTTCTTCTTGTGGGATATGCCTTAACCCATCATGAAAAGATAAACACAACGACCAACAAGTATCTCAGCCCGTTGCACACAGGCATCTCAATAAAGTCCATCAGCATCCTGTTGAAGGTACCACCTGACCTCCCTATGTGGCTCAATGTGACTGAGGTTCTTTTCCCTACATTGTTCTGTTGGCACTCAACACGTCTATGACATAATGCTTCCGCCATCAACCTGAACTTTGGATTCATTCATTGTTTGCCAAAACAATCTCACAATGGCATCCCTTCCAATATGAGTTGGACCATGGTAATGTCTAGCCATTGGCGGCAACAAACTCTTTAGCAATACAGGCCTACCATCTCCTGAAACCCATTTTTCATCCTCATCTCTTTTAACACAACCTGCGTTTACCCAGCTGTGCTGTTCTGCATGTGACAACTCTTCCTGTAACCTCTTAACTTCCTCCCAAGTATCAGCTGCTGTGAACAAACATTTGCAATTAGTCTCATCTGTACCTTCATTTGCATACTCATCACTAAATGTACAAGCATTATAAGCACAGTACCCTGTGACTTCACCAGCTTATCTGCTGCCAACTGTCACATAGTCATCTCCCTTGTAATGTGTGGGACATTTCACAACCTCAACTTGCGCAGGCAATTGCAAAGCCTCTAACAGTTTTCTCACCTGCTCACCATTACGAATAGGGGATCCTGATGATGTCATATATCCCCTCTGGGAGCATAACTGTCCGAAGTCATGCACCAAATTAAGAATGTACTGAAACCTAGCATGCTCGGGTAAGAGCAATCAACTCAGCCACTTGTGCAGAGACTACTATTCTTTTGCACCTTTCAATGCTGACATCGGTCATCGCCACCGCTTTAAGGCAGCCAGGAAGCGCTGCAGCCACTGGATCTAACTTGGATGAAAAATAGGCAGCTGGTCTTCGGGCACTTCCATGTTCTGTGTTAGCACTGAAAGAGCGCAGCCCTCTCTTTCACTGCAGAAAAGCAAAAACGCTTTGTTGTAATAAGGCATTCATAGTGCAGGGGCACGGCAGAGGCTTTGTCTTAATTCTAGGAAGGCAACCAGACAGCCACTGTCCCAAGTCACCGGTTCCGACACATCCTTGTGTGTCAGCCTTTGTAATGGTTTGGCCACTCAGGAAAAGTTGGGTATCCACTGAGGACAGTAGCCCACCATTGGCAAAAATATCCTAACTTCTTTCTGTGTTGTTGGCGGATTCAAGGCATGACCATGGCATCCCTTCCAATATAAGTTGGACCATGAAATTATCTCTTGTGACACTCTTCTCGCACCTTTCTCAATGTGATGACCAAGATATAGGACTTTTCTCAAACAGTACTGCAACTTATTCGTAGTAATCTTATGTCTATTCTCAGCCAAGTGGTTTAGTAATGCAGTGTCTATTTGGACCACTGCAGCCCCTTAAATTCAGACGGGGCTTACAAGTACATCTTGGTGGCAGGGGATTCATGCTCTAGATTCCTGTGGGTTTGGCCCCAGCGCTCGGCTGACGCTCGAACTGTTATAAAGGATTTGCGAGTCTTCATCGGGACAGACGCAATTGGCACGTTACATTCCGACCGTGGCCCTGGGTTTAGCTCTCGGGCTTACAAGGAATCCATGGAAAGTATGGGCGTGGCCTTGTGGTACTCCTCCCCTACCATCCCAAGGGAAATTCGGTGGTGGAGAGGAAAAACCGGGACCTAAAGCAATCCTTAACATCTAGGGTGTTAGGCGCGGGTAGTACATGGGTCAATCACCTATATGGGGTCTAGAGGGCACTCAATAATATGCCAAGAAAATGCTTGGGAGGCCGTACTCCTTATGAAATCCTGTTTAGGACAAGAATATGGGTACCTGATCTCGATTGTGTCAGCACAGTGGTGGATGCAAAACCATTTGAACTGAATGACCATTTGGCTGTTTTACAGGAACTCAATGAATTCCAGGCGTTACAAAGCAACAAGCAAGTCAAACGCACCGCCACTGGGTAAGTGAAACCAGTTCAGGCAAGACCTGCCTGGGTCCCGCAGATTGGGGACCTGGTCAGGGAAAAGATCGTGGACAGAAGAGAGTTTGGGCCATCTTACAGAACAGCTGTACCTGTCCTGGCGGTAGTGGGAACAAGAAAAGTACTTCTTCCGCCTCTTGCCGGCAAAAAGAAAAAGATTTGTTTCCATTGAACTGATCAAACTGCGTCATGTCGCCGATTCTCAACAGTAGGCCGCGTGGGGTCCTGAGTAGCCGCAGATCTCCTCTTGCTACTATACAGGAAGTTCAGATGGAAAGACTAATAACCTTTCAAGACTCCGCTACACAAAGTGAAGGAGTACCGAATAATGGAGCACAAATCATTTCTGTTGAAATTGAAAAACATCAAGAAGAAACAACAATGCAAGTTGTAATTCAGCCCAACAATGATGTCTACATTAGTGTGTCTTCAAACAACACATCTGCCAGTTCTAAAAACCTGCGGAGCTACCAAAGATAGATCGAACTGCGTCTGGCTACTTCATCAACTTCAATGATTTCTCTTCAGATCCAAGTGAACCTGATCAAACGCCACCCATTTCAAAGAAAGAGAAACTTCTACAATTTTATCTTTTGCTCAAGAAGACTTAGTGCCACCATGGTTGCATATCTGGTTTGCAATAGGGGTAGTATACCTGTTAGTTTGGATTGGAACAGTGACTGTCTTTTTCTGCTTCTGAATGGACATTATCTCCCAGAACGCTCTGCAGTACAATCCGTGAACTTGGTCCTGAAACCACATACATCATCTGTCCCTGGTGAACATTACAGCATCTCCAGTACCTGATGGTATAGCTTGGGATAAAGCTTCATACGATGTATTTGGCCCTACTGAACATTTGAAAATTCCACATTTGTTTAAAATTTCTTTAAATGATTTCCTTACCCCCAGTACACTCTCTGATGATTGGGAAATTGAAACTGTAAACACTATGCTTTCAGATTTAGAACAGTCTGCTGCATTTTCTTACAGAGAATTGTATGAGGATACAACCGACTATGATACCATGTTTTGTTACCAGCATTATGGTCATCAATTTTTGCATAAAGCAAGTGTACCACACACTGCTAATGTGTACCATCAATGGGAACATTGCCCGACACCACCGAAAGATAGTTCTGCCACCTTCGCACAGAAGTTCGCATACTTTTCAGGGTTCAATACATCAGACCCAGAATCGTTTTACTACAAACTTGCGCAGACTAATGCAACAACGAAGAAGATTATGCTGACTAATACTAAGCTGATATATTCAGCAGCTTTCATTTCCCAACTGTCTATACAGGGTTTCGACTACTGGAGAGACACCATAGACACAAAATCTATCTGGGGGACAAGAGTGGCAGGTTCAGGAAACTGAGGCTTTATTCAGAGCTTACCTCATACCATTACAGATGATTTTCCTGAACAGAACACTGCAACAGACTACCTGATACGAGTTTGCAAAAATTAAAGACCTAAGGACACCGAGCATCCCTTCACCCACACCTATTAAGGGTATTTCAAATAACACACTAGCAAGTGAGGGGACACATGATACAAATACGTACAATTCATCATATCCCGATTGGAAGGGTTGGTTGGTTTGGCCTGTAGACACAAATATGTGTAACTCAAGATTCAAGGGTACCACTGAAGGGTTAAGTATCCATAGGCCCAACCCACGCTATGCACACACAGACGACCCAGGGGTAGTGACTTCTTATAGTGTTGGGAAGTTGTGCCTAGATTGGCTAAAGACCTCGACACTATCACTGGTGAAACAGCACTTGTCCCTTCTGTCAGACAACATGGATCTTAGGGATTTCTTGTTAGGTCCCAAGAAGCCACGTAGGAAATGCTTCTTATATACCATCTATAGTGAGGTTTGGAAAGTCTCCCAACAGGAAGCTGCGGAGAGATTACGTGAAATCGATAGAATTAACCTAGAAAAGGCCTTAGCTGTGTTAGACAATGGCATGACCACACTCTCGTCTCACATTTATTTACTGGGCAACATTTTGTCCTCAGCTATCGACATAATGGAACAAGATTTGTCTATTCTACAACATGGGCAATCTCAGCTGCGCGCTATTATGCTTTTAAGCTGGACCCTTCAATAATTGCGTTCTGGCCACTTTCCAAGGCGATACATTAAAGACTCAAATCTGTTTTCGGCTTACAATCTGACCGAAAGACAATTGACCATGGCACGCAGAGATGCAAAGTACACCATGCTGCTCACTGAAAAACTGGAGAAGTTACCTTTTACTGTAGCAGAATCACCATCTACGGAATGGTTAATCCATGGCTATATCACACATTGCAATTCCAATACTGCCTGAAATATTACCCAGTAGGCTGGTATGAAGCGTTGGGCGGAGGGTACATACGAGAAACCTGGGAGTTGCCATACACATATAGGTGCAGGAATAAGCACAAGGAAGTTTTCTTGAGTGGTTCAAACTGCGAAAAGGCCTTGAGTGGGTGTTCAGTGTGTAAAGAAGTGTCGCTTAACGGGGCGTGTAATGCATCAATAGCGAACTTGTTCTGCTACCTGAAGGGTTCCCCAGCTGCTGTAATTCATCCAGTTTTTTTGTTACTTTCCAATGGGAGTTACTTGATGTTGAATGACCAAGGCTGCTGTGGTATGACGCCTGGCATTGTTTATCTAGTGACCGTCAACTCCAGGGTTATTTGTTGTAGGCAAGTATTGTTTCCCCCAGCTCGTACAGTTAGGGTGGCACCACTGCGGCCTTCACTGAATGTTTCCAACATGGGGTTTGATTCTCTGATCAGACTGAGAGCCATGCTGTTTCAGCAAAATGTGGCCTTAACTTCAGCCCAAGAGATCTTTGCAAGGTCCTCAGCAGAGATACAGGCTCTGGTCCGTACGAACTTCCCGAACCATTTCGGAGAAATGGTCCATCGTATCTTTAACATGTCTGATACGGGTGGATAGTACACTTGTTTAAGAGCATTGGATCAGGTCTGTTAACCACCTTTCAAACCGTTTTCGGAGAGATTCCATCATTCATACACTCCGTACTTGGAAACGTTTTTAGAGGGCTTCCTTTGGTCCTGCTTTCAGTGGCGGGCATCCTGATTTTAATCCTATTGCTTCGCAATGGATGTCAACATCACTCGAGACATGGAGAGAACACTGCTGGAGCAATGTTGCCATGAGCGATTGGTGTTCTTCCTGGGTATACCTCGGCTTCGAGAGCTGAGTGAGCATTGGTTCTGTCAGACCGGCCTGGCTTGACTGCATTCTGCCAGTATTCCGCGGCCTGTTTTGCGGATTCGGACGCGTGTTGGACCTCTGTCTGACACTTCCATCGGTTGCGCCGCCGGACATAGGCATGCTCCTGGCGCCTTTACGGGCCCATGTGCACAGTTGTCAACAGCGTCTTCCCATGTTGGATAGCGTTCCTAGAGCCTCCACTGGATGCTTCAGCTCCTGTTGGAACGGAGATCGGCTCCACTACTGATGTGCAGGCATCAGTCTCAGGCACACAGGCATCTAATTCTTCCCCGACGGCTGCCGTGGGAACCTGTGATGACCACATCTGCTCACTTGATATCATACTGGAGGTGCTAGAAGGACTGCCTCCTGCGGATGACATGTTCAGTGATGTTGAGTCTTCAGCGCAGGACTCTTAAACAATCTGACATCTCCAGTGCTGGGTACAGTTTGGACTATTTTTAAACATGTACCAAATTGAAGGTCGAACTGACTTTGTTTTTCTTCTCTGCTCTATCTGAACATAGTGGCTTTCAAGGTGCTCAGAAAAACAATGACGATATATTCAAACATATAGAGGACCTTTTATGAACGCTTTTCTAGGGAAGAATACTTTCGATATAGACCTTGCTTTTATGAGACATTTTTAAAGACTTTTTAAGTGCCTTTTTAGTATGTTTTAATATACATGATTTTATGGCTTTTTTTAGCATTTTCTATCATTACATAGCTGACCTTTTTGACCTTTTGATGAGGAGTTGGTGTCATGTCCTTTAGGATAGTCCCATCATGTGCATACCAATTACGGACATTTTGTCCCATCCACACGACATAACGGTCCTAACACAGGTGACCTTTTACCTAGTAGCTTACTTCTGTCTCTGAGACATCAGGCTCCTGGTACCCTATCTTAATCCCTGTACCTGACGTACATAAACATGAAACCAGGCACGGCAGATTTATTCTGTATAAGGGTCACCACATTTTTCATCCATGGCTAACAGCCAGCTGTGCATGATCATGCTTGCTTAGAAAAGGATTAGCAGAGGATTAGTGAATGTTTTCAAAACATATTGAGTCTAGAAGAAACCCTGGAATGACCACTTTAGTATAAAAGACTCTCACTCCCCTTACAGAAAGAGAGGAGAATTCCTTCTAGGCTGGACCGAGACTCTGCAGGCTGAGCCTTCGACAGGCAGAGACCTGACATCCCTTGCGGGGTGCCATCATCGATGCAGAGACGGGGTCCTTCATTCAGAACCATCAGGTGAGGAGTTAGCACTTCCCGGGGATTGTTGGCTCCTTTAGGATCTATCCTGACATTTACATACACATGCTTCACCTACATATCTAGTGTAGGTACATTTAGGTAGGCTACGCATCATAGGAGTACGCCAATGCTATTGTTTTATTTAATCTGTTTATATTCATCTTATTAGCACTATGGTAGAAATGTATTTACTATTTACGATATTGGTGCTAGCGATCACATTTGCCTGCTCTTGTCTTTTGATTGTCGCAGCGAATATGTTTCATACTAGACTGACGCTTGACCAATAAATCATTATTGAAACCTTCTATGTGTATTCTGAGAAAAGTAAGTGACTGAGCGAAATATACCGTATTGTTTCCGCGATACCTGAGGAATCAGTGTTGTCATGTTCAGTGGTTGCCAGAAACTACACACACCACTGTAGAATACAAGGGGTGGTAGTGGCACCGTAGAGCTAGCTGGTCTAATGGCTGACTCATCCTATGGGGGTGTCCAGAGTCTGTCTGCACCCCAAGCCCTCAGTTTAGGTCATCCAAAACGCGCAGGTCCTGGGGGTCCTAGGAACTACACGACAGTACAGTGCCATTGATGTGGCAATTTGAAATATGCATTTTGTCCACAAATAACATAGACTCCAGGAATCACAGGATCGTGTCCCTCCAGGAAACAAGAATTTTTCCCTCTCGCTTCAAAAGTATGTTCTCATTCACTCTCCCCTAAAAACAACAGATCTATGTAACTCTGATCAACATGTATACACAACTTTCGCTTGTGTTTCCAATCTAAAACTAAGGCAGGCAAATTTACTTTTTCCTGATGTTCAATGCCTTCACTACTCCACTTGTGATTTTTGAGATCATTATCAGTTTCAGTTTGAGATTTTAGGTCTCTCCATCCATCCTTCACCAAATCCCAAAATGTATTTTCCACATCTGACATCAAACAAATCAAATTATGTGTGTGTGCATACACAGTATCTAATGATTTAAGGGATACAAAACATTTGCCTGCAATCTCTGCACCTTTAAAATAAGGATTCTTATTTAAATGTTTGATAAGAGGAACTTGTGGGAGGAGCAAATCATAATTTGCAAAATAGCATTGAAAGCTACCTTCTCCATAAAATATACTTAATAGGAGACTACAAGAAATACTATGTGTCAGAGGGAGCTGGTGATAATTAATTCCTTCTGAAGCAGAAGCGGGTAACTGAGTACAAACATAACAACTCCTAGCATTCATCGTATCTATATACTTATAAAGCAGTCTAAAATAAACATTCAAGGTATAATCCCCTCTTGACACATCTGTATGTAATTTCTTAACCCCCCCCACAACTGCATGTTACTATCAGAAGAACATGACATGGTAGAGGCAATAGTAGACTTAAATTCCACTTAGCTATCTGTAGCTGAGTATAACCCTATAAGCACTACAACTAATACTACAACTAAAGCGATTAGTATGTCTACTATGATGTAGCTATGCCTACTAGTATTAGTATTGGCTTCCATTACTTTGTAGAAATCTAAACCTTGGGTGGAACATAGTAGCTGCAGAGACTTCTCTGTCAATTTCCACCTGTGTAAAGACAAAACTAAGTTTGAATAATTATGCAATGAAATTATGTACAACGTCTCTATGAATCTTCTTTTCCTACTACAAAATCTGTGAAATGTCTATAAAAATAAAAGGTTCTAACTCATTCACTAGTAGTCTGAGTATGAAAGGCTTCAATTCATCAACTAGCACAGGAAACTCATTTGCATTCAAAAAGGGAAATTAAGCCACATCTAAGATAAAATGTCTCAAGGCATTCAGTCTTCCTAACAATGAAAGTTCAAAGGTGAGATCAAACTAGAGATCAAGTTCCCGAAGTTTCAATTCAACTTTCAGTGATCCCAAAATTGCCAGAACTCATTCTCCCTGTCATTTGCAAGAAAGTATGTCCATTCAGGGGATAAGTTCCTCCAACAGGGCACTCTTGCTTGCTTCGACCTCCTGAGTGTTGTCTCTCCTCCTCCTTCACTCAGGTCTGAATCCTCGATATCCTCTGGGACATCTGCGAGATCAATTTCTCCTTGTGGGACCAGTCTCCCCTTTCCTGCCTTCTTGGCCAATGTTCCTCTCCTGCCTCTTGCAGTTCCCTAGCACTAGGCCCTTCATCAGGGTCCAAGTCTATCTCTGTTACAACCACTGAACTAGCCTCTCCTTCACCAATTTTGTCATCAAACTACTCAGGCTGATCAAGTGCTATGTCTGTTTTTGACTGTTCCCCTACAGCTTGACGTACCTACTCCCGTGATCTCTTGACCACCACTGGCTCTTCTGGGAGAGGTGCTGTCATTTCAGCAAGAGGACATGGAACCCTGCGAGTGTGGGCAACATTGATCCAATTGGGGAGACCTCCGTACTTCAAAACAGTTTTAGTTACAACTGTGGCTTGGTATGGCCTTCGTCAACGACGCTCCAAGTACGACTTCTTCACTACCACCCAGTCTCCGGGACACAGGTTGTGGCACTGCTCCTGGTGCGGGGATGTGTAGCAGCTTTAACCTGATGAGACACAGAATGCAAGACATCAGCCGATCCTTTGCAGTAATCTAGTATCAGATCATCACTAATGTTTACAAGAGCATTTGCAGGTACAGCTGGCAATCTCATTGCCTTTCCCATGATGTCATAGGGACACAGTCCTGTCCTCCGATTGAGTGTGCTGTGCAGACTCATCAACACCAATGGCAAAGCATTCTGCCACTTCAAAGATGTAGAAGCACATACTTTGGCAACTCTTGATTTCAGTGTCCCATTGACTTGCTCCACCAGACATGAAGCCTCAGGTTGGTAACTACGATGCAGTCTCTGTTCAAACTGTAAGGCAGCACACTGAATCCTCAGCACTTCTTGAAGTACGTGCCTCGGTCTGATTCCAAATAAGTCAGGAAGCTGCACCTTGGTATCAACTCCCTCAACAACAACTTTGCTACAGTGAGACTATAATTTCTTCTTGTGGGATATGCCTTAACCCATCATGAAAAGATAAACACAACGACCAACAAGTATCTCAGCCCGTTGCACACAGGCATCTCAATAAAGTCCATCAGCATCCTGTTGAAGGTACCACCTGACCTCCCTATGTGGCTCAATGTGACTGAGGTTCTTTTCCCTACATTGTTCTGTTGGCACTCAACACGTCTATGACATAATGCTTCCGCCATCAACCTGAACTTTGGATTCATTCATTGTTTGCCAAAACAATCTCACAATGGCATCCCTTCCAATATGAGTTGGACCATGGTAATGTCTAGCCATTGGCGGCAACAAACTCTTTAGCAATACAGGCCTACCATCTCCTGAAACCCATTTTTCATCCTCATCTCTTTTAACACAACCTGCGTTTACCCAGCTGTGCTGTTCTGCATGTGACAACTCTTCCTGTAACCTCTTAACTTCCTCCCAAGTATCAGCTGCTGTGAACAAACATTTGCAATTAGTCTCATCTGTACCTTCATTTGCATACTCATCACTAAATGTACAAGCATTATAAGCACAGTACCCTGTGACTTCACCAGCTTATCTGCTGCCAACTGTCACATAGTCATCTCCCTTGTAATGTGTGGGACATTTCACAACCTCAACTTGCGCAGGCAATTGCAAAGCCTCTAACAGTTTTCTCACCTGCTCACCATTACGAATAGGGGATCCTGATGATGTCATATATCCCCTCTGGGAGCATAACTGTCCGAAGTCATGCACCAAATTAAGAATGTACTGAAACCTAGCATGCTCGGGTAAGAGCAATCAACTCAGCCACTTGTGCAGAGACTACTATTCTTTTGCACCTTTCAATGCTGACATCGGTCATCGCCACCGCTTTAAGGCAGCCAGGAAGCGCTGCAGCCACTGGATCTAACTTGGATGAAAAATAGGCAGCTGGTCTTCGGGCACTTCCATGTTCTGTGTTAGCACTGAAAGAGCGCAGCCCTCTCTTTCACTGCAGAAAAGCAAAAACGCTTTGTTGTAATAAGGCATTCATAGTGCAGGGGCACGGCAGAGGCTTTGTCTTAATTCTAGGAAGGCAACCAGACAGCCACTGTCCCAAGTCACCGGTTCCGACACATCCTTGTGTGTCAGCCTTTGTAATGGTTTGGCCACTCAGGAAAAGTTGGGTATCCACTGAGGACAGTAGCCCACCATTGGCAAAAATATCCTAACTTCTTTCTGTGTTGTTGGCGGATTCAAGGCATGACCATGGCATCCCTTCCAATATAAGTTGGACCATGAAATTATCTCTTGTGACACTCTTCTCGCACCTTTCTCAATGTGATGACCAAGATATAGGACTTTTCTCAAACAGTACTGCAACTTATTCGTAGTAATCTTATGTCTATTCTCAGCCAAGTGGTTTAGTAATGCAGTGTCTATTTGGACCACTGCAGCCCCTTAAATTCAGACGGGGCTTACAAGTACATCTTGGTGGCAGGGGATTCATGCTCTAGATTCCTGTGGGTTTGGCCCCAGCGCTCGGCTGACGCTCGAACTGTTATAAAGGATTTGCGAGTCTTCATCGGGACAGACGCAATTGGCACGTTACATTCCGACCGTGGCCCTGGGTTTAGCTCTCGGGCTTACAAGGAATCCATGGAAAGTATGGGCGTGGCCTTGTGGTACTCCTCCCCTACCATCCCAAGGGAAATTCGGTGGTGGAGAGGAAAAACCGGGACCTAAAGCAATCCTTAACATCTAGGGTGTTAGGCGCGGGTAGTACATGGGTCAATCACCTATATGGGGTCTAGAGGGCACTCAATAATATGCCAAGAAAATGCTTGGGAGGCCGTACTCCTTATGAAATCCTGTTTAGGACAAGAATATGGGTACCTGATCTCGATTGTGTCAGCACAGTGGTGGATGCAAAACCATTTGAACTGAATGACCATTTGGCTGTTTTACAGGAACTCAATGAATTCCAGGCGTTACAAAGCAACAAGCAAGTCAAACGCACCGCCACTGGGTAAGTGAAACCAGTTCAGGCAAGACCTGCCTGGGTCCCGCAGATTGGGGACCTGGTCAGGGAAAAGATCGTGGACAGAAGAGAGTTTGGGCCATCTTACAGAACAGCTGTACCTGTCCTGGCGGTAGTGGGAACAAGAAAAGTACTTCTTCCGCCTCTTGCCGGCAAAAAAGAAAAAAGATTTGTTTCCATTGAACTGATCAAACTGCGTCATGTCGCCGATTCTCAACAGTAGGCCGCGTGGGGTCCTGAGTAGCCGCAGATCTCCTCTTGCTACTATACAGGAAGTTCAGATGGAAAGACTAATAACCTTTCAAGACTCCGCTACACAAAGTGAAGGAGTACCGAATAATGGAGCACAAATCATTTCTGTTGAAATTGAAAAACATCAAGAAGAAACAACAATGCAAGTTGTAATTCAGCCCAACAATGATGTCTACATTAGTGTGTCTTCAAACAACACATCTGCCAGTTCTAAAAACCTGCGGAGCTACCAAAGATAGATCGAACTGCGTCTGGCTACTTCATCAACTTCAATGATTTCTCTTCAGATCCAAGTGAACCTGATCAAACGCCACCCATTTCAAAGAAAGAGAAACTTCTACAATTTTATCTTTTGCTCAAGAAGACTTAGTGCCACCATGGTTGCATATCTGGTTTGCAATAGGGGTAGTATACCTGTTAGTTTGGATTGGAACAGTGACTGTCTTTTTCTGCTTCTGAATGGACATTATCTCCCAGAACGCTCTGCAGTACAATCCGTGAACTTGGTCCTGAAACCACATACATCATCTGTCCCTGGTGAACATTACAGCATCTCCAGTACCTGATGGTATAGCTTGGGATAAAGCTTCATACGATGTATTTGGCCCTACTGAACATTTGAAAATTCCACATTTGTTTAAAATTTCTTTAAATGATTTCCTTACCCCCAGTACACTCTCTGATGATTGGGAAATTGAAACTGTAAACACTATGCTTTCAGATTTAGAACAGTCTGCTGCATTTTCTTACAGAGAATTGTATGAGGATACAACCGACTATGATACCATGTTTTGTTACCAGCATTATGGTCATCAATTTTTGCATAAAGCAAGTGTACCACACACTGCTAATGTGTACCATCAATGGGAACATTGCCCGACACCACCGAAAGATAGTTCTGCCACCTTCGCACAGAAGTTCGCATACTTTTCAGGGTTCAATACATCAGACCCAGAATCGTTTTACTACAAACTTGCGCAGACTAATGCAACAACGAAGAAGATTATGCTGACTAATACTAAGCTGATATATTCAGCAGCTTTCATTTCCCAACTGTCTATACAGGGTTTCGACTACTGGAGAGACACCATAGACACAAAATCTATCTGGGGGACAAGAGTGGCAGGTTCAGGAAACTGAGGCTTTATTCAGAGCTTACCTCATACCATTACAGATGATTTTCCTGAACAGAACACTGCAACAGACTACCTGATACGAGTTTGCAAAAATTAAAGACCTAAGGACACCGAGCATCCCTTCACCCACACCTATTAAGGGTATTTCAAATAACACACTAGCAAGTGAGGGGACACATGATACAAATACGTACAATTCATCATATCCCGATTGGAAGGGTTGGTTGGTTTGGCCTGTAGACACAAATATGTGTAACTCAAGATTCAAGGGTACCACTGAAGGGTTAAGTATCCATAGGCCCAACCCACGCTATGCACACACAGACGACCCAGGGGTAGTGACTTCTTATAGTGTTGGGAAGTTGTGCCTAGATTGGCTAAAGACCTCGACACTATCACTGGTGAAACAGCACTTGTCCCTTCTGTCAGACAACATGGATCTTAGGGATTTCTTGTTAGGTCCCAAGAAGCCACGTAGGAAATGCTTCTTATATACCATCTATAGTGAGGTTTGGAAAGTCTCCCAACAGGAAGCTGCGGAGAGATTACGTGAAATCGATAGAATTAACCTAGAAAAGGCCTTAGCTGTGTTAGACAATGGCATGACCACACTCTCGTCTCACATTTATTTACTGGGCAACATTTTGTCCTCAGCTATCGACATAATGGAACAAGATTTGTCTATTCTACAACATGGGCAATCTCAGCTGCGCGCTATTATGCTTTTAAGCTGGACCCTTCAATAATTGCGTTCTGGCCACTTTCCAAGGCGATACATTAAAGACTCAAATCTGTTTTCGGCTTACAATCTGACCGAAAGACAATTGACCATGGCACGCAGAGATGCAAAGTACACCATGCTGCTCACTGAAAAACTGGAGAAGTTACCTTTTACTGTAGCAGAATCACCATCTACGGAATGGTTAATCCATGGCTATATCACACATTGCAATTCCAATACTGCCTGAAATATTACCCAGTAGGCTGGTATGAAGCGTTGGGCGGAGGGTACATACGAGAAACCTGGGAGTTGCCATACACATATAGGTGCAGGAATAAGCACAAGGAAGTTTTCTTGAGTGGTTCAAACTGCGAAAAGGCCTTGAGTGGGTGTTCAGTGTGTAAAGAAGTGTCGCTTAACGGGGCGTGTAATGCATCAATAGCGAACTTGTTCTGCTACCTGAAGGGTTCCCCAGCTGCTGTAATTCATCCAGTTTTTTTGTTACTTTCCAATGGGAGTTACTTGATGTTGAATGACCAAGGCTGCTGTGGTATGACGCCTGGCATTGTTTATCTAGTGACCGTCAACTCCAGGGTTATTTGTTGTAGGCAAGTATTGTTTCCCCAGCTCGTACAGTTAGGGTGGCACCACTGCGGCCTTCACTGAATGTTTCCAACATGGGGTTTGATTCTCTGATCAGACTGAGAGCCATGCTGTTTCAGCAAAATGTGGCCTTAACTTCAGCCCAAGAGATCTTTGCAAGGTCCTCAGCAGAGATACAGGCTCTGGTCCGTACGAACTTCCCGAACCATTTCGGAGAAATGGTCCATCGTATCTTTAACATGTCTGATACGGGTGGATAGTACACTTGTTTAAGAGCATTGGATCAGGTCTGTTAACCACCTTTCAAACCGTTTTCGGAGAGATTCCATCATTCATACACTCCGTACTTGGAAACGTTTTTAGAGGGCTTCCTTTGGTCCTGCTTTCAGTGGCGGGCATCCTGATTTTAATCCTATTGCTTCGCAATGGATGTCAACATCACTCGAGACATGGAGAGAACACTGCTGGAGCAATGTTGCCATGAGCGATTGGTGTTCTTCCTGGGTATACCTCGGCTTCGAGAGCTGAGTGAGCATTGGTTCTGTCAGACCGGCCTGGCTTGACTGCATTCTGCCAGTATTCCGCGGCCTGTTTTGCGGATTCGGACGCGTGTTGGACCTCTGTCTGACACTTCCATCGGTTGCGCCGCCGGACATAGGCATGCTCCTGGCGCCTTTACGGGCCCATGTGCACAGTTGTCAACAGCGTCTTCCCATGTTGGATAGCGTTCCTAGAGCCTCCACTGGATGCTTCAGCTCCTGTTGGAACGGAGATCGGCTCCACTACTGATGTGCAGGCATCAGTCTCAGGCACACAGGCATCTAATTCTTCCCCGACGGCTGCCGTGGGAACCTGTGATGACCACATCTGCTCACTTGATATCATACTGGAGGTGCTAGAAGGACTGCCTCCTGCGGATGACATGTTCAGTGATGTTGAGTCTTCAGCGCAGGACTCTTAAACAATCTGACATCTCCAGTGCTGGGTACAGTTTGGACTATTTTTAAACATGTACCAAATTGAAGGTCGAACTGACTTTGTTTTTCTTCTCTGCTCTATCTGAACATAGTGGCTTTCAAGGTGCTCAGAAAAACAATGACGATATATTCAAACATATAGAGGACCTTTTATGAACGCTTTTCTAGGGAAGAATACTTTCGATATAGACCTTGCTTTTATGAGACATTTTTAAAGACTTTTTAAGTGCCTTTTTAGTATGTTTTAATATACATGATTTTATGGCTTTTTTTAGCATTTTCTATCATTACATAGCTGACCTTTTTGACCTTTTGATGAGGAGTTGGTGTCATGTCCTTTAGGATAGTCCCATCATGTGCATACCAATTACGGACATTTTGTCCCATCCACACGACATAACGGTCCTAACACAGGTGACCTTTTACCTAGTAGCTTACTTCTGTCTCTGAGACATCAGGCTCCTGGTACCCTATCTTAATCCCTGTACCTGACGTACATAAACATGAAACCAGGCACGGCAGATTTATTCTGTATAAGGGTCACCACATTTTTCATCCATGGCTAACAGCCAGCTGTGCATGATCATGCTTGCTTAGAAAAGGATTAGCAGAGGATTAGTGAATGTTTTCAAAACATATTGAGTCTAGAAGAAACCCTGGAATGACCACTTTAGTATAAAAGACTCTCACTCCCCTTACAGAAAGAGAGGAGAATTCCTTCTAGGCTGGACCGAGACTCTGCAGGCTGAGCCTTCGACAGGCAGAGACCTGACATCCCTTGCGGGGTGCCATCATCGATGCAGAGACGGGGTCCTTCATTCAGAACCATCAGGTGAGGAGTTAGCACTTCCCGGGGATTGTTGGCTCCTTTAGGATCTATCCTGACATTTACATACACATGCTTCACCTACATATCTAGTGTAGGTACATTTAGGTAGGCTACGCATCATAGGAGTACGCCAATGCTATTGTTTTATTTAATCTGTTTATATTCATCTTATTAGCACTATGGTAGAAATGTATTTACTATTTACGATATTGGTGCTAGCGATCACATTTGCCTGCTCTTGTCTTTTGATTGTCGCAGCGAATATGTTTCATACTAGACTGACGCTTGACCAATAAATCATTATTGAAACCTTCTATGTGTATTCTGAGAAAAGTAAGTGACTGAGCGAAATATACCGTATTGTTTCCGCGATACCTGAGGAATCAGTGTTGTCATGTTCAGTGGTTGCCAGAAACTACACACACCACTGTAGAATACAAGGGGTGGTAGTGGCACCGTAGAGCTAGCTGGTCTAATGGCTGACTCATCCTATGGGGGTGTCCAGAGTCTGTCTGCACCCCAAGCCCTCAGTTTAGGTCATCCAAAACGCGCAGGTCCTGGGGGGGTCCTAGGAACTACACGACAGTACAGTGCCATTGATGTGGCAATTTGAAATATGCATTTTGTCCACAAATAACATAGACTCCAGGAATCACAGGATCGTGTCCCTCCAGGAAACAAGAATTTTTCCCTCTCGCTTCAAAAGTATGTTCTCATTCACTCTCCCCTAAAAACAACAGATCTATGTAACTCTGATCAACATGTATACACAACTTTCGCTTGTGTTTCCAATCTAAAACTAAGGCAGGCAAATTTACTTTTTCCTGATGTTCAATGCCTTCACTACTCCACTTGTGATTTTTGAGATCATTATCAGTTTCAGTTTGAGATTTTAGGTCTCTCCATCCATCCTTCACCAAATCCCAAAATGTATTTTCCACATCTGACATCAAACAAATCAAATTATGTGTGTGTGCATACACAGTATCTAATGATTTAAGGGATACAAAACATTTGCCTGCAATCTCTGCACCTTTAAAATAAGGATTCTTATTTAAATGTTTGATAAGAGGAACTTGTGGGAGGAGCAAATCATAATTTGCAAAATAGCATTGAAAGCTACCTTCTCCATAAAATATACTTAATAGGAGACTACAAGAAATACTATGTGTCAGAGGGAGCTGGTGATAATTAATTCCTTCTGAAGCAGAAGCGGGTAACTGAGTACAAACATAACAACTCCTAGCATTCATCGTATCTATATACTTATAAAGCAGTCTAAAATAAACATTCAAGGTATAATCCCCTCTTGACACATCTGTATGTAATTTCTTAACCCCCCCACAACTGCATGTTACTATCAGAAGAACATGACATGGTAGAGGCAATAGTAGACTTAAATTCCACTTAGCTATCTGTAGCTGAGTATAACCCTATAAGCACTACAACTAATACTACAACTAAAGCGATTAGTATGTCTACTATGATGTAGCTATGCCTACTAGTATTAGTATTGGCTTCCATTACTTTGTAGAAATCTAAACCTTGGGTGGAACATAGTAGCTGCAGAGACTTCTCTGTCAATTTCCACCTGTGTAAAGACAAAACTAAGTTTGAATAATTATGCAATGAAATTATGTACAACGTCTCTATGAATCTTCTTTTCCTACTACAAAATCTGTGAAATGTCTATAAAAATAAAAGGTTCTAACTCATTCACTAGTAGTCTGAGTATGAAAGGCTTCAATTCATCAACTAGCACAGGAAACTCATTTGCATTCAAAAAGGGAAATTAAGCCACATCTAAGATAAAATGTCTCAAGGCATTCAGTCTTCCTAACAATGAAAGTTCAAAGGTGAGATCAAACTAGAGATCAAGTTCCCGAAGTTTCAATTCAACTTTCAGTGATCCCAAAATTGCCAGAACTCATTCTCCCTGTCATTTGCAAGAAAGTATGTCCATTCAGGGGATAAGTTCCTCCAACAGGGCACTCTTGCTTGCTTCGACCTCCTGAGTGTTGTCTCTCCTCCTCCTTCACTCAGGTCTGAATCCTCGATATCCTCTGGGACATCTGCGAGATCAATTTCTCCTTGTGGGACCAGTCTCCCCTTTCCTGCCTTCTTGGCCAATGTTCCTCTCCTGCCTCTTGCAGTTCCCTAGCACTAGGCCCTTCATCAGGGTCCAAGTCTATCTCTGTTACAACCACTGAACTAGCCTCTCCTTCACCAATTTTGTCATCAAACTACTCAGGCTGATCAAGTGCTATGTCTGTTTTTGACTGTTCCCCTACAGCTTGACGTACCTACTCCCGTGATCTCTTGACCACCACTGGCTCTTCTGGGAGAGGTGCTGTCATTTCAGCAAGAGGACATGGAACCCTGCGAGTGTGGGCAACATTGATCCAATTGGGGAGACCTCCGTACTTCAAAACAGTTTTAGTTACAACTGTGGCTTGGTATGGCCTTCGTCAACGACGCTCCAAGTACGACTTCTTCACTACCACCCAGTCTCCGGGACACAGGTTGTGGCACTGCTCCTGGTGCGGGGATGTGTAGCAGCTTTAACCTGATGAGACACAGAATGCAAGACATCAGCCGATCCTTTGCAGTAATCTAGTATCAGATCATCACTAATGTTTACAAGAGCATTTGCAGGTACAGCTGGCAATCTCATTGCCTTTCCCATGATGTCATAGGGACACAGTCCTGTCCTCCGATTGAGTGTGCTGTGCAGACTCATCAACACCAATGGCAAAGCATTCTGCCACTTCAAAGATGTAGAAGCACATACTTTGGCAACTCTTGATTTCAGTGTCCCATTGACTTGCTCCACCAGACATGAAGCCTCAGGTTGGTAACTACGATGCAGTCTCTGTTCAAACTGTAAGGCAGCACACTGAATCCTCAGCACTTCTTGAAGTACGTGCCTCGGTCTGATTCCAAATAAGTCAGGAAGCTGCACCTTGGTATCAACTCCCTCAACAACAACTTTGCTACAGTGAGACTATAATTTCTTCTTGTGGGATATGCCTTAACCCATCATGAAAAGATAAACACAACAACCAACAAGTATCTCAGCCCGTTGCACACAGGCATCTCAATAAAGTCCATCAGCATCCTGTTGAAGGTACCACCTGACCTCCCTATGTGGCTCAATGTGACTGAGGTTCTTTTCCCTACATTGTTCTGTTGGCACTCAACACGTCTATGACATAATGCTTCCGCCATCAACCTGAACTTTGGATTCATTCATTGTTTGCCAAAACAATCTCACAATGGCATCCCTTCCAATATGAGTTGGACCATGGTAATGTCTAGCCATTGGCGGCAACAAACTCTTTAGCAATACAGGCCTACCATCTCCTGAAACCCATTTTTCATCCTCATCTCTTTTAACACAACCTGCGTTTACCCAGCTGTGCTGTTCTGCATGTGACAACTCTTCCTGTAACCTCTTAACTTCCTCCCAAGTATCAGCTGCTGTGAACAAACATTTGCAATTAGTCTCATCTGTACCTTCATTTGCATACTCATCACTAAATGTACAAGCATTATAAGCACAGTACCCTGTGACTTCACCAGCTTATCTGCTGCCAACTGTCACATAGTCATCTCCCTTGTAATGTATGGGACATTTCACAACCTCAACTTGCGCAGGCAATTGCAAAGCCTCTAACAGTTTTCTCACCTGCTCACCATTACGAATAGGGGATCCTGATGATGTCATAAATCCCCTCTGGGAGCATAACTGTCCGAAGTCATGCACCAAATTAAGAATGTACTGAAACCTAGCATGCTCGGGTAAGAGCAATCAACTCAGCCACTTGTGCAGAGACTACTATTCTTTTGCACCTTTTAATGCTGACATCGGTCATCGCCACCGCTTTAAGGCAGCCAGGAAGCGCTGCAGCCACTGGATCTAACTTGGATGAAAAATAGGCAGCTGGTCTTCGGGCACTTCCATGTTCTGTGTTAGCACTGAAAGAGCGCAGCCCTCTCTTTCACTGCAGAAAAGCAAAACGCTTTGTTGTAATAAGGCATTCATAGTGCAGGGGCACGGCAGAGGCTTTGTCTTAATTCTAGGAAGGCAACCAGACAGCCACTGTCCCAAGTCACCGGTTCCGACACATCCTTGTCTGTCAGCCTTTGTAATGGTTTGGCCACTCAGGAAAAGTTGGGTATCCACTGAGGACAGTAGCCCACCATTGGCAAAAATATCCTAACTTCTTTCTGTGTTGTTGGCGGATTCAAGGCATGACCATGGCATCCCTTCCAATATAAGTTGGACCATGAAATTATCTCTTGTGACACTCTTCTCGCACCTTTCTCAATGTGATGACCAAGATATAGGACTTTTCTCAAACAGTACTGCAACTTATTCGTAGTAATCTTATGTCTATTCTCAGCCAAGTGGTTTAGTAATGCAATAGTGTCAGTTTTGCATGCTTCCTGCGTATTTGATGCAACCAGCAGGCCATCAATATACTGGACCTGGATAAAGGCACACAGCATAACCAAAGACCCCAAATTCTTCTTAAGGATCTGATTAAAGACAGAATGGCTCACTGTATACCCTTGTGGGACTCAGCACCATGCCAGAACACGGTTACCAAGCCTAAAGGCAAAGAGGAACTGGCTGACCTCATGCAAGGGTATAGAGAAAAATGCCTGGCACAAATCAATAACAGTAAACCACTCAGCCTCATACGGTATTTGGAACAATATTACAACAGGATTCGGTACCATGAGAGAACAAGGAATCACAATAATATTGATTTTGCGAAGGTCATGCACTATGCAGTACTTACAGGTAGGCTTCTGCAGGCCCATAATGGGTGAGCTACATGGACTCCCACGATTTCTTCCAGTATACCTTGTTGAATCATTGTCTCAATCACTGGAGTTAGTCCAGAAATCTTTTCAGGAGTATATTTATACTGCAGTGTTCTGGGATATTCAATATTCAGTTTTATTTGTACATGGACAGGCTCAACTTCTTTAATGATTCCAATATTCTTTCCTGAAAAATCACAAGCTTCTGATCTCACAGAATCTTTGATATCTAAAGGCAAGTCGTCTGTCATCATCATTGGATACATTCCAATAATTAGATTCTGATTTACTAACTTATAGCCAATGTCCTCATCATGTGTTTGGAGTTCTTTTCCTTCTAGGAGCAGTATATAGTGCAATCCAACTTGCACAACAAATCACGTCCTAACAAAATCACAGGACTCGAATCACAGACCACAAATTGGTGTTTTTCCTCAAAACTTCCTATCTTTACAGGGACATCCTCAGTAATGGGGGTTTTCATTTGTTGATTAGCAACTCCAAAAGCGTGGATAGTTCTTCCTGAGAGGGGTAGGTCTGGAACTTCCGCTGATCTCCCAGTAGAATGGGCAGAACCAGTATCAAACAAAAATGATACGTGATATCCATTTACTTCAGCCAAGCACGCAATCTTCCTCCCCCCTCAGGCACCGTCAGGAGGATTGATCAATGCCGAACTTTTCACTAGTCTTGAACATGGGAAATTTTTGGTCAGGATTATTACTCTAGAAAGCATTCTGATTCAAATTCGGAACCTGATTTGAAGAAAATCTGGGAACGTTAGCAGCTTGCTGTGGCATCGGTGGTTGGGAAACCTGCATCACTGGGGCTTGTGGCACATTTAAATTCTGAGATCTAGGTTTGGGTACATTCTGTTGCTACATGGATTACAATTCTGAGGTTGTACAAACCTTGGATTTTGACCCTGATTTGCGGAGTTAAGACGACATTCTCACTTACAATGTCCCAGCCTATTGCAGTAGTGACATGGATTAGACTTCTTCAATGTAGCTACATCAGTTCTGGTATTCGGATCAATAGGGACACTCCGGCCTCTACCTTGTGTCTGAAATCCACCTCCACCCTGCATCACCAGAGCTACCTGCTGATACACTCCCTGCATCAGAGGGGCATTCCCTACAAATGGTGGATTCTGAATTTCTCTCTGAGCGACCTTCATTTGTACCATCAATTTTTCCTTTAATTTCTTCTGCCTCATTTCAATCTCACCTTTGCAATATTTGGCATATGGCAAAATGTTGTCAACAGATTTATTCTGGCAACAAATCGAGTGCTTTTGAATCATCATACTAATCACAGGCCTCAATCCGGTCACAAACCTGGACACAAAATGTCCCATATATTCAGGCTTCAGTGCTTCCATTCTACTATACTGTTTAAATGCCTGTAACAAGCTATCATAGTATGCATGGATCATCTCTTTCAGTTCCTGGTTCGTCCAATCAATCTTGACTCAGTCAATATTGGGGTGGCACCTTAGACTTCAACCACGTCATCATCTGATCATACTCCCCCATCACCATAGCTGAAGGACCATTAGTCGCAGGATCTCTCATCAACTCTCTCTCGGGCCACTCTATGACTATTTTGCACGCCGTCCACATATCACCTGGGACCACAATATCAAACAAAGTATTCAAATCCGTCCACAAAACCTTCGAAATTTTCACAAACTGCTCAATTTGCTTATACCACTCTAAAGGATTCTCTATTAATTTGGGGAATTCCTTTGTAAATGATGCAAGATAACTCCTACTCCAAGGTACATATATATAACATCCACTAGGGACCTCCCATAGAGGGAAGCTTGTGGTTCCCGACTCCCCCCCCGTGGCTCTCCCGTCGTTCTCTTGGGAGTCGTTCTTTTCGACCATTTAACTTCCCACTTCTCTAGTTCACTCCAAATTCAGATACTGTGAGTTAATTCCTGAATTCTCATATGTTCTATGTCCTGATCAGTCAGTGGCTTTTCTGTACAAATTTTGTCCGCTCTAAATCTACCTCAAAAATTCCAAACCAGTTCATATAATTTGTCATGTGCTTGCCTTGCTCTCCTAGTAACATCTTTACTCATGAACAAAAGTTCACTCTGCTGATATGTTTCTATTCAATCCAATGCAAGACAACCACTTATAATTTCATCCGATTCCAAGTTCAATTTTCACACATTCACCAAGTTTACTTTCAAAGTGGACTGAAGAGTACCCTGACTCACTTCCCACTTTCATTGAATGTAGAATTAAGAACTTTCAAAAAGTCTTCCAGTTCCTGGACATTAATACCAGGGTGTATCTCAAGGACTTTAGATACTCCCTTTACTTTAGGTGTGCTACTTTGCATATTTAAAGGTGGTTCCCAAATAAGTGAACCCAGATCTGGTAAAATTCCAGAATGCCCTTGTAGGTCCAAATCCAGTCTGATGCAGAGATGGGGCTGCACTTGCACCACAAGGAGAACTTGTATTGATTGTACTTAAAGAGACAAATTCACCCACCTTACAACTTATGGTGGTAATTTCTGATGCCTGTTGTTGAGCTGGAACAGCTGAGATTTGAATCCCAGTTCTCCCTAAAACCAGTTTTATATATAGAAACCACTGGTCCTATGGTAACTGAAACTGTAAGTGCATCTGGGACTGTTCAAACAGAAGAGGACCCAGAAATGCAAGTCCCTACGTTTCCTCATATCATGTTTTGATTAATTGTAATAGTCCACATCATGCTCTGGTCCTTCTGCACAGGAGAAATCCCTATCATACCAGGGCTTGTAATTACTGGTGCAGGAGGCATTTTGGTATTCACACCTGCAGCCTCGCTCCCAACTCCCTCTGTTCAAATCTCATTATACGGACGAGGTCGTTGAGACATTAATATGTCTAAAAGCCTGTCACTAGTATCACTAACAGTGTTTCCTTCTTTCACTCCAGATTCTCTTGTTTTATCCTCCTTTCTCTTTTTGGTCCCTCTTTCCACTTCTCTGTTTTGCAATAATAGGTGTAATTTCACTCCTTCAATCTATCAGTTCTCCACCTTTTCTGCTCTGCATCCTTCCTTGCATCTGCAGAAGTACGCACTGCCTTTTTCACTCATCCCTAATATTTCTCCTTTTCTCTGCAAGGAGCTGCATGCTCCCAGGCGTTAAGGGCTTCAAATTGTGTGGGTCCAGTTTGTAATTTAATTACGTATAGAATTCTCCCTAAATTTTCAATTGTTCTCAGATTAAATCATGTACCATAACGTGGAAATGCCAGTTCACCTTCTTTCTCAGTGATCTTATGCTGTGTAACCCGGCATTTATCACCATATAACGTCAAACAGTATCTTTGGGTGGGGTTTCTTCCTCCAATCTAAGAGGCATCTGAACATCTCCTCCAAACAATTCTCATACAACTTTAAAACATTTCATTTTCGATAAAAATGTGTTTGTTTCAACACAAAATCAATAATTTACTTAAAAATCTCGTTCCAAATCATCAACAAATAGCGCGGCACTTCGTGACGTAGACAGCCAATAACAGCGCAGCTTCACACCAATCGACCTATCCCAAAGCAGCACACTATGAAGAAAATCTTAATCTTTGCAGCAGCTCACCCTCTTTTACAATTTTTATGCATGCACTCTTTTCAGCAACACGCTCGCAACTAAATACAATGCAATAGCAACAAATAACAATTGTCTGGTTTACTAAAGAATCAACAGAAATCAATCATACAAAGTAACACAAACACACATTCAAATGAACCCACGTCCTGCGGGGAAACACTCTGATCAGTGCAGCTTTCCTATGGGCAAAAGGTCCACCACACTAATCATACATCACTTTCACACAAAGCTAAACATCCCTTTCTTGATTGGGCTGACGACGACATCTCTTGATAAACCCCACAAAACCTCAGCAGACAATTAGAATTCAGTGTCTTCTACTCTATTTAATATCATCCCAGGATCTTAGGCCATGTCGAACCTGATAACTAAGTCTCCACAATAATCGCTACACTCACATCATCAACTTACCATATCATATCATGCAATCTCTGTGAAACACCACCACACGATTGCCACAAACCCCGCAAGCTAAGCATAAGTCCTTTATACACAACCCTATTGATACTCACTCCTCCGCCGTTACAACTCGCTCTTCTAACCATTCATGGAAAAGATTTGTAGTATTTACTAAATCCTACACTAACCTAAGGATAGGGGAACCCTATAAAATCAAGGAAGCAAGAAAGGTGTCAGCAATGAACCTCTGTAGAAGTTCTACAAGTAAAGAGTCATGTATAACATGAAGCCACACAATCAGAGATGTCAAGATATTGCTGTATCTCTCAAAGTGTAAAAGGGAATCTGACTAACCCCAAGGTGTGTTCACTAATTAAAATGCATAAAGAATGTTCGAGAAACATGGCCTCATATATATCACAGTATTTTTCCAGTTCTCAAGAAAGAAACAATGGCCCTTTGTTCTTCAATAAAGTCATTCTACCTTGCCAGTTCTTCCTCACCTCACTATCTCAGTCCTTTTCACCAACCAACTGCACCTGCAGAAGAGAGAAACATGCAGAAAAACAACTTTCATGTTAGTATTTAATGTCTTGACTGCAAGCTTAAGGCCTACAATCTTGCTAACTTTACATTTCTCTTTAACTGCATATTAGTTCTGCAACCTACATATAATCCAATAAATGAAATCTTTAATAAAGGAATCAACTATCTTATACTGTACTGTTATATTTGGCACAATGTACCAATACATTTTTATTAACCAAAAATGACAACTGGTCACAATTTATAAAGAAAGCATTAAACACACATATGATTCATTCTCACAAATCCCTTGCAAATGCACTGCATTAAATGCATTTTAGTGCCCCACCTTCCAATCTAAACCTATAGAAAACTAATATTAGCAATCCAGATGTTTCTGAAAAGGAAAAAGTGAATATGCACACACAGATATGTCATAGCACACAATAGATGCACTTTCTATATCTTTTGTGCATCATATCTCATTAGTATTATTGCATCACCCAAGGCGCCTCCCTCAGCCCAACGCTGTTCAACATCTACATGGCACCCCTCGCCCACGTCGCCCGACAGCACAACCTCAACATCATCTCCTACGCCGACGACACCCAGCTGATCCTCTCCCTCACCAAAGACCCTCACACCGCCAAAGCCCACCTCCACGAAGGAATGAAGGCCGTCGCCGAATGGATGAGGACCAGCCGCCTGAAGCTGAACTCGGACAAGACGGAGGTCCTCATCCTTGGTTCCAACCCTTCAGCCTGGGATGACTCCTGGTGGCCAACATCACTGGGAACAGCCCCGCCACCCACCAACCATGTACGCAACCTAGGGGTCATCCTCGACCCCACCCTCTCCATGACTAAGCAGGTCAACGCCGTTTCCTCATCCTGCTTCAACATCCTCCGAATGCTCCGCAGGATCTTCAAGTGGATCCCCACCGAAACAAGAAAAACAGTCACCCAGGCCCTCGTCACCAGCAGGCTGGACTACGGAAACGCCCTCTACGCAGGAACGACGGCTAAGCTCCTGAGACGGCTGCAACGCATCCAGAACGCCTCTGCACGTCTTATCCTCGACATCCCCCGACGCAGCCACATCACACCCCACCTGAGAGACCTGCACTGGCTCCCTGTCAACAAGAGGATAACCTTCAAGCTCCTCACCCACGCACACAAAGCACTCCACAACTCCGGACCAGCCTACCTCAACAGACGACTCAGCTTCTACACCCCCACCCGCCAGCTCCGCTCGACCAGCCTCGCCCTCGCCACAGTCCCCCGCATCCGGAAAACGACCGCCGGTCGGCAGATCCTTCTCCCACCTCGCCGCCAAGACCTGGAACACCCTCCCCACCAACCTCCGACAGACCCAAGACCTACTGGCCTTCAGAAGACTCCTCAAGACCTGGCTCTTCGATCAGTAGCAGCACCACCCCCCTCTTCCCCCAGCGCCTTGAGACCCTCGCGGGTATGTAGTGCGCTTTATAAGTGACATGATTGATTGATTGATTGATCACACGAGTATGTAAGTCCAAATGTAAATATATATGTGGCCTAGCCAAACATAAAAGGATGGAGCCAAAACTATGCTACTCTACAGTCACAGCCCAATTCAGGTGAAAGTGTAAGCTTCTCCCTCCCAATCTACCTCAGGAAGGCCCATCAGCATGGTGATGGGCCATGAGGATGCAAATGTCACACCCCAGCTCCTTTTGTGTGACTGTCTAGAGGGAATACACAAAGTCCAGCTGTCACCCACTCCAGACATGTATTCAGAGATAGGCAGAGGCACAGAATGGTCAAAGTAAGAGAGTGTCGACTTTTTAAAAATGGCATTTTCAGACTTACAATTTAAAATCTGAATTCATCATATGATGTGATTGTAAATTGTGAGTCCAGAATACCAACCTCCAAATTTCTATCTGCTCTGAATTGGAAATTACACTTAAAAGGTGTTTAAGGCAGCCCCAATGTTAACCTATGGGAGAGATAGGTCTTGCAGTAGAGAAAAAACAATTTAGGAGCAATTCACTACCGGGACATGTAAAACTTAAAGGTACATGTCCTACCTTTTAAATACACTGCACTCTGCCCATTGGCCTACCTAGGGCCTATCCTAGGGGTAACTTACATGCAATAAAAAGGATGGTTTGAGCCTGGCAAGTAGGTTAACTTGCCAGGTTGAAATGGCAGTTTAAAACTGCACACACAGGCTCTGCAATGGCAGGCCTGTGCCATGTTTAAAGGGCTACTGGGTGGGTGGCACAATCAGTGCTGCAGGCCCGCTAGTAGCATTTAATTTACAGACCCTAGGCACACATAGTGCATTTTACTAGGGACTTTCAAGTAAATTAAATATGCCAATTGTGGACAAACCATTGCTATAATTTTTAGAGTACAGAGCATATGCATTTTAGCACTGGTTAGCAGTGGTAGGGTTCCCAGAAACCTAAAGACATTTGTGCAGCACAAAGTTATCCACTCTTTACACATCACAGACGTCTAATAAGAAAAATATCTGACACACAAAATGAACATGCACTTTGCGCATGACTCTACGTGCCACCATAATGTATGCACACGTTGCATCTGACAATGTGATTAAAGAGTGTCTTTACTATAGAATTACAGTTTTTCACATTGAATGTTTACTAATGTCGAAGCAAGTAATTCTGATGTGTAATTTAGGAACCGTCTTCACTAAAAAAGAAATGTGTTTTAGTATAAATGTTCTAGAACTAACCACCTTGTCTTGATTAATAAAGTGATTGACATATAATATCAAAATGTATGAGCTTCGTTACAACTAAGGGATTTATGCTATAGCAATATGTAGTTATTTCAAATCATCTTCTTCACTTTACTGCTAAACCGGTACTCAAGATTCCTAAACGTGTGCTATATGGTCTGTTTAACTTTTAGGGATATCAATATTAGCTCACAACTATCCTTATATGTGTAGGATCCTAACATAGGTCAAATGATAAATGTTTATCTATGTATGCATTATTGTTACACGTATGTTCTTTCAAATGTAGTTTTCAGTCATACCTATTATTGTGTAATATGATTATTCACTGTATGCTAATGGAACTTGAACTAAAAGTACGAAGTGAATTATTCTTGTATACGTTTAAAGGTGCATACGCATATTAAATGGGCATATTGATCTAATGCCTTAAATTAGCATTTACTCTAAAGTTCTGTATTACTACTTACTGTATTTCATAAAGCCATTGTACTGTTCTTGCTGCTGATTTGACTTTTTGCAGGTGTTCTCAGGCATTGCTGGTTTAGAATACATACATTTCTTGTAACAGAAATAGATACACTGCCTGAGAAAGCTATTTTGATGACAAGAACTGAGTTCTTAACAAAAGGCTATTCAACGTTGACATGAGCGTGTGAATGATGTAGCGTTCTCATGTCCAGTTTGGGATTTTTCTCCACTGTTACAACCTGCTATGTATGGCTAATATGGACAATGGACTGCTTATGATGATGCACCTAAGTTGGCGTCACCTGTGGATTTCATGGACTATATCCTCTCAACAGCTGGGGAAAGGAGAGGAGCCCCTTCCTAATTTCCTTCCTGGGACTTTGCTGAACCTTCCTCTGCCACCTCTTGTGGATTCCAGGCTGAACCTTTCTGCAGCCCCAAGCAGAATTTCCTTTGAGCCCCTTGCAGACCCCTTCCATGATTCCTTACAGCTCTTTGAATGGTGTTTTGTTGAGGCTTAGACCTCAATGATCCCTTTGGACCTTGTCCAAAGTATAACTTAGGCTGACACTTACTCTGTTTCCCTTTAAGACTCTAGACCGACCTTCTGATATGCTAAGACTTGTCTTACTTAAGTCCAATTTGCCCTGTCCTTAATGCTGACATGGAACTCTTTAATTTCTGAGACTCTCTGACATATAGGAGGGATAATTTGAGATTGTTTACTGACCATCAAGTATATATGTTGGTAGCATGCATCGCACTTACAGAGCTTCTCATATGTTTCATATTTATTCGGCTTAATTTCTTTAGGAGACTTAGTCTCCCTGTTGCAATACTATATTTCTATAGCATGGTCTTGAGTGTGATTTATTTGAATCTAATTACAAATATGTAATAGACACCCTTGAACTTGGCTACCGATTCCTGTTCCTCATTGTGTAGCCAAATTGGTTACACTGTTAATAGGATGGATGACGAGTGAGCACCCTAACAACCCCTACCCCTCAGTGCAATAAAAAAGGTCCATAAGAGGACCATAAGTAAATGACTGCACACAAGAAACAGGAGATAAATAAATACATACTATAATTAAGTGTGGGCCCAGAAAACGCTGGTTCAAACAAGCAAAAATGATGTCAGAAAAACAGGAGGTCAGATGGCAAAACGTCAGGGGAAACCAGGCCAAGGATGCCAGGTCTAACAAACTGCTGAAATGTTTGTTCTGATAATGCATACATCCATAGACTGGATTGAATTTATTTCACTTAGGCTTATGGAATTGTTGTGAAGCATCTCATTACGAAACTCCAGGGACTGAATGTGATTTTCTATTGCCGTTTTTAGAGCACACAAATACATTCAGATTTAAAGAAACAGCAAGACCTCTCCTGCATACAGCACAACATATCAATAAAGAAAGCAAGTGCAGTGCAGGTAGGACCGCTACAAAAATGAAATGAAGGTCACAGGAAGACACACCAAAACAGTGCAGATGGGAAGTGGACAGACCTTCCGCCCCAAACTCGAGCAGAAAGTGGACCCAATAGGATGTGATGCAAGACAGCTAAGGAAAGAAGCACTAGAATGGGCATTCACACGAGGCAGTACTCTGATACTTGTCACAGGAGCACACTCTTCCAGAATTACTGCACAGGCAGAGACGGCATTATGGGTGGAGTGCAACTGCACGGTTGGCAGCAGGAAATAAAATCACTTAAGTTGGTAAACGATGGCAGATGTAAGGATGTGTGGTGAATCCTTTGCGGTGAAGGGCAGACACGTTTGCGGCAGAGAATTGAGGACATTGTGGAACAATCTTACTTATGTGTTCTTCTACAGAAAACACAAATGAAAGTCCAGTGGGAGATAGCTGCAAAGAGTGTCCTTGATCTTGGACTGAGGACTCCTTGTTTTTGTGGCAGACATCACAGCTTTAACCATCTTTTAATGGGGTGCTTGAGAAGTTGCACACTATACAAACACTGTCCTACATCTTCCCAAATAAAATTCAGCAACTGTCACATTAAGAAATCATCAAGTAATTGGTGACTATTAATAGGAGCGCATTGAGCCCTTAATTCCCTTCCAATGTTGCGTAACAATGTTTTTGATTTAAGAGAACTGCAATCTAGTTCACTAGTCTGACACAGGTGTACAAATATATCAAACTTTTCAAAATTGCATTTCTCAGAATAGGGCCTAGTAAAAATTTCGAAGAAGATGATTGACTACTTGCAGTTTGTCAGAATATTGCCTTTGCTCCTATTCAGGGAATGGTTTTCTCTCACTTGGTCGCTATCTTAAGTGGTAAGTATGGATTTTCTCATTCATGTCTTCTCTCCTTAAAGTTCCCGATGCCTTAAAAAAGTGAACCAGACAGACCAATTACAGTTCAAGAAAGGTTTGCTAAAATCAAATACATATGTCAAAGCTCCAGAGCAAGATGTCCTTAAAGACGGCTTTTACAAGCATACAGAGACTCACGTCTTTCCACATGATCACGACTCTTATAACTGCACATCAAAAGAAACTTTTTTTTCAGAGAAGACGAAAATATATATCTTCATAGTTCTTAAAATAACAAGTAGATATGAGATATGTTGTCATTGTTTATCGCTCTGCTGCCTGAGTTTGGGTGTTTCATAATCTGTGATCTGGTGATTGTTCTTTCTGAGTGGGACCTTTTGTGTCCTGTAATCTACTATCTGTTGTGCTTTCACATGGTTTTTGGAGGATATGTGGGAGCATGAACTGCTGACCTTACTGTACGTTTTCTGTACAGAAAGTAAGTGCCTTTCTGGGTGTCCTCCTTGTGAGAAGCTCACTGTTGCTAATTGTCTTGTGCAGGGCCAGCTTTAGCGCTGGTTGTGTCCCGTACAACAATGTTTGTTGGCGCCCCCCAATGACCACCTCCACCACGGATTACCGCACTACCACCCTTTAACAGTGCCCCTCAAGTCTCCATAACCACTCTCTCTCAGATGCATTTATTTAGTTTTATAGCGCCACTCATATGAGTGCAGGGTGTCAGAGCACTTTACATTGCACACACCACAAAGAGACAATCAATCATAGGTGTGTAAATCAGTGTATAGGAAATGTTACATAAGACAGAGGACTACAAGGTGTAGGAGTCACATGTCATCCATACTGGTAGACAGTATAGTTCAATACTGCTTGATCTGGAGAAGCTGAAACTCAGAATTTGAAATGTAACGCAAAGGTTGGGGGTTCCTCTTTAATAATCAATATTGATTTCTATCCAAATGAACCCTTTTTCCAACATTAGGTTACTGAAAGACTGGGGAAATAATCATAATGCTCTAATCTATACCTTGTAGTTTGCATGCAGCTGTTTGAAGACGGTTAATAGCTCACATTCTATGTTAGGATTTTAATTTGAAAACGGCAAGTAACAAAAGGATCTCTCAGACAAAAGCAATAACCCACTGACCTAGTTACATTATATGCACTTTGTCTTCTGTATGGTACACTTTCTTTGCAGCACGCATATTAAACCACTTGCTCTATTTTACCATGAGTCAACATTTCCACTAGACAAACCTCAGATCTTTCTCTATGAAGAACATTAATCACCGGAGTTATCTTGACATTTGTTTGTTGCCTGAAAATTGCTGGAGGCCAGGAACATGGCAGCAGGTGCTTTTCTAACCATAGCATACTTGCAAACACGATGCCCCCACCCGAAGTCAGTGCTCGGTGCGGTCCCACCAGTCGCACTGCCCTAGAGCCTGCCCTAACTGTTGTGCCTGTTTTGTCCGAGCTGCGGCTGCATCGGAGGACCATGTTGCGTTGTTGCCCTGCGGCCTCTGTAGAAGTAGGGGCGGCATGGGTTGGGTTGACTATGCCTATGTGTATGGAAAGGTGTGCTCTCTGTTGCCAGTGCCAGCTCTGTAATAAGATTCCATTTGGCTTCTGATTCCCTTGAAGTGCCTTGTCCATAGTTCCATGTAAACCCAGAAAACGTCTGCATGCTACACTTGAACAAGGGCTATCTGACTCCCTATACCTTTCAAATGGACTTTTAGAGGCTTCATGCAGGGCCCCCATATGTGGCAGGTTACGAGTAAGATGTGGCACAACACTACTGTTTCCTGGCATGGGGGGACCTTCTCAACACAACAGCTATTTCTGTGAATGAACTCTGCTTTTTCCACCAGGCCCATTATCTCATATGACCTAATAATATAGACAACTTCAAGAAATATGCAGGTGCTGAAGGTAGCATGGCTAGCATGCCATACAATTTGCTTGCTATTGAGAAAGCAGATTATTTTTCTACTACACCCTGCCGAATGTGATGAGGGGCCCCTGAGTCCCTTATATCTCACATATATTCATTGACCTTGGACTGAAGGGGGCCCCTTTAAGGAGTTGGGGCCCCCCTAGCGAGTCGGCCCGCCCCTGCGCTGCAGCGGCTTCAAGGGCCTGCATTACTCCTCTGACACCCAAACACACCAGTCCATATACACATTTCCTCTACAACCTCAGGTCCATCACAGACCAAACTCCATCGGTGAAACAAAATTACACCCTGCTCATCATCCTTTTTTCACACCAGCACAACATTATTCTTCACACTAAATTACTTACTCCTGTCCTTCATGACAGATTCCATAGCATTTCATGCACTACACACCATAGTTGCCAATCTCAAGCATCACACCACATCACCAAAACACACAATACAACACTGATTGCCTTGCCCGAACCTGCCCAATAAACCACATACCATACGAAAATGCGGGTTATTGTTTATTTATTTAATGTATTATAACACTTTGGTCCAAAGCACAGAACTCAAGTGTCCAAAAGAATAACATTTTTAATCGGATGATAACAAAACATCACGCTTTGTTAGATAGATACAGAACATTTTAGCCCAATAATCCTTATAACTAATTTAAGTTTGATAAACCCCTAAAATTCACAAGAGAACGTGCAGTGGCTCGAGGAAGCACAAGGAGGATGGGAACAGTTAAGAGAAATAGAGAAGCAGAGCAAAGACTCGTTGGAGTAGTGGAGAAAGAATTGAGAATGCATGCATGCTAGAGAATTAACAAATTTAACTAAAGGAAAATGAAACTAAATTAAAAGAGAAAGGAAACTAACGAGGTAAGTGATGCAGTTAATGAAATGTTTGAGTGATACTGAGAAAAAAGAAACCCAGCACAGGAGTTTTGAACGGCATGCAATTGAGAATTAATGTCTTCCAGAAGATGACTTGGAAAAGTGCAGCAGCAATTGAGGCAAAAAGAAAAAGAGTTTGAAGAACCGGTATCAGAGAGGAACAAGCACTTTCAAAGGGTAAAACTCCTTTACCACAAATGCGTTACAACGCATGCCATGACCCCGCATTTTTCACTCCGCAAAATCTTTTACAACGCAGGGCTTTACACCGCAAACCATTGCAACGCATTCCCCAAAGCAACGCCCCGGTGGAGTTAGAATAGTAAATTGCATTGTAATGGGGAATGCGTTGTAATGGATTGCGTTGTAAAGTCCAGCGTTGTAAAAGATTTTGCGGAGTAAAAAATGTGGGGTAATGGCATGCGCTGTAAATGCGCGCGGGATAAAGTGTCCCATTCTGTCAAAGGGTCAGTCGGAGAGCAGAGAGTCTCCGCCTGGCTGGCAGCAGCTCAGAGCGAACAGGGACAGCAATCCTCTGCCATGTGATAGAATGTGCACTGGCTAACTGGCAAGACTCCCCGTACATTCCCACTCCTTCCTCAGGTCTTCAGAGACCCAAAAGAGGCAGATGAAAGAGGACGACTAGGCAGAACGTGAACCGTCATTCCGTGGCATCACTAAAGTCTCGAGACGCAGAGGAGGCAGTGGACCAGCATCCAGCAGAGCACAAGGTCAACTCCATTTTTGTCTCGATTCTGATTTCAAAGCAGTGAAAAACAGAACTCGTTTTTTCATTGCTTTGACATCAGAGCAATGAAAAAACGGGTTTCTAACCTGGTATTTGCTGTAAAGGTTTCTATCATACAGCAAAAAACAATAGTGAAAAGACCTGAATTTTTATAAGTTGGGGAGGATGTTTCTGTCTATTATCGTTTGCAAGATAGCAGCATATGAAAGTGGGTGACACTTTACTGCAGAGGAAGATACAGGGCAAGCCTGAATTGAGTACGTTATAATCTCTGAACATTACTGCTGGGACGTTACTTTTTCTAATTTGTACGTTGGGATTGAGGAAAACATGCATATGACTGTGCATTAAAACCTGTCTAAACATGATACAGGTAGAAGGGTATGTGCGCCCTCTGTTTTTTACAGGTGTGCCTTGCTGTGTTTATTGGTGCGGGCATTGCCAGCCTTTGTGAGAAAGTTGTGCCTGTATATACCTTTACTCTTCCTTTGGTTGCTAGCAAGGAAAGAGAGTGTCACCCTTGCACTGGCCTATGCAAAACTGAGCAGGGTTTCTGTGTTAAAGTAAATACAGCTGTGATGGAACACTGCATCTCATGCTGAACAAAAGTCAAACTGACAATCCCAGGAATATTGTGACAGCCACTAGCACTTTTGTAAGCATAACAAAACCTGCAGTTACTGTTTCTGTGTTGATGGAGCTGGTGAGCAGGTGGCAGCCCACCCTGGTGCTGTGCTGATCATCTTACCATCATTACACTTGCCTCCCACATGCCAAAACAGTTGTGTATTATAGATTCCACTGGCACATCGCGGAAAGCTGTAAAGTACACAAAGTTGTTTGTGATTCTATCTCAGAATTCATATTGTTAGAACTGGAATTCTTGGTTGCTTGAGGTATGCACCTAGGCCAAACAAGAATCACCACTTTAAACTGGGTAAGCTAAGTACACACTAAAAGATAGTCGGTGCTCACCCTTTTGTAGTTTGGCACAGAGCAGTCAGGCTTATCTAAAGCGGCAATGTGTAATGTATTTGTGTAACACACACACACACACACACACACAGTAACACAATAAATACACCGCCAAAAGACTCCACACAGGTTTAGAAAAATAGATCATCATATTATGAACAAAGCAAGACCAAAAAGACAAAGATCCAATGTATAGAAGTTGAGATATTGAATTTAAAAAGAATAAATGTAAAAGTAGCACTTAGAAGAAATAGCGTTTTTGGGGTTACTTGAGATTGCGCTGGACCGGGGAAAAGGCACAGTTTGGACGAACTTTATAGAGCACCAGCCGGCTACAGGACCCACACAGGCCCCAGTGAACAAAGTACTTGACATGGTCGCAACAGCGAGATGCGTTGTGAGATGCATCAATGCTCCACGCGCTGATGCTGACGTGTCGGTTCCGTAGATGGGTGCCGGAGTTGAGGTGATTTGAGCAATGCTCTGGGTTTCTCCATGCAGTTGAGGGGATGCGTCAATCTCTCTCAACTGCAGTGGCAGTGAAATGCTGTCCGATGCGTCGATCACAGGGGGCAAAGGCTGCGATCTGCCAATTATACTCCTGCAACCGGTTCGATGCACCGGTTCTGCTACACGCAGACAGGACATGCGTCGAAGTCTGGGTTGCAAGTTGAGCCAGGCACAGGAGCAGGCGGAGAGACTTTGATATTCCTGAGTCTCAAGCAACAGGATGCAAGCCAACAAGCCCCTGGAGCGCTCTTGGAGTGAGGACAGAGTCCATCTCTCCTTCAGCAAAGTCAGAGAGCAGCAGGCAGCAGGGCAACAAGCAGAAAAGCAAGCCTTCCAGATCAGCAGTCTAGATGAGTCCTTTAAGCAACACAGCAGTTCTTCTGGCAGAGTTTCAGTAACAAGTCCAGCAGTGTCTGATTTTATGGGGTCAGAGAACCAGAACTTATGCCCAAAGGTGCCTTTGATGTGGGGGTGACTTCAAAGCAGCTCCTTGAAGTGCACAGGTCCTCCTTTCAATCCTGCCCTGCCTGCCACACTATCGATGGGGAGGGTAAATCAGCCCTTTGTGTGGGGACAAGAGACTACCTATTCAGTGAAGTGTTAGCCCCTCCCTTCCATCCTGCCCAGGCAGGGCCATCAGACTGCAGATGTATGTAAATGGATACTCAGACACACCTATCCTTCTGTGTTTGTGACTGTTTAGAGGGAATGCACAAAGTGTAGCCGTCACCCACCCCAGACGTGTATTGGAGACAGGCATTAAGGCACACAGAGAGGTAAGTGCAGGGAAATGTCCACTTTCTAAAAGTGGCATTTCTAAAACAGTAATGCTAAATCCAACTTCACCAGTAAGGAGGATTTATCATTACCATTCAAAAGATATAAAATATGAAGTAGCTACTCCTTTCCGATCAGGAATTACCACTTAAAAGTGTATAAGGGAATTCCCAATGCTAACCTATGAGAGGAGTAGGCCACACAGTAGTGAAAAACAAATTTAGCTGTTTGTTACTACCAGTACCTGCAAAACATAAAAGAGCATGTCCTACCTTTTACTTACATAGCACGCTGCCCATAGGGCTACCTAGAGCCAACCTTAGAGGTGACTTATCTGTAGTAAAAGGGGAGTTTAAGGCTTGGCAAGTAGTTTAAATTCCAAGTCGAAGTGGCAGTAAACTGCACACACAGGCACTTCAATGGCAGGCCTGAGACGTGTTTGAAAGGCTACTTCTGTGGGTGGCATAATTACTACTGCAAGCCCACTAGTAACATTTAACTTACAGACACTGGGCATATGCTTTACAACTTTACAAGGGACTTATATGAAAATTAAATATGCCAATCATGTATGCACCAATTACACACATGTTTAGGAAAGAAGCACATGCACTTTAGCACTAGTCAGCAGCGGTAAAATGCTCAGATTCTTAAGGGCAACAAAAAGATTCAGCAAAACGTGGAGGTCAAAAGCAAAAGGTTTGGGGGAAGACCACCCTAAGGATGACAGGTCTAACACATTTTGCATACGTAGGGCCTGATTTAGATATTGGCGAATGGGTTACTCCATCACAATGGTGATGAATATCCTGTCAGCTGAAATATAAATCCCATTATATCCTATGGGACTTCTATTTCGGCGGATGGGATATCTGTCACCGTTGTGAAGGAGCAACCCGTCTCCGAGATCGAAATCAAGCCCTTAGTTGCCTTAGTGAACCTATTAATATAAGGATTGTTTGGTACAGTGTTGGTATTTATATAGTGTCTTCCATACCATTTTGAGGTATTAGAGTTAACCAGACAGGAGAGAAGACCTGGTTGAAACTTTTTCACACACTTATTTGTGAAGATCTGTAAATATCAGCTTTTAGCTCAGGCTGTTCTGCATTTTATCTAATATTTAACTCAACTTTTAGAAGTTAACGGGAAATAGGAGGTAAATGGGGAAATAGGAGGTAAATGGTCGACAGAGGTGAAGAGGGGATTACCAAAAACAATAACAAAGGTTATGCACTTCAGGTCTGACTTTTTGAATGGTGACAGGATCACCACAGTGCTTGTATTCGAGAAAAAAATGAGTCAATGTTTTTGTGATCGTTTGGTATCAGAACACCCACTTTATAGCAGCCCTATGAGGCAAAGTTTTGTGTTTGTGAAGAACCTTGTTTACTCCTCGATCGAGCCCATTTTGATTTCGGATCATGCTCCGGTGGTTGTCGAATTTGATTTGCTCCCCCTCCACTCTAAATCTTCCAGATGGAGATTCAATAACTATCTCTTACAGGATCCAGTTTTTCTTCCTCCTTCACTTCTTTTGCTGAAGAATTCTTCTCTTTTAATGATGATCCCTCTATTTCCCCAGTTTCAGTGTGGGATAGCTTCAAAGCTACTGCTCGAGGTTTTATTATAGACTATGTTTCTAAGAAAAAGAAACAGAGCTCTCTTAAATATAAAGCTCTGCTGTCCTCCATAAAGCACTTGGAACATCAGTTCTATACTTCCTCCTCCGATTCCACCTTACAGGAACTTATCCGAGCAAAGATGGAGTTTAATAAAATCTCTACTGATAATGCATCCTTTACCTTACTCCGTAGTAGTGCACGATATTATGGGGGCCGGAATAAGGTTGGCTCACTTCTTGCTAACTATTTAAAATCTAGAAAAGAAAGAACATTGATTGACTCAATTCAAACATTGGAGGGTACACTCCTTTTCAAAGATAAGGATATGTTAGCTGAGTTCACTAAATTTTTTAGTAATCTATACACGCCCGAATCATCTTCATCTGCTCCACTCATTGATGAATATCTTAGCAATATTCCTCCCTCCCCCTCTGCGGATTTGGATTTCGCTTCTTTAGATATAGATCTGTCACTCCAGAAAATCTCCTTGTCTCTAAATTCTCTGAAGAAAAATAAATCTCCTGGTCCTGACGGTTTTTCTGTAGAATTTTATCTTCATTTTTCCAATTTGCTATTACCACGACTTCTCAAGCTCTTTCAACACTTTTCTTCGTCTGGTGCCGCAAGTGGTACTTTTCTAGAGGCTACTATTTGTCTTATTCACAAAGATGGTAAAGACCCCAAATTCTGCAAAAATTACCGCCCCATCTCCCTGATAAACGTTGATTATAAGATTTTTGCCAAATTGTTAGCATTGCGACTTGAAACATTTCTTCCTCATTTAATAGGTCCAGAACAATGTGGATTTGTCAAAGGTAGGTTAACCTCGGATAACTCTTGTTTATTTTTTAACGTTCTAAATAAGGCTTCTACGTTATCTTATCCTCTTGCAGCGGTATCCATTGACGCAGAGAAGGCCTTTGACAGGGTTGACTGGTCCTTTCTGTTTAAATCTCTTTGTTGGCATGGTTTCGGTCCTAAGTTCATTTCTTTGATTTCCCTCCTTTATTCTGCCCCCTATGCATCCGTTATCGTTAATGGACAAGTCTCACAGAATTTTTCACTTCATCGAGGGGTTAGGCAGGGTTGTCCGTTATCTCCTCTTATATTTATTCTATTTCTTGAACCTTTTCTTTCTCGCATTCGTCATAACTCTTCTATTTCGGGATTCCCATATGGAGAGAATCATTTGAAATTATCAGCCTACGCCGACGATATTTTATTTTTTATCTCCAACCCAGACTCTTCAATCCCCTCATTACTACAAGAAATATCTGACTTTTCAGCGGTTTCAGGTTATAAAATTAATTCTGATAAGACAGAGGTTTTACCAATTACTAAATTTTGTCTTAAACAACAATTTGACTCTACCGGTTTTCATTGGAACAATGTTAAAATCAAGTACCTGGGTATTTGGTTTTCCAAATCTATCATGGATTCGGTTAATATAAACATGAATGCTGCTCTAGATCGTATTTCCAAACTTTTTTCTTCCTGGAACCCTCTTTTCCTGTCTTGGTGGGGACGTCTAGACTCCATTAAGATGATGATTACTCAATTCTGCTTTATTACTTTTCCATGATTCCAATTCGTATTCCCGTCACCTTTTTAAAAAAAATAGATTCTCTTATTTCCAAATTTCTGTGGAAAGGCAAAAAGCCTAGAATTTCTCTATTTCATCTTAGAAAACCGAAACTTGTGGGCGTAGTAAATTTTCCGGATTTTCGGATTTACCACAAGGCCTTTTGTTTAAAACAAGCCTCTTATTGGCTTCTTCCGGATTCCTCCCTTTTACTCCCTTATGGGTTGGCATAGAACGCGGTCTTCTTGCCCCTTTCTCGTTGACGGAAACTCTTCTTTTTACTGCTAGGACAGCGATCACATCCCTTCCGCTTTTTAAACATACCTGCTCACTACTAATTCCTCTCTTTCAACCAAAAATATTATCCAGGAGTGCCTTTATACATTCTCCTCTTTGGCATAACCGGCTTATCACCATTAATAATAGACCTTTGTACTGGTCCACATGGAGAATCAAAGGCATTAGTTGGGTCAAGGACTTATTTGATGGAACTTCTCCCTGTTCCTTTCCTGTTTTTCAAGCTACATTTGGCTGTCCTTGCTCTTTCTTATACAAGTTCTCCATTCTTATGGAAAAGATTCTCAGTATCTTCTACTCTCTCCCTTCTGATGACTCTTTAACTACACAGAACTCACTTCGTAAACTTTTGATTTCACATCCAAGAGCTTCCTTGATTTATAAATCTTTTTACGTCATAAATCAGGAACGCCTTAAGACCAAGATAGAACTAGCGTGGGAATCAGACTTAGATTGTCAGTGGAGTATTGATATGTGGAATAAAATCTGGGCTCGATCGCTGAAGATCTCGAGGTCTGCCTCCACTACCCAGTCCATGTTTTTTCTATATCATAGATTATACTTTACTCCCACTTGTATAGCTAAGTTTACACACACAGATGATAAGAAATGTTGGTCCTGTGACTCTCCCTCAGCAGATCTCTCACACCTCCTTTTTCCTGCCCCCAGTTGCATCCTTTTGGAAACAAGTATGGGCTCGACTATCCGTCATTTTTAAGATTTACAATCCCATGTCCCCTCCTCTTCTCCTTATGGGGAGTTTATCGGATTCCATCACCTTATCCTCCTTTGAAAAAGGATTGTTTGATCTTATGGTAGCTTTAGCTTTTCAACAAATCACATTCAATTGGAAATGCTTGACCAAACTTTCAATTAAGTCATGGTGGAACACTGTATGCCAATATCATAGATTGGATGTTGCTTATGCCTCCCAATGCAAACCCAATGTAAACAGAAACGTATTTTGGTTGCCATTGACTGCTTATTTGAATAAGTTATCCATCAATACTGTCTCTCATTATCGTTCTGAAAATTTCCAACCCCCTTGAATTTCTTTCTCTTTAATCTCTCATTCTTTACCCTTTAATATTTGGTAATGTTTATATTCAACATTTATTCTGTTTAACATAGTTTAAGGTTTTTGAGCGTAATATTTTCATTCGTATTTTCATTTGTATCTCTGTATGTATTTTCTTTCCCCCTTTCTTTCCTCCTTCTTCCTCCTCCCCGATTCATCTCTAAATTATAAATAGCTTTCTACTCTGTTTTATGATGCCTACACTACTTTGTTTTTAAGTGATTCTCCATATTGTTCTACTTTAGGCCTCTGTTGTATCGTTCCAATATTTATGATTCAATAAAGCTTATTAAACACAAAAAAAGAAAGAGGAAATAGCCAGGAGAAATGAACATATTTCTTCTCGTTAAACCTTACCTGAGAAGGCGTCATATTTCGATGCATTCCCAGGTTTACTAGTCTTAGTAAATCTTGGAATGTGCCAAAAACCATGGGTGGATGCATGGGAACACCCGCATTCCACCCAGGGAACACCTTTCCAGCGAAGAGCAACACAAGGCAGTGAATTGAGCTGCCTTGCGTTACTCCAGATTTACTAAATCACACAGATGCATGCAAGGTGTCTTTGCGTACCTTAGTAAATCTAAATTAAAGGCTTGAGCTCCGTTGAGTCGCCTTGCTTGAAGCAATGGGGATGCAAGCCCTTATTAACTCTGGGTCTTGGTGTTTTGTGCGAACAATCCTTCAGACACCTAAAGCCACATTTTGAGTTCTGCTGGCTGAACCCTGAGCTGTCAGCGTAGCAGATTAAACACAGCTACCACATTAGCAGAAGATGACCTGCTACATACAGCCTCCCCAATAGTTGTATTGGTGCTTCCCCGCAATTTCCTTTCGGTTCCAACCTGTACCACAAGAGCAGCCATGTAGCAAAGAGCCTCTAAGGTGGGTGTTCCAGACTCACTCCTTCGACACTGCAACTCAAGTCTAATCCCCTCAACTTCTCCCATCATGACTAGCCATGCATCGTTCACCCTCTCCATTTGACTCATTGGGCCATATTATCAAGAACGGCGATAACATTATTTCCGCTTTAGCGGCAGGAAACTGCTGCTAAAGCGGCGATAAGGGGCCTGATAGTATGCCCTATAGAATTCCAATAGAAGCCCAGTTTCTGGTGTGAAGGACATCAAACCTGGGCTTCTATTGGAATTCTATAGGGCATATTATCAAGCCCCTTATCGCCGCTTTAGCGGCAGCTTCCTGCCGCTAAAGCGGTGATAATGTTATCGCCGTTCTTGATAATATGGCCCATTGTGAGCTGTCCCTCAGTACTCTACTCCAGAAGCCACAGCCCTCGTAGTTTAAAGTCTATTTCAACAGAACCACATTTCCAGGACCCACATTACAAGTATCTCTAACTTCCTGACGGTTTTCTCTCAGCATGACAGAGACAACTCCCTGCAGACAGGCTAGTCTGTGACATGGAAGTCTGTCACAGAAGAACCCCGCATTAATGGCGGTAGACCACCAAACCTAAATTGAAAAGCTGGTCTGCCACTATCTTGGGAAGCCTTCGCTTTAAAAAAAAAAAAAAAAAAGTGATGTTTCTGATATTGGAGACAGCTGACACTCTGTCATCAAAAAGATGGCCCTCGTGCACCCTCAGAAGGCAGAAGTGAGCAGAAGGAGCACCTGCCATTTTTTACCCTTCCATCTCTAAATTAGGTACTAAGGTTCTTTACATTATGATCTTTTTATGCCTCCATTCTCCTAGATATATTTTGCAGTGAAAACATTTAATGCACGATGTGCTGAATTCTGCGGTGCAAGCTGGAGAAAATTATAATTAAATGGTACAGCATGGGAACAGTTAAGTCTAGACTCCTCTTCATCTAACGTGAGAGACAGAGAAAGAGTTATTTTTGCCCAGATGCTTGAATTGTTTTCTAAAGCCCTCTAATGGTTCATAAAGAGCATTTTACAGAAGAAGGATGCAGTGCTTTTAAAATCAGATACTCTCTACAACTAACCTGATCACTGCCACTTTCAGGATTATTCAGGAATTCCACTCTTCCGCCCATCAACATCTTGACAATCTCCTTTATTCCATTACAGTGTGAGGACCTGGGTTATTTTTTCAAGAATAAGGTAGCAAAGGTTCCCTCAGAAATCCAAGCTGGCATCTCACTGATTCCTTAACCAGCATTCTCCTTAAGTCACGGACATTCAACTGCTTACGCTTCTGATTTGAGCTAATGTCGCATATTAAAATTAACTAGTTATTAGTTAACTGTTCGTGCTCTATAACCTACCAGGGCCCTTGTTTCCCTGTGTCCTTTTGTTTGCTGGGGCATTGTTAATAGGTTGGTACTTAGACAGGTGGGCTAGCTATAACTCAAAATATGATCACTGCAATCTTAGTAGAGCACGAGTGAAGATTGATTGCAGCAGTGTTGACCCAGCAATCACTTTCAACCACCATGTCAAGTCTCCCTTGATAATTTTTCAGCACAACAGATCTGTTTATAACTGCATCACCTTTTGATATTTAAAGGAACCGGTCAACTTGGGACTATCTCAAAAATATCAATTTCTCCTCTTCTTCATATCTTTACTTACAACAATTTCCACCCTTTTTGTAAACATTCAGCATGCATCTTGCTTAGACCCCTTCAATCTCGTAGGCAATCCAATATATTTTCATGAATATTTCTATGTGCCACAAGATATGTATCTATCGGTTTTAATTAGGGTCATTTTTGCAGATTACTCCTCTTAGGGCTCCCTTTTCCACACCCTCTATCACCTGATGTCAATTCACCTTCCCTGCTACCAGCACCTGGTGCCACACAGACACCTCAGAGTCAACGATTTCCAGTTTGGTTTGTGCCGTGCTCCTCTCCAGACTGGTTTTTAAACTGCTTGTCCTGGCAGGTACCTGATCCCCTTTGTGACTTTGACCTCTGCAACTGGCGTCAGCTGTCCTCAGTGTTATTCCTGCACCTGGATGGGAATTCTAAACCTAGTTGTACAGTTCCAGATATTGCACCCATTGACCACTGGTAGGCCTTCCCCTAGCTTTGAATTAGAGAGTGTGGTGTAAACTCTCTCATCCAGGATACCTTACATGCATCATTGTAAGAGTTGGTGCAGAAGGCGTTAGAAATACAGCTCACCAACCTGCACTCCATAGTACATCTAGGAAGGGGTGCTTTTCACTACAAGCATAGGAATGTATCAATAATGATATATTTAACCGCTTAGTAGCACAATCCAAACACAAGGAGATGATGAACGGAGCGCTGAAACTTTTCAGACACTCACCCCCAGTCACAGATCTGGGTTGAATCCATCATTGTGCTTTAGCTCACTTCGCCACCCCAGTTCAGACACAGCTATATGCAAATCAGTTTTGACCCTGTGCCTCATGGGAACAGTCCAGCCCGAACTGCCAAGCAATGTCTTCCCTGGACCGGAAACAAGCATCCTGGGACCGGTTTTGGGCTAACAGCCCTCATCAGCCAGGCTAGCTTGACTCCAGTGGCAAAGTGAGCAGGGGACCCACGTCTGGGCATACCCTGCCAAATTAGGGCGAACAAAGCAAACACAGGGAGATGATGGACGGAGCGCTGAAACTTTTCAGACACTCACCCCCAGTCACAGATCTGGGTTGAATCCATCATTGTACTTTAGCTCACTTCGGCACCCCAGTTCAGAAACAGCTATATGCAAATCAGTCTTGACCCTGTGCCTCATGGGAACAGTCCAGCCCGAACTGCCAAGCCATGTAGCACAATCCGACAGGCTTCTGGTGGTGGCTCCCGAAAGGCACTTCCTATTTCTCACACAGTTTTGGTCATTTTTTTACACCAAAACAAGTTTTCATACTACACTAACCCTCAGACAGAATGAGACACACACCTAGGAGTTAAGGCCCATATTGTGGAAGTATTCAAATGGTTCATATATTAGATGAAATTGTTTGGGGGTGTTGGGAGATTGGGGTTTTCAGTCTTTTTTTCCTAACTATTCCTTCCCTGTCTTCTACATCTGGAATCCCATCCTAAACCTCTGGTTCATCTAGATCACATTATATGTATGCATCATTTTGATGCTGCCTGTTCATTGCTTTGCAGCATGACTCTCTGCTCTTCACTCTTCGCTGCACCTGAAGCTCCCATCAGTATCCTGAGAGGGCTCACCACTAGCACTTGGTCACATCTTTTTGCATGTCATTAAATGAAATCTGGGGTGGTGATGCCAGAGCAATTTTTTGACCCCGGCTGAATGTGTCCAGAATGTCACATCTATGGCTTCCTTCTCTAATCCCCTCCTCATAGTGCACTCCTGCCCTTCACTTGCTGCTCTTGTCCCTGGTAGGCTCTTCTCCCTTCATTGGTTTGGGGGTCGGATGGTAGTTCAAAGGGGTTTATCTTGGTATGCTTCAGAATTTCTGACGGGAAGTTCTAGGTGTCTGGTGATTGGGTCTCCTGGACCAGATGTCTTTCACCTTTGGTCCGTGGCTGCTGCTGTAGCTCCCACAGTGCTATGTTGGTCTGTGCATGGGGTAGTCTTGGATCCCTGACACATATTTCTTATTGACTCGTATCCCTCATTCCCCACAGGCTGTCCATGGGACAACTGCTCCTCTGTCTCAACTATGGCTTGCTGGATATTATCAGTGGAGGTAATGGTAAATCTCTGCTGGGGACCCAAGGCTGAGAGCTAGCCATCCTCATCAGTTTTGCCTTATGGACATGTATGCAGCAGCGACCATCAATTTACCACCATGTCAGGAGTATTGCTTGTGGTATTTGTATGGATTCCATTGCCCACCCCTTTCCTTTCTCAAGCACTGTTAGCACAGTTGCAGCCACTGAAGGACTGCTAAACTGGAATCCTAGTCCCACACCAAGCTGGAGCTCCCACTGTATACCTGGAAAAAGTTGGGTTCCCATCCCCAAATCGCTCCTTTGCCCAGTGCAAGCAAGTGTGTTTGTGTGTGGTTTTGTTTTTGTGTACGTGTTCAAATCAGGTGAAGTGAACATATTTAAAACCTGATACAGTACTCCAAAATGTTTTCACTTTGGGGTGAAGCATCAGATTTTAATTGCGTATACTTTACCTGATTTGAACATTAGTAAATCACTGCTCTGAAATCTCTTGTTCTCCGTACATCCACTTTGGAACTTCATTTGATTAATACCAAAATATATAGTGAAACATGGATTGCTATAAAAAAACATGAATACTTGCGAGAAAATAAGAGCACTAAACAAGGAAGTGGAACTGAAGCTCCAGTGCAGTGCTTTGAGGTCAACATGTATCCTTTGTGCAAGGGTTCTTGAGAGTCCTACTTTGTTATGGAAGATTGAGAAGCTGGGGGTGGAGCAAACCAACGCTTGTGGAGCCGCATTTGTGCCACTCCGTACTTTGTGTCCCAAGATCTCTGGCAGCTTTAGCAGGGAGAGGAGTTTGCCACACCCCACTGCAGTGCGGCGATTTCCCCAGCCGCGGGCAGGTGCTGGGTTGGTTTCTTCGGTCATGCGTCGGAAACAGGTGTGGATGCGTTGCACTTCTTGTAGTTATGTTACTTTTCCAGCTCCCAACAGCAGAAACAACCTCCAGAAACCCAACACAGTCACAGGCACCTCTTGGCAGGTCAGAACTCCCAGCAAGGAAGCTATATGCAAATCAGTCTTGACCCTGGGCCTCATGGGAACAGTCCAGCCCGAACTGCCAAGCCATGTCTTCCCTGGACAGGAAACAAGCATCCTGGGACCGGTTTTGGGCTAACAGCCCTCATCAGCCAGGCTAGCTTGAATCCAGTGACAAAGTGAGCAAGGGACCCACGTCTCGGCATACCCTGCCAACTTAAGGCGAACAAAGTGAACACAAGGAGATGATGAACGGAGCGCTGAAACTTTTCAGACACTCACCCCCAGTCACAGATCTGGGTTGAATCCATCATTGTGCTTTAGCTCACTTCGCCACCCCAGTTCAGACACAGCTATATGCAAATCAGTCTTGACCCTGTGCCTCATGGGAACAGTCCAGCCCGAACTGCCAAGCAATGTCTTCCCTGGACCGGAAACAAGCATCCTGGGACCGGTTTTGGGCTAACAGCCCTCATCAGCCAGGCTAGCTTGAATCCAGTGGCAAAGTGAGCAGGGGACCCACGTCTGGGCATACCCTGCCAAATTAGGGCGAACAAAGCAAACACAAGGAGATGATGGACGGAGCGCTGAAACTTTTCAGACACTCACCCCCAGTCACAGATCTGGGTTGAATCCATCATTGTACTTTAGCTCACTTCGCCACCCCAGTTCAGAAACAGCTATATGCAAATCAGTCTTGACCCTGTGCCTCATGGGAACAGTCCAGCCCGAACTGCCAAGCCATGTAGCACAATCCGACAGGCTTCTGGTGGTGACTCCCGAAAGGCACTTCCTATTTCTCACACAGTTTTGGTCATTTTTTTACACCAAAACAAGTTTTCATACTACACTAACCCTCAGACGGAATGAGACACACACCTAGGAGTTAAGGCCCATATTGTGGAAGTATTCAAATGGTTCATATATTAGATGAAATTGTTTGGGGGTGTTGGGAGATTGGGGTTTTCAGTCTTTTTTTCATAACTATTCCTTCCCTGTCTTCTACATCTGGAATCCCATCCTAAACCTCTGGTTCATCTAGATCACATTATATGTATGCATCATTTTGATGCTGCCTGTTCATTGCTTTGCAGCATGACTCTCTGCTCTTCACTGATCGCTGCACCTGAAGCTCCCATCAGTATCCTGAGAGGGCTCACCACTAGCACTTGGTCACATCTTTTTGCATGTCATTAAATGAAATCTGGGGTGGTGATGCCAGAGCAATTTTTTGACCCCGGCTGAATGTGTCCAGAATGTCACATCTATGGCTTCCTTCTCTAATCCCCTCCTCATAGTGCACTCCTGCCCTTCACTTGCTGCTCTTGTCCCTGGTAGGCTCTTCTCCCTTCTTTGGTTTGGGGGTCGGATGGTAGTTCAAAGGGGTTTATCTTGGTATGCTTCAGAATTTCTGACGGGAATTCTAGGTGTCTGGTGATTGGGTCTCCTGGACCAGATGTCTTTCACCTTTGGTCCGTGGCTGCTGCTGTAGCTCCCACAGTGCTATGTTGGTCTGTGCATGGGGTAGTCTTGGATCCCTGAAACATATTTCTTATTGACTCGTATCCCTCATTCCCCACAGGCTGTCCATGGGACAACTGCTCCTCTGTCTCAACTATGGCTTGCTGGATATTATCAGTGGAGGTAATGGTAAATCTCTGCTGGGGACCCAAGGCTGAGAGCTAGCCATCCTCATCAGTTTTGCCTTATGGACATGTATGCAGCAGCGACCATCAATTTACCACCATGTCAGGAGTATTGCTTGTGGTATTTGTATGGATTCCATTGCCCACCCCCTTTCCTTTCTCAAGCACTGTTAGCACAGTTGCAGCCACTGAAGGACTGCTAAACTGGAATCCTAGTCCCACACCAAGCTGGAGCTCCCACTGTATACCTGGAAAAAAGTTGGGTTCCCATCCCCAAATCGCTCCTTTGCCCAGTGCAAGCAAGTGTGTTTGTGTGTGGTTTTGTTTTTGTGTACGTGTTCAAATCAGGTGAAGTGAACATATTTAAAACCTGATACAGTACTCCAAAATGTTTTCACTTTGGGGTGAAGCATCAGATTTTAATTGCGTATACTTTGCCTGATTTGAACATTAGTAAATCACTGCTCTGAAATCTCTTGTTCTCTGTACATCCACTTTGGAACTTCATTTGATTAATACCAAAATATATAGTGAAACATGGATTGCTATAAAAAACATGAATACTTATGAGAAAATAAGAGCACTAAACAAGGAAGTGGAACTGAAGCTCCAGTGCAGTGCTTTGAGGTCAACATGTATCCTTTGTGCAAGGGTTCTTGAGAGTCCTACTTTGTTATGGAAGATTGAGAAGCTGGGGGTGGAGCAAACCAACGCTTGTGGAGCCGCATTTGTGCCGCTCCATACTTTGTGTCCCAAGATCTCTGGCAGCTTTAGCAGGGAGAGGAGTTTGCCACACCCCATTGCAGTGCTATAAAGCGCTGACGAAATCCTGCTGCGCAGGATGCCCTCAGGTCATGCCTGGGCCAAGGGCGGGCCTGTACTACGCCCGCCAGGGCCAGAAAGAAGAAGGGAAGGGCCACCCCCTTGGCTCTGCCTCCGGGTAGTGTTGGATCACTTAGTGGAAGACTGGTATTCATTGTTTTAAAACCCATGGGGCTCTAAAGCTGAGACTTTTTGTTGTCTTTCTTTGCTTGTGTTGGCCCCTTTGTTGTGACTGATAACTCCTGTCTTAATCATTCGGTGCCTTGGCTATTGTATTTTTACCTTGCTATGGGCAAAAGGAAGGCTACTGAGGGTTCTTTGGGTGTGGTGAAAGATTCCAAGGCCGCTCGTAGACACGTGGCTGATAACTGTAGCTTTCAAGAAATTGACAATCTAATTCGGGAAGTGGGGGACATCCTTAGCAGAGGAAGCCATCTGACTGATATGCAGTCTTCAAAGGTCCCCAAATCAAAGATAACTCAATTTTACAAGGGGAAAACAAATGATGCTGGCTCCGGTTCTTCCACCTGTTTACCGGTGCATCCACAGCATACAGAGGTGGGATCGGTCTTAACCTCTATTGTCTCCTGTGGCAATCAGACAGATCAGTTGTCTCCTATTAGCAGGCAGACACACCTGGATCCCAGTGTGGTTTTTCTGCCCAATATTATGACTGCGACGGCCATTACCAACTGTTCAACACTTTCAATTAGTTTGCACATCGAAAAAGAACAGCCTACCGCCCATGACTTGGTATCTGACAATATGGCCCTTGTTATTCGGAGGCTTTCCGACCGACATCCTCAGTTTGAATTCCGACCACCAAATTATGATTACGTCGGTCGGAATTCGATCTGGCCAGTCATTCCGGCTGGATTCTGATGGGCTCAAGGAGCCCATCGTCCAGTCGGAACGGCAACATAATCCCCTAAAGACGGCATTTCCGCATTCGAGATTACAAAGTTGGTTTCTGACAGGCTTTTCATTTCGGTCTTTCCAACATGAAAAGCCTGTCGGAAAGTGATTTTGGGGGCCCCTAGAAGGGCCCACTTGCCTCAGCAACCTACGGTTGGAGGCCTGGGGGCACCTATGGTGCCCCCTGTTAATCTCTGCACTGAGTGTCAGGCACCGTGAGGTGCCTGCCATGCGGTACAGGGATTAACAAAAACTCCCATTTCTATATGGGAGCTTGTCCTGCAGCCGGTTTCCGACCACAGCACAGGCTCCCATGGAGAAATAGTAGCCCTGGCGGAGTCGGGACCGCTGACCTAAGGTTGGTCGGTTCCGCATCCATGGCAATGTCGCTCGGAGGCAACTCCGACCGACATCGTAATCAGGCCCTTCATGTTTAGACACTATGAAAGCTATTGTGGGTGTCCTGATAACTGAAATGCTAGCTCTGTTTGATTCTACTGATAATGTCCAGGGATCAACTAATGTTGAACCACCATTCAGCCCTGCACTGAAAGGGGTGACTTGTGGTCCTCTGGTCCCTTCTTGTAGAAGCCTCCAAGTGTACCTCTATCTAACCCTGATTAACTGGATCTCCCCCCTGATTGTACAACTTAAGTTGTAGTCCTGGTAAACATGCCCCTGCTTAAGGTAAAGGTGAGTGAAAATTTTCATCAGCCAAGAAATAAAGTGACACACTGGTTGACTGCTAGGGGAGGGTTTGACACAAATATTCATAATCAAATGAACATGGCTCATAGAATTGGGTGGGTGGGGCTGGGTCCAAAACCTCCCCAGCAGATTGTATAGTGTTTAATTTCTGTAATAGTCAGGTTGCGGGCAGAACTCTTGTCCCATGCAAAAAAAAGGTTAACTCGAATGTGAGTATTGAGGTTCGGCCACTTGGGTTTTTTTTATAGACCATGCCCTTCCCTTAATCCAAACATATTTAACCCACTCCATCTTTGAGGGATGAGAGTCAGCAGGGAATTTACTCTGGCTTTGCTACTGCCAAAGCTATGTCTCTCCCTTTCTCGAACAGATTTGAAGTGCTCTATACACTGGAAGAAGTGGATTGACTACCCTCTTCTGGACACTCTGAAAGTAATGACTCACAAGAGATAGGAGGGATTTCTTCCCCTGAAGGGGATGTTGTTCTTGATCAGCTCAGTTTTTGTCCTGGAATATAGTTGGGCTTGAGGAGAAGGTTAATTATCCAAATTGGTTAGATTTATTTAACTATGGCATCTTAGTATTTCAAGAAACTTGGTCAGGTAGAAACACTACCTTTTTGGACCTTTTTGCTCATTACTTTTGTCGAGCTACGCCCTTCCAAGGGGGAGAGTACTCTAATATCATTATCAGTTTGGACTGTTTAGTGGATGAGTTTAAGACTTACTACCCTAATTCAAGAGCTGCTTTGCTCACCCTTCGCGACAAATCAAGTCTTCTTGTTCTAAATATTTATAACTCAAATGGCAATCACCCTGTTCTGAGATTATTACTTCCATAGGTTTGGTCATTAAGAATTTGAAGACACACCCCCTGGAACCTAGATCAAGCTCTGTTAGAAATGGGAGTCTCTAGTTTTCAACAGTTTGCACCTTTGTCCAAGTAGGGACCCTTCTTCCTACTCAGGGTAAGGGGGATACGCTTCTAAAATAACCCCTGCTCACCCCTTTGGTAGCTTGGCACGTGCAGACAGACTTATCTCAGAGGCAGTGTGTAAAGCATTTGTACACACATACAGTAATACAGTGAAAACACTACAAATGGACACCACACCAGTTTAGAAAAATACTTAATCTTTATCTAAACCAAACAAGACCAAAACAACTGAAAATCCACAATACAGTAATCAAACTATGAGTTTTAAAAGGTAGAAAACAGTTCTGTCCATAGCACACTATAGTTGCAACACTTTCAACACAAAGTACCTTGGATGCGTCACAGTCACAAACAAAAACAGCCACAGGGAAGGTGTTGCGTCGGTTCCTTACTTCAAGGGAGGTGATGCGTCAGTTCCTTACCGCCACACAGGGCCACTGATGCGTCAGTTCCTTACTGAAGGGGAGGTGATCTGTCAGTTTCTTACTGTGAGGGGAGGTGCTGTCTCGGTTTCTTACTGCGGCCCAGCGTTCTTGTAGACTTGGTGCCCCGGCGCAATGTAAGGATCGGGGATGAATTGGTTCTCGATGCGGCAACGGCGCTGCATTGATTTTTCCAGCCGCGGGCCCACGAGGCGTTGGTTCTTGCAGCCGCACAGCAGGGCCTGCGTCGGAGTCGGTGTGGTGATCTCGAACTTCGGAGATCGGCGCACAGGATTCAGCATGCGGCGATTTCCCCAGCCGCGGGCAGGTGCTGGGTTGGTTTCTTCGGTCATGCGTCGGAAACAGGTGTGGATGCGTTGCACTTCTTGTAGTTATGTTACTTTTCCAGCTCCCAACAGCAGAAACAACCTCCTGAAACCCAACACAGTCACAGGCACCTCTTGGCAGGTCAGAACTCCCAGCAAGGAAGTTCAGGGGAGCTGGTGGTGACGTCTTTGTATCCCTGAAACTTCAAAACAAGAGGCAAGCTCTACTTAAAGCCCTTGGAGATCTTCCTCAAGCAGGAGACACAGCACACAGCAAAGTCTTTATCCTCTCCTTGGCAAAAACAGCCTCTGCAGGCCAACTCCAGACAGCACAGAGCAAAGGGGAAGTACTTCTCCTTCAGTCTTCCCAGGTCTTCTCCTTGGCAGAGGTTCCTCTTGAATTCCAGAAGTAATCTAAAAGTCTGGGCCCCACTTTTTATAGCACAAATTCCTTTGTTCTCTGGTGGCAGAGAAGCTCTTTGACCAGCCAAAACCAGTTCTGTCCTCTCTGGTGCAGCTTCCTGGCAGGAGGTGGAGACAGCATTGTCCAAGGCAGACCAGGCCCATTTAGGTGTGAAAGAAATCTCCTCCCCCTACTCTGAATGCAGCCAAGGTCTATTCAGACCAGCCCTGACTCACCCTGGAAAGGCAGGGCACATCTCACCCCCACCCAAGTGGCTGTCTTAACAGAATGCACATCCCCAGCCCCTGTCACACCAAAGCCAGACAGTCAATACGCAAACCTAGCAGAGGCACACTGGATGGCTAAGCAAGAAAATATCCACTTTCTAAAAGTGGTATTTTCAAACCCAGCATATAAAAATCATGCTTACTAAAAGATGCATCTTTATATTCTGGGTTCATGCATACCAAACTCCACTTTCCTATCTTGTTCCCATGGGCAGTTATACTTATAAGATGTTATAAGTAAACTCCCCATTCCATCCTATGGGACAGATAGCCTTTCAGTAGTGAAAAACGAAATTGGCAGTATTTCACCATCAGGACATGCCACACACACCAGGGCATGTCTCACCTTTCACATACACTGCACTCTTCCCACAGGGGTACCTTGGGCCTAACCTAGGGGTGACTCACATGTAAAAAAAGGGGAGGTTAGGGCCTGGCAAGTGGGTGCACTTACCAGGTCGACATGGCAGTACGAGACTGAACACAGACACTGCAAAGGCAGGCCTGGGACCTTTTTGCAAGGCTGCTTGTGTGGGTGGCATAATCAGTGCTGCAAGCCCCTTAGCAGCATTTTGTTTACAGGCCCTGGGCACACACAGTGCACTGTACTACGGACTTAACAGTAAAACAAATAAGCCAATTATGGAAACACTAATCCATGACAACAATTTACAGAGGGAGCACTTGCACTTGCACTTTGGCACTGGACAGCAGTGGCAAAGTGCCCAAAGCATCTAGACCAGCAAAAACGAAGTCCAACACACAGTAAACATACAGGAGGTGAAGGCAAAAATTCAGGGGAAACCCACGCCAAGGATTCCAGGTCTAACACGTGTCCCCTCCAGCTGAAATGTGGGGAGAACTACCCACCCTCTTGGGAGTTCTCTTCACTAAGGTGGAAAACACTGGACAGACCATCAGCATTGGCATGTTCTGTACCAGGGTGGTGTTCCACCGTAAAGTCCATCCCCTGTAGGGAAATGGATCACTTCAACATCCTTGGGCTCTCACCCCTCATCTGCATCAACCATCTGTGGTTGGTCTGAACCTCGAAGTTAGTCCCAAACAATTAGGGCCTCAGCTTCTTCAGTGCCCAGATCACAGCAAAAACCTCACGCTCAATCGCACTCCACCTGAGTTTCTGTGGAAGAAACCTCCTACTAATAAAGGCTACGGGTAGGTCTAGACCAGCCTCATTCAGTTGTGAGAGCACAGCTCCCACACCATGCTCTGAAGAATCTGTCTGCACAACGCATTCCTGTGAGACGTTGGGTGCCATGAACACGGGCGCCGTGCACAAGGCGGATTTCAGGGCTTCAAAAGCTTTCTGACAGGCATCAGTCCAGTTCACCTTCCTGTGCTGCTTTCTGCAAGTCAGCTCAGTCAAGGGGGCAACAATGGTGCCATATCCCTTGACAAACCTCCTGTAAAACACGGTGAGGCCTAGAAAGGCTCTCACCTCTGTCTGGGTCTTGGGGGGTTCCCAAGCCAGAATGGTATCAATCTTTGGTTGTAGGGGCGTCACCTGGCCGCTCCCTACCTGGTGTCCCAAGTACACCACCGATCCTTACCCGACCTGGCACTTGCTGGCCTTGATCGTGAGGCCTGCCCTCTGCAGAGCCTTCAACACTTCTCAGAGGTGACGCAGATGTTCCTCTCAAGTGGCACTGAACACTGCAATGTCATCCAGGTAGGCGGCACTGAAATCCTCCAGCCCGGCCATTACCTGATTGACCAACCTCTGAAAGGTAGCAGGGGCATTCTTCAACCCAAAGGGCATCACCCAGGAACTGGTAGTGCCCCTCTGACATTGAAAATGCAGACCTCTCTTTTGCCCGATCAGTTAAGGCAATCTGCCAGTCCCCAGACGTTAAGTCAAACATACTGAGGTACTTGGCAGCTCCCAACCGATCTTTGAGCTCATCAGCTCTGGGGATGGGGTGCGTGTCAGTCCTCGTGACTGAGTTGAGCCCTGTTAGACCTGGTATCATTGGCGTGAGTCTCCCTTCCATTTCTTTCTGATTGCCTCCTCTGTTTTTGATCTGTTTGCTGGTTTTAGATGCTTTGGGCCTGTGCCACTGCTATTCAGTGCCACAGTGCAAGTGCTCCCTATGGTAAATTGATGCATTAATTAGTGACTCCATGATTGGATCATTTGATTTACTTGTCAGACCCTAGTATAGTGCACCAGGTGTGCCCAGGGCTTGTAAATCAAATGCTGCTGGTGGGCTTGCAGCACTGGTTGTTCCACCCACGGAAGCAGCTTGTAAAATGTGTCTCAGGCCTGCCATTGCAGAGCCTGTGTGCAGTCTGACTGCCATGTCGACTTGGCAAGTGTACCCACTTACCAGTCCCTAAACCTTCCCTTTTCTGCATAGTAGTCACCCCTAAGGTAGGCCCTAGGGCAGGGTGCATTGTAAGTAAAAGGTAGGACCTGCCCTGATGTGTGTGGCATGTCCTAATAGTGAATTACAGCCATTTTCGTGTTTCACTATTGCAAGGCTACCTGTTCCCCATAGGCCAGAATGGGCAGTTAGATTATTACATCTTATAATCCTAACTGACTCAGGGAACCAGGTAGAAATTCGAGTTTAGTATGCCTGAACTCAGAATGATAAAATACATCTTTTAGTGAAGTTGGTTTTAACATTCTGTGTTTGAAAATACCACTTTTAGAAAGTGGGTATTTTCTTGCCTAACTATCCAAGCCTGCCTCTGCTAGGTTGTGTATTCCTTGTCTGGAGTTTGAGTGACAGGGGCTGGGGGCTGCCAGGAGACAGGGTGAGTCAGCACAGGGCTGAATAGAGAGATCTGCATGCAGATAGGAGGGAGGAGTTGCACCTGGGACCTGAATAGGGCTGTGCCTTCCCTCCACAATGCTGGCTCCACCTCCTGTGGTGTGTCTGATGTCCCTGGCCTACACTGTGAAAGGAAAGAAGGAGTCTTGTCAACAAAGTGCTCCAGGACTGATCAGAACTGGTTTTGACTAGGCATAGGCCTCTCTGCCTTCAGAGAACAAAGAGAAAAGGTGTATAAAAAGGGGACCCAGACCCCTAGGAAATCAGATCACTTCTGGAACAACAAGACGACCCTTTTGCCAAGGAGAAGAACCAAGGAAGCTGCAGTAGTTGGACTGCCCCTCTGCCAAGTGTGCTGTTTGCTGGGTTGGCCTGCAGTGGTTTCTTCATTGCCAAGGAAAGGAGAAGGAACTTTTAAAGAACTTTCATCATCTTGCCTCCTGCTGAAGTCTCAGGGCCAAAAGACTTCACCACCAGCTCCCTCCTGAATTCCCTTGCTGGGGATTCTGCCTGCTGAGACCTGCGTGTCGCTGGGAGCTGGAAGTGCGACGCAACGAGAAGAAGCGTGTCCCCCTCGTAGCTGTTGCCGTCGCATCGCCGGAGAAGCGTGTCACCGCCGCAGAGGCTGCCGCCGCATCACCAGAGAAGCGTGTCTTCATCAACAGCCGCTGAGTGTCGCATCACCGGAGAAGCGTGTCGCCACCGCAAGGGTCGCGTCGCATCACCGGAGAAGCGCGTCGCAGGGCCTGTGGCGGCTCCAAAGGTACAGAGTTCTCCGCACGGCCTTCGGCGTGCACGCATCGTCTTCACATCGTCGCATCAAGGGCTCCATCGTATCGCATCCCAACCTGAGTGTCGCATTGCATCGCTGCGCCATCTTGCGCATCGCAACCGGAACGCAGCACGAGAATTAACGCATCTACTCCCCTCCGGTAAGGAACGGACGCATCCCGTACTCTGCGCAAGCATTGAGGCTCGACGCATCGCATCCCCCAAAGTACGGAAACCGACGCATCTCCTTCCCTGCGAGCCTTTTGTTTATTTTGCGTTATGCATCCAGGTACTGTTTGTGAGAACTGTGTCACATTTATCATCAACTTGAACTAAGTAACTTCACCATCTTTTAAGAGTATTTTGAGTACAGTATTGTGGATTGTTGTCGTTTGTGGTCTTGTGATAAGTCTATATAAAGAATACTTATTTTTATTAAACCTGTGTGGTGTCCATCTGTAGTGTTTTCACTGTATTACTGTATGTGTTCACAAATGCTTAACACACTGCCTCTTAGATAAGCCTGCCTGCTCGTGCCAAGCTACCAAGGGGGTGAGCAGGGGTTATCCAGGTGTGTAATCCCCTTTCCCTGACTTAGAAGCAAGGGTCCCTATTTGGACAAAGGTGTATACCATTGCCAACTAGAGACCCCCAGTTCTAACATTGATGGCAGCGGTGGGATTTGAACTTTGCATTTGTGACTCATATACAGTGATTGGTGTACACTACTAGTGAGTGCAGACCATACGCAACCACATACCTTTTTGGTAGAATTTTTTTTCTTGGACTGTTATTTTTTTCCTGAGAACTGCCAAGTCTTACTGCCATGAGCAGACCAGCATCTGTTGCCTCTATGGATCTGGAGCTTGAGGAAGAGAGGGTGGAAACCTACAATTTGAAACAGCTCAAGCACCTTTGCAAAAAATTGAAAGTTGCTACCCAAGGTATCTCCAAGAAGGAGGAGTACCAAAAGGCGCTGAGGGCCTGGGTAGAAGCAAGAAATGACCCTGGACTGGTGGTGGAGCCAGTTGGGGATGCAGAGGGGCACATGGATGGTTCATTTGTTCCAGTCAGGGCAGGGGCACCGTCCCCACCTGGCAGTAGTGTCTCTTCCAAAGGCCTGTCCCAAAGAGAGTTGGAGGATAGGGAGAGAAATAGGGTGCACAAGCTGGAGATGGCAAGGCTCAAAATGGAGGGTCAGAGGGACCTAGAAAATAGCAGGGTGACCTTGGAAAGAGAGAAAATGAGGTTGGAACATGAGAGAATGTTGAGGGAGTTGGAGCTGAAAGCGCAGGGCTTAGGAATCAACCCCTCTGGTGGCAGCACACCATCTGTGCCTGCAGAAGGTAAAGTTTATATTCCCAAAGATGTCATCAAAGAGTTTCACAGACAGGAAGATATTGGGCAGTGGTTTGCAGCCTATGAGATAGCAATGTTGGCCCACCGGGTCCCTGAGAAGGATTGGGGAGCAGGGTTGTGGGGCCGCTTTGTGAGTGATGGGAGGGATACCTTGTTAAACCTGCCCAGTGAGAATAGGATGTCTTATGCCCATATGAAGGAAACCCTTATGACAAGGTATGGTTTGACCCCAGAACTCTATAGACAGAGGTTCAGAAGTTGTAAGAAACTGGAGGCAACTACCTGGGTGGAGTATCAGTCTTTCTTTTGCAGAGCTATGGATGGTTGGGTGAAGGGTAGCAAAGTAGATACTTTTGAAGCTCTCTATGATTTGTTTGCATGGGAGCACTTGTCTGCTAACTGTTTTCCAGAGCTACGCCAGCACCTTATTGATAGCAAGTTAACTAACCCTAGGAAACTTGCTGAGGAGGCGGACCGCTGGGTAAGCACCCGGGTCCACAAGGGTCATGTGGGAGACTCCGCCAAAGGTGGGCAAGGTCCCCAGCAGAAGAGTGGGGGGGACAAGGGTAAACAGAGGGAGTTCCAAAAAGGGCCCCAAAGTAATTCCCAAGGGAACCAAGGGAAGGGTTCCCAGCCTCCCCCTGAGAAGAAGCAAGAGGCCCCGACAGGTAAACCTGTTCAGAGGGGCCCCTGTAAATGTTTTACATGTGGTCAATTGGGCCACCGTTGGTATGATCCTCAGTGTCCCATGAGAGATCCCAAAGCACCACCCCGTGCACCACCCCGTCAGATTGCCAGTGTAGCCCTGGGGGGAGGAGATGGGTGCCCAAGGTGGGTGGGATCCCGCAGAGATGTCCCTTGTCTCATTAGGAGACTTTGAGATGGTCCCTAAAACTCAGCTGCCTGATAACACTAAAAAGTACAGGCAGTGGGTGACCATCAATGGCCATAGGGTGGAAGCTCTAAGAGACACAGGTGCAAGTGTGACAGCTGTCAGTTGTCAGTTGGTGTCCGAAGAGCAGGTTGTCCTCCATGCATTCTTCCCTGTTGTTGCTGCAGACAACTCACAGAGCCAGTGTGAGGTGGCTCAAGTTCCCTTTGAGTGGGGGGGGTCTCAGGTACTCTCCAAGTTGCTGTGAGGCCAGCCATGCCTGTTGATTGTCTGTTGGGCAATGATTTAGAGGACTCCCCTTGGGCTAAGGTGGAGAGAAGGTCTCATTTAGAGATGTTGGGTCTGCCTGAGTGGGCGTGTGTAACCACTCGGTCCATGGCGGCCAGTAAGGGTGATCAAGAGGTTCTGGAGCCTGAAAATATGGCCCAGACCCCTGCCTTAAAGAGAAGAGGTAGGGGGCACGGAAACCAGCCCCCATAGTTCCCACGGTCCACGAGGAGGCAGACCTTGAGGGGGATGCCCTGGAACCTACAGGGGAACAAGTTGCTGAACTGGGAGACCTGCCTGAGCTGACCCATTGGCAGCAAGAAGGAGGTCCCTCCAGGGAGGAATTTTGTGAGGAGCAAAGGAAGTGCCCTTCTCTTGAGGGTTTGAGGCAACAGGCCACAAACCAGGCAGCATGTGATCAGTCTGGATCACATTGGATCTACTGGGAGAACGACCTCCTGTATAGCGAGCCTAAGGTTGCTGAGCCTGGGTCAGCCCGTGTGCTGGTGGTACCCCAGCGCTTCAGAGCCTTCCTACTGGGTTTGGCTCATGACGTTCCTTTAGCTGGACATCTGGGGCAGAACAAGACCTTTGAAAGGCTTGTTTCCCATTTTCATTGGCCCCAGATGCGCAAGAGTTCAGATACTCATTGTAGGACCTGCCAAACTTGCCAGGCAAGTGGGAAAAGTGGAAGGAAGCACAAGGCTCCTCTCCAACCTTTCCCTGTAGTCAGTACCCCCTTTGAACGGGTGGGCATTGACATTGTGGGGCCACTGGACCCCAAGACAGCCATGGGCAACAGGTTTATCCTGGTCTTGGTGGACCATGCTACCCGGTACCCGGAAGCCATCCCTCTCAGGACAGTGACGGCCCCCGTGGTGGGACGTGCACTGATGGGGTTTTTCCCGTGTGGGGTTCCCCGAGAGGTTGTGTCCGACCGTGATACCAACTTCATATCTAATTATATGAAGTCCCTGTGGAAGGAGTGTGGTGTTTCCTATAAGTTCACCACTCCTTACCACCCCCAAGGTAATGGGCTGGTTGAGATATTCAACCGGACCCTTAAGGGCATGATTATGGGTCTTGAGGAACCTATGAGGCGTAAGTGGGACGTCCTCTTGCCATGCCTGTTGTTTGCTTACCGTGAGGTGCCTCAGAAGTCCTTAGGGTTCAGCCCCTTTGAGCTGCTGTATGGTCACCCGGTAAGAGGACCTTTGAGTCTGGTCAAGGAAGGCTGGGAGCAATCTCCCAGGAAACCTCCCCAGGATGTATATAGCTACATGCTGGCCTTCAGGAACCAGACTCGGCGTTTCAGAGAACTCGCTCAGGCGAACCTGGAAGCCAGCCAGGAAGAGATGAAGCGGTGGTACGATCAGAATGCCACTCTGATTGAGCTTCAGCCTGGACAGAAAGTTTGGGTCATGGCCCCTGTGGAGCCCTGTGCGCTCCAGGACAGGTGGACCGGTCCATTTGAGGTGGTGGAGCGCAAGAGTGATGTCACCTATCTGGTGAACTTGCGGTCTCCCAGGAACCCTTTGCGGGTCCTGCATGTTAACCACCTGAAGCCCCACTTAGAAAGGTCCGAGGTGGGCATGCTCCTAGCGACAGATGATGGAATGGAGGAGGAGACTGAGCCTCTTCCTGACCTCCTGTCTGCAGCGGAGCAAGATGGGTCAGTGGATGGTGTTGGCCTCTCTGCCACACTGACCCCTGAACAGCAGTAAGATTGCCGCCAACTGCTGGGGCAATTCCCTGATTTGTTCTCCCTGGTTCCTAGTGTCACTGAGTGGTGCGTCCATGATGTGGACACTGGGGACAGTCCTCCTGTGAAGCACAAGGCTTACCGAGTGACTGACAGGGTCAGAGCTTACATTAAGGAGGAAGTCTCCAAGTTGTTTGCCTTAGGGGTGATTGAGTCCTCTAACAGTCCTTGGGCCAGCCCAGTGGTTTTGGTCCCAAAGGCTGCCGCGCCTGGTGCCACACCCGAACTCCGGTTCTGTGTGGACTACCGAGGACTCAATTCAGTCACCAGGACTGACGCGCACCCCATCCCCAGAGCTGATGAGCTCATTGATCGGTTGGGAGCTGCCCGGTACCTCAGCACATTTGATTTGACGTCTGGGTACTGGCAGATTGCCTTAACTGATGGGGCCAAGGAGAGGTCAGCATTCTCCACACCAGATGGGCACTACCAATTCCGGGTTATGCCCTTTGGGATGAAGAATGCCCCTGCCACCTTTCAGAGGTTGGTCAACCAGGTGTTGGACGGACTGGAAGATTTCAGTGCCGCCTACCTGGATGACATTGCAGTGTTTAGTTCCACTTGGGAAGAACATCTGCGCCACCTCTGGGAAGTGTTGATGGCGCTGCGGAAGGCAGGCCTCACAATCAAGGCGAGTAAGTGCCAGATTGGGCAGGGTTCTGTGGTGTACTTGGGGCACCAGGTAGGAAGCGGCCAGGTGGCGCCCCTAGAACCCAAGATTGATACCATCCTGGCATGGGAACCCCCAAAGACTCAGACACTGGTGAGAGCCTTTTTAGGACTCACGGGGTACTACAGGAGGTTTGTCAAGGGGTATGGCAACATTGTTGCACCCTTGACTGAGCTGACTTCCAGGAAGCAGCCCAAGAAAGTGAACTGGACTGATACCTGTCAGAAGGCTTTTGACGCCCTGAAGACTGCCATGTGCACAGCACCCGTGCTTCAGGCACCCAACTTCTCGAAAGAATTCATTGTTCAAACAGACGCTTCAGAGCATGGTGTGGGGGCTGTTCTATCACAGATTAATGAGGAAGGCCTAGACCAACCTGTAGCCTTCATCAGTAGGAGGTTACTTCCACGGGAACAGAGGTGGAGTGCAATTGAGCGTGAGGCATTTGCTGTGGTCTGGGCACTGAAGAAGTTGAGACCATACTTGTTTGGGACTCACTTCCTGGTTCAGACCGACCACAGGCCCCTCAGATGGCTGATGCAGATGAGGGGTGAGAATCCAAAGTTGTTGAGGTGGTCCATTTCCCTACAGGGTATGGACTTCACGGTGGAACACCGCCCTGGTACAGAACACGCCAATGCTGATGGTCTGTCCAGATTTTTCCGCCTTAGTGAAGAGGACTCCCTAGGGGAAGGGTAGTTCTCCCCACATTTCAGCTGGAGGGGACACGTGTTAGACCTGGTATCATTGGCGTGAGTCTCCCTTCCATTTTTTTCTGATTGCCTCCTCTGTTTTTGATCTGTTTGCTGGTTTTAGATGCTTTGGGCACTGTGCCACTGCTATTCAGTGCCACAGTGCAAGTGCTCCCTATGGTAAATTGATGCATTAATTAGTGACTCCATGATTGGATCATTTGATTTACTTGTCAGACCCTAATATAGTGCACCAGGTGTGCCCAGGGCTTGTAAATCAAATGCTGCTGGTGGGCTTGCAGCACTGGTTGTGCCACCCACGGAAGCAGCTTGTAAAATGTGTCTCAGGCCTGCCATTGCAGAGCCTGTGTGCAGTCTGACTGCCATGTCGACTTGGCAAGTGCACCCACTTACCAGTCCCTAAACCTTCCCTTTTCTGCATAGTAGTCACCCCTAAGGTAGGCCCTAGGGCAGGGTGCATTGTAAGTAAAAGGTAGGACCTGCCCTGATGTGTGTGGCATGTCCTAATAGTGAATTACAGCCATTTTCGTTTTTCACTATTGCAAGGCTACCTGTTCCCCATAGGCCAGAATGGGCAGTTAGATTATTACATCTTATAATCCTAACTGACTCAGGGAACCAGGTAGAAATTCGAGTTTAGTATGCCTGAACTCAGAATGATAAAATACATCTTTTAGTGAAGTTGGTTTTAACATTCTGTGTTTGAAAATACCACTTTTAGAAAGTGGGTATTTTCTTGCCTAACTATCCAAGCCTGCCTCTGCTAGGTTGTGTATTCCTTGTCTGGAGTTTGAGTGACAGGGGCTGGGGGCTGCCAGGAGACAGGGTGAGTCAGCACAGGGCTGAATAGAGAGATCTGCATGCAGATAGGAGGGAGGAGTTGCACCTGGGACCTGAATAGGGCTGTGCCTTCCCTCCACAATGCTGGCTCCACCTCCTGTGGTGTGTCTGATGTCCCTGGCCTACACTGTGAAAGGAAAGAAGGAGTCTTGTCAACAAAGTGCTCCAGGACTGACCAGAACTGGTTTTGACTAGGCACAGGACTCTCTGCCTTCAGAGAACAAAGAGAAAAGGTGTATAAAAAGGGGACCCAGACCCCTAGGAAATCAGATCACTTCTGGAACAACAAGACGACCCTTTTGCCAAGGAGAAGAACCAAGGAAGCTGCAGGAGTTGGACTGCCCCTCTGCCAAGTGTGCTGTTTGCTGGGTTGGCCTGCAGTGGTTTCTTCATTGCCAAGGAAAGGAGAAGGAACTTTTAAAGAACTTTCATCATCTTGCAGAATATTACTCCAAGGGCTTGAATTTGTGCTTGCCTCCTGCTGAAGTCTCAGGGCCAAAAGACTTCACCACCAGCTCCCTCCTGAATTCCCTTGCTGGGGATTCTGTCTGCTGAGACCTGCGTGTCGCTGGGAGCGCGACGCAACGAGAAGAAGCGTGTCGCCCTCGTAGCTGTTGCCGTCGCATCGCCGGAGAAGCGTGTCGCCGCCGCAGAGGCTGCCGCCGCATCACCAGAGAAGCGTGTCTTCATCAACAGCCGCTGAGTGTCGCATCACCGGAGAAGCGTGTCGCCACCGCAAGGGTCGCCGTCGCATCACCGGAGAAGCGCGTCGCAGGGCCTGTCGCGGCTCCAAAGGTACAGAGTTCACCGCACGGCCTTCGGCGTGCACGCATCGATCTTCACATCGTCGCATCAAGGGCGCCATCGTATCGCATCCCAACCTGAGTGTCGCATCGCTGCGCCATCTTGCGCATCGCAACCGGAACGCAGCACGAGAATCAACGCATCTACTCCCCTCCGGTAAGGAACGGACGCATCCCCTACTCTGCGCAAGCATTGAGGCTCGACGCATCGCATCCCCGAAGTACGGAAACTGACGCATCTCCTTCCCTGCGAGCCTTTTGTTTATTTTGCGTTACGCATCCAGGTACTGTTTGTGAGAACTGTGTCGCATTTATCATCAACTTGAACTAAGTAACTTCACCATCTTTTAAGAGTATTTTGAGTACAGTATTGTGGATTTTTGTCATTTGTGGTCTTGGGATAAGTCTATATAAAGAATACTTATTTTTATAAAACCTGTGTGGTGTCCATCTGTAGTGTTTTCACTGTATTACTGTATGTGTTCACAAATGCTTAACACACTGCCTCTTAGATAAGCCTGCCTGCTCGTGCCAAGCTACCAAGGGGGTGAGCAGGGGTTATCCAGGTGTGTAATCCCCTTTCCCTGACTTAGAAGCAAGGGTCCCTATTTGGACAAAGGTGTATACCATTGCCAACTAGAGACCCCCAGTTCTAACAAGCCCTCGGTAGACCACACAGAACCGGAGCTCTGGGGGGGCTCTGGGTGCGGCAAACTTTGGGACCAAGACCACTGGGCTAGACCAAGGGCAGTTGGAGGGCTCAATCACCCCTAGAGCCAACATCTTGGAGACTTCCTCCTTGATGCTAGCTTTGACCCTGTCAGTCAATCATGGACACACCACTGAGTGACACCAGGAGTCAGTGAGAACAGAGCATCAAACTGTCCCAACAGTTGGCGGCAGTCACTCTGCTGTTCAGGAGTCAGGGCGGGGGAGAAGTTCACCCCGTCCACTGACCCATTGTGCTCCTTAGCATACAGGAGGTCAGAGAGAGGCTCAGTCTCCTCTTGCATCCCATCATCTGTTGCTACGAGCATGCCCACTTTGGACCCTCCAAGTGGGGCTTGAGGCGGTTCACATGTAGGACCCACAAAGGGATCCTAGGAGACTCCAAGTCCACCAGATAGGTGACTTTACTCTTGCACTCCACCACCTCAAATGGCCCAGTCCTCTTGTCCTGGAGTGCACAAGGCTCCACTGGGGCCATGACTCACACTTTCTGGCCAGGCTGAAACTCGATCTGAGTGGCATTCTGACCGCACCACTGCTTCATCTCTTCCTGGCTGGCTTCCAGATTCACCTGAGCGAGTTGTCTGAAGCACTTAGTCTGGTTCCTGAAGGGCAGTATGTAGCTACATACCTCCTGGGGAGGTTTACTGGGAGCTTTCTCCCAGCCTTCTTTGACCAGATTCAGAGGTCCTCTTACAAGATGCCCATACAAGAGCTCAAAGGGACTGAACCCTAAGGACTTCTGTGGTACCTCTCTGTAGGCAAACAACAGGCATGGTAAGAGGACGTCCCACTTATGCCTCATGGGTTGACCAAGACCCATAATCATGCCCTTTAGGGTCCGGTTGAATCTCTCAACCAGCCCATTTCCTTGGGGGGTGGTAAGGAGTGCTGAACTTATAGGTAACACTGCACTCCTGCCACAGGGATTTCATATACCTAGATATGAAATTGGTCCCCCGGTCAGACACCACCTCTCTGGGGAACCCCACACGGTAAAAGATCCCCATCAATGTTCAACCCACCATGGGGGCCGTCACAGTCTGGAGAGGGATGGCTTCCGGGTACCGGGTGGCATGGTCCACCAAGATCAGGATGAACCTGTTGTCCATGGCTGTCTTGGGATCCAGAGGCCCCACAATGTCAATACCCATCCTCTCAAAGGGGGTGCTGACTACAAGGAAAGGTTGAAGAGGAGCCTCGCACTTCCTCCCACTCTTACCACTTGCCTGGCAAGTCTGGCAAGACCTACAATGTGTGTCAGAGTTCTTACAAATTTGGGGCTAATAAAAGTGGGTGACAAGCCTTTCAAAGGTATTGTCTTGCCCCAAATGCCCTGCCAATGGCACATCGTGAGCCAGACCCAGTAGGAAGGCTCTGAAGCGCTGGGGTACCACCAGCACATGGGCTGATCCAGGCTCAGTAACCTTAGGCTCGCTATACAGCAGACCATTCTCCCAGTAAATTCAATGTGATCCAGACTGATCACCTGCTGCCTGGCTTGCAGCCTGCTGCCGCAAACTAACAAGAGAGGGCCAATTCTGCTGCTCCTTGCAGAATTCCTCCCTGGAGAGACCCTCTTCCTGCTGCCAATGGGTCAGCTCAGGCAGGTCTCCCAGTTCAGCCACTTGCTCCCCTGTAGGCTCCAGGGCATCCCCCTCAAGGTCTGACTCCTCCTGGATCGTTGGAACTTCGGGGGCCAGTTTCCCGTTCCCCCTGCCTCCTCTCTCTTTGGCAGGCACCTGGGCCATTCTTCCAGGCTCCAGGTCCTCTTGATTGCCCTTACCGGCTGCCATAGATTGAGTGGTTGCACACACCCACTCAGGCAGACCAAACATCTCCAAATGAGATCTACGTTCCACCTTCTCCGAGGGGGAACTCTCCAGATCGTTACCTAGCAGACAGTCAACAGCCATGGCTGGCCTCACAACTACTTTCAAGGTACTTGAGACCGCTCACTCAAAGGGAACCTGTACCACTTTGCAGAAGCACTCTGAGTTGTCAGCTGCAACTACTGGATAGAGTACGTTGGGGACCACCTGCTCTTCAGAGACTAGCCAATAACTGTCACACTGGCTCCAATGTCTCTCAGAGGCTGCACCCTATGGCCATTTATGGTCACCCACTGCCCATATTTCTTAGTGTTAGCAGGTAGGTGAGTCCTTGGGACATCTCACTGTCTACTAGGGAGACCAGGGTCAACTCTGCTGGCTCCCACCCCTCCTGAGAACCCAACTCCTCCCCCAAGTCTACACTAGTCAACCCATGGGGCGGTGCATCAGTGGGTGCAGTGGTGGCATTGGGATACCTAGGATCCCCTATGAAGTCACCCACCTGATCACAAGCATAACACTTACGGGGACCCTTCTCTGCAGGCTTACCTGAAGAGACCCATGGCTTCTTACCCCCAGGGGGCTGGAAACCTTTCCCTTGAGAATTACTGTGGGGCCCTTTTTGGAACTCCTTCTATTTACCCTTGTCCCCTGCTCTTCTGCTGGGAACCCTGCCCACCTTTGGCAGAGTCTCCCACATGACCTTTGTGGACCCTGGTACTGACCCAGCAGTCCACTTCCACAGCAAGCTTCCTGGGGTCAGTCAGCGTACAGTCAATCAAATGCTGGCATAGCTCTGGAAAATAACTACCAGACAAGTGCTCCCATGCATTCAAATCAGAGAGCCCCTGAAAATCATTTACCTGGCTACCCTTCACCCAACCATCCAGTGCATTGGAAAAATAAGACACATACTCCACCCAAGTGCTTGACTCCAGCTTCCTACAGGCCCTAAACTTCTGCCTGTACAGTTCTGGGGTTAAGCCATATCTCCGGACTAAGGCTTCCTTCATAGGAGCATAACAAATTTTCTCCTTGCAAGGTGGGGCTAGCAAGCTATCTCCATAGCCCCGCCTCCCAATCTCTCTCAGGGATTCTGTGGGACCTCATTGCTACGTCATACCCCCTTAAACTCTGACCAATGTTATCACTTTTAAAGTAATCCTTGATTACCTCCTTGGGGATGTACACTCTCCCTTCTCCAGGCACTGATGACAAGCTGCCACCATTGGAACTGGGCACCACACTCTTGACCTTTATATCCAGCTCCTTCAAACCTCTCTCATGCTCTAAGAGCATCCTCTTTTCCTCCAGGACCATTTTCTGCCTCTCTAACTCCAATTCCTTATCCTCCTTCCCCAGATTGAGCTTTGTAAGCTCCAACTCATTCACTCAGCTTTTCTCTCTGTCCTCCAGCTCCTCTGGAAGATACACTGCTGCCCCCCATGGATGGTAACCTTCCTCTAGGAAGGCCCAATAGCCCATCCTGCAGCCCATCAAAATTCTCTGCCTCCACCATAGGCTCCTCGGTATGCGCAGTGGAAGACATGGCTTGGCAGTTCGGGCTGGACTGTTTCCATGAGGCACAGGGTCAGACTGATTTGCATATGGCCATGTCTGAACTGGGGTGGTGGAGTGAGCTAAAGAATGATGATGGATTAAACCCAGATCAGTTGACTGGGGGTGAGTGTTTGATTTGCTCTAACGCTCCGTCCATCATCCCCTTTGGTATCGCAAGCCCACTAGCAGCATTTGGTTTACAGGCCCTGGCCACACACAGTACACTGTACTAGGGACTTAACAGTAAACCAAATAAACCAATTATGGAAACACTAATCCATAACAACAATTTACAGAGGGCGCACTTGCACTTTGGCACTGAATAGCAGTGGCAAAGTGTCCAAAGCATCTAGACCAGCAAAAACAAAGTCCAACACACAGTAAAAACACAGGAGGCAAAGGCAAAAATACTGCGGAAACCCACGCCAAGGATGCCAGGTCTAACAAGCTCTATTTCTTTTGCTCCAATAGTCATATGGGTCACTTTAATCTTCATCAATGTAAACAAGCTTGCCAGTTATCACAAGATGCATCTCTGGGGGAGAATTCTTTCATTGCCCACTTCGAGCATTCACATCAAGGGGAACAAGTAAATCTCTTAGTGCAATCCTTGAACTTGATTATACCAAGCTCTCTGGAGGCTCCTACTTATGTCGGAAGGGGGAACGAAAAAATCGTGGATTACATTTTAATTTCCTCATCCTTTTTATATTTTTTAGTTGAGTATAGGGTAATGGAGTATTGTAGTGATCATAACTCATCGGTCTTATCTCAGAACCTGCCTCCTTCCACCTTGCCCCATCGGATTAAGGCAGGCAGCTGAAGTGGTCTAAAGTAATCACAGAGAAATTTCTTGGACATTTGTTGTGTCAGAATAGCCATGAGTTGGAATGCTGTTTAAGTCCGGTTTTTGAGCCTAAAGATATTTGAGGGCATTTACCATACTTTGTGCAGATATTAGGGCTGCCCTTACTGTACCTAGTAGAGCTCAGACCTATATCAGGGGAGAGCATTGGTTTGATCAGGCATGCACTAAAGCCCATCGGGATATAAAGAAGGCCCTTAAATGCATCTCAAGGGATGGAGTAGAGGTGAGTTTACTAAATAGCCAGTATACGACGGCTACTAAGAAAAGGAAAGAGTCCCTAAAGGACGAGGTTTGGGATCAATTAACATATGCATTTTACATTCCTGATAGTACCACCATTTGGCGGGTTGTTAACAGCCCTTTTCTAGGGGCAGAGGTCGGGCTTTTCCTGATCTCTGTGATTGGAGAAGAAAAATAGTTTGACCATTTCTCACAGATATACTCGTTAGAGCCAGGGTTAGATTCGCCTCCTCTGCCTACTGTGACAAAGCTGAATCTCTTTTTTTTGGTTGCTGAGGTAAAGGGGGCCATTTTGAGATTGGCTGGAAACAAGGCTCCAGGCCATGATGGAGTCCCAGCTTGTCTCTTTAGGATGATCCTCTTATCTGCGAACCTTTGTTCTTTACAGTTTTAAATGCTGCAATTATACACGGCCTGCCTAGTTCAAGAGCACAGTCCATATTTGTCCCTGTATTTAAAAAGGGTGATCGAGCTGACCTGAGATGTTACAGGCCCATTTCCTTGACTGATACAAATGTCAAGGTTTTGGGCCAACTGATCCTGGAAAGGCTACCCTTAAGGGACAAAGAGAATAGTATTACCTCTGGGTTAGATTATAGGTTCAGGCCTGGTCCTTTTCCATTATCCCATGGTGTCAGGCAGGGCTGCATCCTGGCTCCTTTTTTGTTCACCATCTATATTATTTACCTGGCTGAGGTGCTAACTGAGAATTGTGATGTGCCTCGAGTAGGTCAGCACGTGATACCAGTTCTGCTTTACACAGATGATGCCGTCCTGTATGGGGGTAAGAATGCAACTGTAGCTTGACGCTTTTTTTGACATTATGGCATGTACCCCACCAGGCTGTGTAACGCAGCCTGGTAGAGAACATGCACAGTTCGCAGGACTGCTTGGCCGGCCCCAGAGTAGTCCTGCTTACTTTGGAGTGCAGCAACCACTCCTCCTCAGGGACGTCACGGGAGTCCCAGCCCTGCCCAACTTGGCAAAAAAAATGATAATAACAGAAATAACTTCTGTTATTACCATTTTCTTTTTTTTTATACTGCTTCACGAGCAGAGGGGCGACACTCATCCACCTTAGCGGAGGAGCCGCCACTGTCCATTTACAGAACCTTACCTCACTTGGGTGACTAATGTTTATCATTGGCAGCTGTTAACAAGGTTCAGGATTAATTTTTTTTGTTCAACTAATTCGTTTCCCTAAGGGCCCCAGGGTGTGCGCAAATTCATTTGTAAAAATCCTTGATCATTTTGTTTTGTTCTGCTCCTACTTCACCTGGCCAATAAAATTTAATACCCCTTTTTAAAAAACTAAAATTTACAAAAGTGAGACCCTTCATGTTACACCTTATGATGCTCAGAGATATTCACACTTGTATGTGCGTAGCTAACTTTCTCAGCTGTGCAATCAAGTTACGGGAGGCATGGCCTTTACTTTGTTTTGTTCTGTTTGTAAGGGGTGTTCATTGTTTTTTGCTTCACCTGAAATCCTTGATACCCCTTTTATGGTGTATTTTATACAGCATGATCGCTAGTCTGATGCATTGGGGAGTCACTCAATTGTACATGTGAATATTGAAATCTATAGATATTTTTCGCTTTAGGTCCCTTCTTTTTTGTGATTTAAGCTATCTGTAATGAAATATAATGGTGGCTATCGGAATCCAGAAATTGTATTGTGCGTCTCAACTGATATTTTAAAGTGCATATGTTTTTATAATATCTTTTATGGATTATGTGTAAATGTAATTTGTAAAACAATTCTTTACTATGCATTTTTGTCTGTCTTTAAAATTTTCACCATTTAGCCATGGTAAATGCTTTATATCTATTTATCTATTCTATGCAAGCAATCACTAAACTTCAGCACATTTAAAATATTGGGTCATGTGAGTGCTATTGAGTAGGATGAAGTGGTTTTGGGTGGAGTGGGATGATGTGAGATGGTGTGATGCACTGAAAAGTTGTGGCACAGTCTTCAAGGTATGCGTTACAGCTATACAGTGTGGTTTAATATGATGAGATATATTATGAAATGAGGCTAAATGTTGTGTTGGATCGTGTGAATTGGTGTTTGGTGGTGTGGTAAAGTATGGTGTGATGTGGAGTGATGTGACATGGTATGATGAGCCACATGACATTGTGTGATGGGGGCTGTGAAGTATAGTGGGATGTGTAATAGTGTGATACTGAGGAAAGAGTAATGGGTTGTGTGCTAGTGAGAGACAAGCTGAATGGTGTGACTGTTCTGGGGTCTGTTACAAAGGTGGTGTAGGATATTGTGGTGAATTACAGTATGATGTGGTGAGGTTTCTGAGTGGTCTTGTGGCATTATGTTTTTAAGTATGATGTTTTGTATGTTGGTTGGTGGTGTTGTGTGTTAATGCATCATGAGGCTTAGCGAGTGGTGATGAGGAACTGTGTGATGCACCATCGTGTGGTGTTGTGGTGCATAGGATAATGTTTTCAGGAGACATTCCAACTTTTGTGTGATAGATTAAAGGAGAGGTTTTTGGTTGAATATTGCACTCCCTATGATAATTGTGTTTTAGAAATTGGATTCCTGGTTGTCTGAGGTATACACCCAGAGCAGGCAAGAACCACCACTCTAGTAAGGTTAAGCCAAGTACACACTAAAAGATAACCTGTGCTCACCCTCTGATAGCTTGATGCAGAGCAGTCAGGCTTATCTAAAGAGGCAATGTTTAAAGTATTTGTGCAATACACACACACACACAGTAACACAATGAATACTTCACAAAAAGACTCCACACAGGTTTATACAAATAGATTATTATATTATGAAAAAACAAGACAACATTGAGAAAAATCCAACATATAGAAGTTGAGATATTGAATTTTAAAGGAATCAATGCAGTAAAGCGCTTTTAAGCAAGTAGTGCAAAAAAGGTTACTTTAGGTTGCGTTGGACCGGGGCAAAGTCAAAGTCTGGGCCGACCACGACAGAGTGCCGGCCGGCTACAGGACACCTACAGGCCCCGGTGAACAAACTACCTTTCCTGGTCACAATAGTGAGATGCGTCATGAAATGCGTTGATGCTCTATGCGCTGATGGTGATGTGCCAGTTCCTTAGATGAGTGCCAGAGTTAAGGTGATTTGAGCGATACGCCGGGTGTCTCTCCCAGCTGCAGTGGCGGTGACATGCTTTCCGATGTGTCGATCTCAGGAGGCAAAGCGCTGGTTCAGCTGCAATGCGCTGATTTTACTCCAGTAACCGGGCCGATGAGCTGGTTCTGCTACACGCAGACAGGAGATGCGTCGAAGTCTGTGTTACAAGTATCCGGGCCACTTCCAGTGAGCCAGACACATGAGCAGGTGTGGAGACTTTGATAACACTGAGTCTCAAGCAGCAGGACGCAAGCCAACAAGCCCTTGGAGAACACTTGGAGTGAAGTCCGTCTCTCCTTCAGCAAAGTCAGAAAGCAGCAGGTAGTAGGGCAGCAAGCAGAAAAGCAGGCCTTCCATATCAGCAGTCCAGTTGAGTCCTTTAAGCAGCACAGCAGTTCTTCTGGCAGAGCTTAGTTACAAGTCCAGTAGTGTCTGATTTTAGAGGGTCAGAAACCCAGTACTTATGCCCAAAAGTGCCTTTGATGTGGGGGTGACTTCAAAGCAGCTCTCTGAAGTGCACAAGTATCTCTTGCAACCAAGTCCTGTCAGCCAGGCTATCTGTAGGGGGTAATCAGTCCTTTGCGTGGGGACAGGACACAGCCTATTCAAGTGAAGTGTTAGCCCCTCCCGTCCATCATGTCCAGGCAAGGCCATCAGAATACAGATTTATGTAGATGGGTACTCAGACACACCTATCTTTCCTGTGTTGTGGCTTTCTAGAGGGAATGCTAAAAGTGTAGCTGTCACCCACCCCAGATGTTTATTGGAGACAGACTGCCAGGCCCACAGAGCAGTACATAAAGAGAAATGTCCACTTTCTAAAAGTGAAATTCCTAAAACAGTAATGTTAAATCCAACTTCACCAGTGAGGAGAATTTAATATTACCATTCCATAGATATGAATTATGAAAGAGCTCCTCCCTCTGATCTCGGATTACAGCTTAAAATTGTATTAAGAAGTTCCCAATGCTAGTATACGAGAGGGGTAGGCCTCACAGTAGTGAAAAACAAATGTAGGTGTTTTTCACTACCAGGACATGTATAGATTAAACACACATGTCCTACCTTTTACTTACATGGCACCCTTCCCTTTGGGTTCCTTAGGGCCCACATTAGGGTTGACTCATATGCAATATAAGGGGTGTTTGAGGCTTGGCAAGTAGCTTTAAATGACAAGTCGAAGTGGCAGTAAACGGTACACACAGGCCATGCAATGGCAGGGCTGAGACAGGTTTGGAAGACTACTCATGTGGGTGGCACAATTAGTGCTGCAGGGCCACTAGTAACATTTCACTTACAAGTCCTTGGTATGTTACACCACTTTACAAGGTACTTGCTAGTAAATCAAATATGCCAATCAGGTATGCACAAATGTCCACCATGTGGGGGAGAAGCACATGCACTTTAGCACTGGTTAGCCGTGGTTAAGTGCTCTGAGTCCTAATGCCAACAAAAAGAATCGGCAAAAACAGGAGATAAAAGGCAAAACGTCTTGGGGAAGACCACCCGCAAGAATGTCCGGTCTAACAGTGTTCATTGTAGTTTAATGTAGACTATCTTCAAGACTCTTGTGCACTAAATGTTGTTGCTGTTCACTACGACTTTTATAGACTTACTACATGTAATAGTGAACTAAGGGGCATATCATCAAGGCGCCGCGATAAAATTATCGCCGCTTTAGCGTCTGTTTTCGGGCGAAAAGCAGCGATAATTTTATCGCATTATCAGCAAGGTCACGCTATCGCGTGAATCCTTGCCTTAGCGCCCTTTCCCTCAACGCCCAGCTTTGCATCCATAATGATATGCAAAGTGGGCGTTCCGCACTAAAATAACGTGAGAAATGTCGCTAAGTGACATTTCTCCTATCAACAAACTTCCCGCTAACATGCATAGTGATAAGAAAAGTAGCGCTAACCGCGCTTATCGCTACTTTTCTTACGCCTGCTCTCAATCTGACTTAGCCATTGTATCCAATGGAAGGTGGATACTATGGCTGAGTCCACCCTGCCCTATCAGCAAGGTATCTCCTGTCGGTGTGCGATTATCGCTGGATTTCCAGCGATAATCGCACATTTTCTAGCTATCGCTGGTATTTTTATCGCTTTTGAGATAAGCGTCGCTGATAGCGCGCTATCTCAGCGATAAAATCCAGCGTTAGCCGGCGATAATTATCCTAGCGCTAAGTGCGCTTAGCGATAATTATCGCCGGTTGTTGCTGATATGCCCCTATGTATGTTTTGACTCAAATTCTCTTTAGAGACACTTTGCAATTCACCTGCACTTTAGAAAAGAAATTTACCTGGGAGAATGGGAAAATAAACCGATTCATTACAAAAACAAACTAATTCAGGATAAATCAATTGTATAAAATATAATATTTGTCTTGAAAAGAACACTCTAAATAATGGAACAAAAACAATACATTTCCCACAAAAGCTGATGGGAAACTCCTTCATCTCACAGTGTGGAAGTAAAGCGAGTTTCTTAACTAAACTTGCAGTTTATGACCATTTTTTAGCACAGCTCTGTTGACAAAATATATAGTAATGCACAACCTATGCAATGAAATCAATGTAAAAATTTGTTTCAAATTTCGTGAAAGGAGGATCAAATCCTTCCGATTAGGGATTGATAACCCTATTAAAAACTCCATTAAACAATAACAATGCAAAAGAAGGTTTTATGTACAGCATGCATGCTTATTTTAATTGTGGTATGAAATGCAATCTGCACATTACATTTTTCACACTTTATCTAGTTTTCATGATAGTCATGAGTAGGAGAATCAAATAATTGATTTTTGTCTGTAATTTCAATATATTAGTTGAATGTTTTTTTCTCACTTGTTTTTAGGAAACACGTGTCCGGTCTGCATGACCAGCAAGAATAATCACAATTTCCATCGTGCTGGGTCCCTGAGTGGCAATCTATGGTCTGCACTGCACTGAACTCATTCCATTGTACCTTCTATGATGTGCTATTGGCAATTTTAGGTGGTGTGACTGTTGAAGAGCCTATTATCTGTCAAATATTGATGTTTGGTTTTTGTGAACAAGCAAATGGTGGTCTTTTTCAATCTATTCATATTATAAAGAATTTGATCCCTTTTCAACCTATATACAAACCAAATGAATCATGAATTCTTTTTCAATTCTAACATGCCTTTGTTTGACAAATAAATGATATTGAAATATATTTATTTTATTCTATCTGGGTATTTGTACTTTCGTTGTGGGCTGGGAAAGTCAAGCGAAAAAAGTAAGGGAGTGTGAAAACTTAATGTTGGAAATGAATACCATGTTTTTGACCTACCAGGAATTTAACTTGTATGACGAAAAATTCCTGTGGAGAGCAGAACTATCTCTAAAGATAGATAAGCCATGAGGTGGTACTAGTATTGATGGACACTGAATATCAGCAACCCAATATTCCTAAACAAAATCTTACGCACTGTACTGGGAAACTTTGGACCAGGAAATTCTTGCATAGGAGAATTCATCCCATGTATTGACAAACAGGGAGATAAGTCAACATCTTAGCTAGGCAATGTGAAACAGCCTTTACAATGCAGGCCTTACTGTGCAATGCCTTTACCATGCATTGCCATTACAACGCCATGCCTTTACCAGACATGCCTTTACCACGCATGCCTTTACAGTGCAAGGTAAGTGTATTTAAGGTAAGTATGTGTGCATGTGTGTGTGTATATATATATATATATATCAAAGCTCCAAGTTACCAAGTTCCCACACGTTGAGTCAGCACTCGACCACAAACACAAGGTGGTAAGCCTTTAATCAGGGTATGGAAAGACATCTGTTCTCTGCTCTCATAGTACAGCCAAATTCCGCCACCTGACGCGTTTCGAAAGTCTATTCTTTCTTCTTCAGAGGCTTTTCGGAACTGAATGCGTGCATCCGGTTTCAGTCCCTTAAAATGCGTTAATTACGCCCACAGATTGGCCAGTCAAATGACTGCTGCATTATGGGAACTGAAGTCCTGATATTTTCATCCATCAATGGTGGCACTAATTTCTGTAATCCTTTCAAGCCCGTAGATGGGCCGCAGGGATCAGCGTCTTCCCTCAATCCCGTGTGTGTGGTCCACAGATTGGCGCGAAATATTCCAGGCAGCGTGTCCCCCTTACATCTTGGGGCGGTGCGCGACTCGGCGGCTGGGCAGCCGCCCAACATCAAAGCTCCAAGTTACCAAGTTCCCACACGTTGAGTCAGCACTCGACCACAAACACAAGGTGGTAAGCCTTTAATCAGGGTATGGAAAGACATCTGTTCTCTGCTTCCATAGTACAGCCAAATTCCGCCGCCTGACGCGTTTCGAAAGTCTATTCTTTCTTCTTCAGAGGCTTTTCGGAACTGAATGCGTGCATCCGGTTTCAGTCCCTTAAAATCCATACCCTGATTAAAGGCTTACCAGCTTGTGTTTGTGGTCGAGTGCTGACTCAACGTGTGGGAACTTGGTAACTTGGAGCTTTGATATATATATATAAATATATATATATATATATATATATTATACACCAAAGTCCCTCCACCAGGTACATAACCGGAGCACTCTTGCGGGTTCAATGTTCATTTTATTTGCACTGGGCATGACACGTTTCGGCATCAAGCTTTCTCAAATGCCCCTTGTGAAACAATTCATTTACGTGCAGGTGGTCAAATACTCTGATCGGCTCCCCTGCAGTGGAAAGAAAGAAAGGACCACCATTACACAATCGTCCTTCCAGATTGTATCGCCGCCATCATAGCATGTTATTGATCCAAGTATAATACAGTTATCGTACCGTTTTTACATCTCAGTGATGACAGGAAAAAGTTCCTCACTGTTCTTTAATCATGCGCTGATAGCTTGCCAAAACACGTCATGCCCAGTGCAAATAAAATTAACATTGAACCCACAAGAGTGCTCCGGCTATGTTCCTGGTGGAGGGACTTTGATGTATAATATATTGGTGCAGGCCACATGCACTCCGGAGGCACCCATCAGCAAAGAGTTTGGCAGGTGTGGTAGCACTTTGTTGGAGTATTATATTTGAAACCTGCCAGAACCGCTGCGTCCGTGAAAATTAAATATGTACCTGCTGACAGCAAGTTGGGGCATGACCACATGGCAAGGTGGAGGTCACTGAGACTGAGCACCTTCAGGTACAAAACTTTGATTGGGCAATATGCGGCAGATGAATGGGTTATCGCGCTATGCTATGCTAATGCTTCCCAGAAAAAGGAACAGTGAAAGATATGCTATCATCGCATGAATAAAGAACAGTGAGGAACTTTTTCCTGTCATCACTGAGATGTAAAAACGGTACGATGACTGTAATATACTTGGATCAATAACATGCTATGATGGCGGCGATACAATCTGGAAGGACAATTGTGTAATGGTGGTCCTTTCTTTCTTTCCACTGCAGGGGAGCCGATCAGAGTATTTGACCACCTGCACGTAAATGAATTGTTTCACAAGGGGCATTTGAGAAAGGCTTGATGCCGAAACGCGTCATGGCCAGTGCAAATAAAATGAACATTGAACCCGCAAGAGTGCTCCGGTTATGTTCCTGGTGGAGGGACTTTGGTGTATAATATATTGGTGCAGCCCACACATGCACTCCAGAGGCACACATCAGCAAAGAGTTCGGCAGGTATGGTGGCACTTTGTTGGAGCATTGAGAAAGGCGCAAGTTGAAACGCGTCTGTCTGGTGTTGTGGTCGTGTGGTGGAATAAATAATTGACTTTATCAAATTTACCCAGTGTGCGCCTCGTTCGTGACCGAGGAGGAGGGTCATGGTTTGGATATATATATATATATATATATATATTCAACACAGCAGATGCTCCTGCTAGGATCCCTGGCCCAAGGCAGGTGGAGCGGAAAGGCGGCGGAGCAAGCCATCAGTTTAACCACATAAATGAAAAGAATGTCCGCGCTCTAAGAAGTGCCGCAGTGGGGTTTATTTACACAAGGTAACGCGTTTGGACAGCCGGAGCTGTCTTGATCACACCTGTCTGTGATCAAGACAGCTCCGGCTGTCGAAATGCGTTACCTTGTGTAAATGAACCTCACTGCGGCACTTCTGAGAGCGCGGACATTCTTTTCATTTATGTGATATATATATATAACGCAACTGGTGCTCATCTAAAGCGCTCTGAAACCTTCAGGTCAAGTTCGCGCTATATAAAACTCTGAAAAAGAAAAAAAAAAGGAAAAGATATAGTTAAGACCTAGCTTCCGCATGAAAAACATTTTTTGACTTGCCTATATCTTTGGCGCCGTTTGACTATCTTCACAACATTTTCCCCAAAAAGTTTCAAGTTCGGTCTTGTTGTGCATGGAATGTTTTGGGGCGATCCATCAAGTGGGGCCAAGAAAAAGGAAAGGGTAAAAAAAGTGTTTTTCCCATGATAATTCCTATAGGGATTTTGAACACGACCACAGACTGAACTGCTGGACGGAATTGCACCAAATTTGGTAGAAAGATAGCTCTTGGTCCAGGAAGAGTGCTTTTTAGGTCGAGCCTAGAGAGCGTGCATGCACTTTCTGCAAGACCTGCTGTAATCAATGCTACTACTCTGTTCCCGCCTGCTGTTTACCATAGGCTCAGTGCAGCATTGGTCTTCTTTACTGCTTTCTTAGTTTGGCTTCTCCCTTCCGCTTTGCGTTATAAGCCCTCCCCTCCATGCGTTGCATACTCCAGAAGCTAGTCTACAAGCAACCTCCTCTCCTTTCGCTGCTTCAGCCGTGCCGTCAAAGTTCTTTTTACTTTAAAGCTGAGTGCAGCACCTGCTTCAGGGACACCACGCTTTGTTTCAGCTCTTTTCTTTTTTGAACTTGAAAGCTGAGCACGACGCCCGCTTTAGGGACACTGCACTTTGTTTCAGCTTTTTTTTTACTTTAAAGCTGAGCATGGCGCCCACTTCAGAGACACTGTGCTTTATGTTTCAGCTTTTTTTTTTACTTTAAAGCCGAGCGTGGCGTCTGCTCCAGGGACACTGCGCTTTATGTTTCAGCTTTTTTTTTTTTACTTTAAAGCTGAGCATGGCACCCGCTTCAGGGACATCGCGCAGTGGGCCTAGTATTTGGATGTCGGTCGGAAAGTCTCCAAGGTTTCAAATCCGACCGCCATATTACAATGATAGTGGTTGGATTTGAAACCGGCCGGTCAATCTGACTGGTTTCCAATGGGCTCAAGGAGCCCATCGACCAGTGGGAATTCCCACATAATCCCGTACGGACAGCGTTTCCGCCATTGGGATAATGTCTGTTTCCGGCAGGCTTTGCCTGTCGGAAAGCAACTTTGGGGGTCCCTAACAGGGCCCCCTTCTTCCACTGCCTCTTCTTGGGTGCCGCCCCTGTAAATCCCTGCACCGTGTGGCAGGCACCATGAGGATATCCCTGCACTGTGTCCAGTTTCCGACTGCTGCACAAGGTCCCAGGGAAATGGGAGTCTGCGACCGCACCATGTGTGGTCGCATCGTAATTATGGTTTTGGACCGCTGACCCGAGGTCGGTCGGTACCGAAACCGCAGAGATGTTGGTCCAAGGCAACTCCGACCGACATCCTGATCAGGCCCTTTATCTTTCAGCTTGCCTGCTCTCCCCCAGACTCCGCCCTCTTTTGATCTGGCATTACTCAATCCTCCTCTCTCTGATGTGGCTCTTAATAGTAGACATTTTTCCTTCAACCGCAGTTCAACAGTAGCGCCAAGAGGCCTTTTTGAGACCGATAGAGCGCTCAATAAATAACTGATTTTCTCAGGGTTTTTTTTCAAATTCTGTAAAATTTCTTTCACCTCAGCCGTCCACGTTCCATCTCCATCTCCTCTCTACCCAACAAGTCCCGTCCGACCTTCATTCATTTACACGTGACACCCTCTACTCCCCGACTCTTGGCTCCGTTCCATCACCTTTTCTGTCTCCCTCTTTCTCCCTTCACTTCTACACGTTCTTCTCTAATTATCATCCAGCTTTTTTTTGCAGTTTAATATAGCGCGAACTCGGCCTGAAGTTATTGGAGCACTTTACACCTCCCCCACTTCTTTCCTCTCTATGTATTTTCACCTTTAACCACCTCCTAGCATTGTGTCTCCCTACTCCTCTACTACTGCCCTCATGCATTCCCCTAACTAGACACCCTTTCTTTCATTTCCTGTTTTCCTCTCCCTATCCTTTCATCTCCTGCACCCAGATCTTCACCTTCCTTTCCTCCTGCTCTCCCCTTCCCTTCTCGTGAACCTCACCAGGTCTGTTTCCTCTGCCCGCACTACTCTTTCTTTTCAACTTTTTCCTGTCTCTTACCTTTCCACCTCATCCTCCTCTACTACTCTCCCTCCTGCATTAGCCTGCCCCCAAGCTAATCACCGGCCTATCCTCCTTTCCCCTGCTGTCACCTTTTTAGAAAGTTCACATTTTTCCATCTCGCCCTTTCATCAAGATTACCTGCACCGCTCCTCTTCATCCCTTCCCTCTTCATCTCCTTTCCTCCATAAAGCTCACCACCCTTCTCTTGCCCTCCAGTCAGCCTACTTCCCTCCTTTACTCCTCTCTGCTCGCTCTTCCCCACTCCTCCCGTGTCCTGGCTGGACCTGCACTTTCCTTCTCTGCTCCAGCACTCCTCACTCCCAAACTCAGCTGCCCTCCACCCTCTTTCTCAACTGAACTTTCCTCTCATTCACCTCACACTCCCTCCTCATCCCTTCTTTCTGACTATAGCCCCCTCTACTACACCTTTCTTCTCTCGTCCCTCCGCTGCTTTGCCTTCTTCTTTCTGTGATCATTCCACCCCTCCCCACCTTGTCCACCATCCTCTCTCATCTTGACTCTCTCGTATTTACTGTCTTCACCCCCCTTCATTTTCTCTTCTCCGTCTGTCCTTTACGCCACTCCCCTGCTTTCCACGCCTTCCCTTTCTGCCATTCTCTCCCTCTCTTCTTCCCCCTTCACTTCTCTCTCCGTTTTCTGTATCCCTGTGTCCACCCCCTCGTTTCTCTCACTGCCTCTTGTATTCAGCCCTCCATACTGCCTCCCTCCCATGCCCACCCCATTGTCCATTTTCTTCTCTCATTTCTCACCCTGCCTTCCTTCCTCTTCCACCTGCCTTTCCTTTTACCTCTCTCCACCATCTCTCCTTCCTCCACTCTTTCTCCACCCCTTCTACTCCTTTTCTTCTTATTTCACTCCTTCACTTCCCCACTTCTTGGCTTTTGCTACCCACCTCTCACCTGATCATTTCCTCTAAATCCTGCCTGCCCTCTTACCTCTCGCCCTATAACTCTTCCTAGGCTTCATTCCCTCTTTTGTCCTCATCACTCTTTTTTACACTTCTCCTCTCCCACTTCATTCAGTGTTGCCTCCCCACCTTCATTCTGTTTTCCCCTTTCTTCTCCATTCCTTAGCTCTCATTTTTCTCTGTTTTAACCCCTCTCCTCTGCTAAATTTTTCCCCTCCTCTTTCATTCTCTCTCTTCACTTTTTCTCCTTTGTCTCTCAAACAACCCTCTCTCACTGACACTTTAGCTTCTCGCATTTCCTACCCAGGAGCTCTGCCTCCCTCCACCATCCCTTCCCTACCCCTTGCTCTGCTTTTCCCCTTCTCCCCCTTCTAGGTCGCCCCTCATCTCTTCCTCGCTTTTTTTCTAATACCTCCTAAGTTTGCTTATGTGTGCTGTAATGGCTCTTTCTATTACTATATTTCCCCTAATCCTGTCTCACTCAGCCTCCGCCCTTCCACACACTCACCTATTGCACACTCAAATTGGCAACATTTAGGTGTGCAATAAGTGTGTTGCAATGGCTCCTTCTGGTAGCTTTTGAGCACTGATATCTACACATTTATTTCTGCCTTGCCAGTAAACAGTGGCAAAGCAAGAAAAATTCCTCCCACTGCACCTGTATTGGTCATGAAACAGGCCTAATTGGGGTTCTATAGGCTCCCCACGCTGCATTGCCCCGGGGCCACTGCACCTGCTGTACCAATGAAAGCCGCGAATCAGTTCAGTATTCTGAATACGTTCTGTCACTCTAGCGGGGTTTCGTGATCTGGGGCTTGACCGGTCGTGGGTACAGGAAACTCTGCTGCACAAGATTTGGGAGTGGTTTAGCAGTCACAGCAGCGACCACAAGCAGCCAGAACTGGCTGTGACTCGACTGAGCAGTTGTGATGTATAGGGTCAGCCGTGCCATTGAATTTTTCTTTTATTTTAAAGCTGAGCGCGGCTCCCGCTTCAGGGACACCGCGCTTTGTTTCAGCTTTTTTTTTTTATTTAAAGCTGAGTGCCATGCCTGCTTCAGGGATGCCACGCTTTATGTTGAACCAGCACGTTTCCCCAAAAAAGTACTGTCACAAAAAAGGACGACTGCAACCAACCTTTAGCCAGTTCTTTTGAAGGGCTCTAGTGGTGAGAATTTATGGGGAACATTCGTACGGATCTTACTTCATCAGCACTCAGTTCACCGGCCACGGAACTCTGGCCAACATCACCCTTTAGTCTGATAATATATAGCTTTAAGCTTTTCTGGTATTGCACCCACAGAAAAACCGGTTTGCATGCAGCTGGGGAGATAACTCTGGTTTAATTTCTTCCAGAGCGAATGTTTCATTTTCCAACTACCTGTCACTCATGAGAAACAAGTGTTGTGTTCCCTACCGTCGGTGTTTAAAGTTACTCAGAGCCAGAAGTGAGGCAGAATCACATGCACAGATTTTCTAAAGATTTTTGACTCTGGGAGGCTAGGTAAGTGTCGCTTTTGAGAATATGCTACTTGATCTGGAAGGGTGATAGAGGTTCACATTTTTTACCAAATATATTTTATTCCAATTTTGTTTTTCTTTTCACCTACAAAAAATAACACTTTAAAATAATAAGTAAAGACCAATCTCATTGTTTGAAATATAATATCTGAAACTACGGGAAAAGGCATCCTCAAAATCAACTTGTCAACATGCTTCATTTACACCGCCAATAGCTCTTACTCAAGCAAATGCGAGACCTATTGCATTTCCAATGCTTGTTGTTATTTGGTGCAAATCCGTTCAGTGGTTTCCGAGCATTAAAAGAAAAACAAATTTGTACATATAGGGATGTGAAGGCTCGGCAAACCCTTGCAATCTCGGGCTGAGATTTGATTGGCTGCCAGCACTTCAACCAGGACGTTTTGGCAGCCATCTTGGGTCTGATCTCAGCTGAGTCTGAAACAAAAAGATTACAAATAATAGTATTTATTTATTTATTTTGCAGAGTTACTTAAAACCATTGCAATACGTGCTAAAAATGAAACCATATCTAAAATATTAATTCACAATAATAAAAGTTTCATCGCAATTAAATATAAAGCACTTCTGTTACTTACAAAATAAAATGTTAAGATTTAAACATTCAAGAACAACCAATATAAGTTGACCAGTCAGTGCGGCCGTTGTTACTCCCCCTGAGAAAATTAATAATCCAAAGTCTCCTTTTTCCCAAAAAGCTTTAGTGACAGTTTGGTATTTTTGCTTTGGCCGCTTCCAGAAATCTAACTAGTCTGGAGTTCAGTTGAGGTGATGCTGGGTCGAAGCAAGCCAAAACTGCTTGCCTCCTTGTCCGAATTCCCCTTTGGTTAAAGGGGATTTTTAGCAGTTGCCTCCTTTCTTGGAGCATCGCTGTGCAGGAACAGATGGTATGGATGATATCACCCTGGCCGTTTTTGCACAAACTGCATACTGTAAAAGTCTGCACCCTTTTCCATGGTGGAAGATGCTGTGTGCATGGTATCACTCCAAGTCGTAGCTTGAGGAATTTTAATTTCTGTGCTTTTGGATATCCCAGGTTAAAATATTGTTGTGGGGCTAAAATCTTGTAAGAATTCAATGTCATCCAAGCATGCGCTCTGGCTGAGAAAGCAGCTTTATCCTCCACCAGTGACTGTTTTTTCAGCGACTTCCAGACTAATTTCTTCAGAGTTGAATGATGACACTGTGTATTCCATAAGGGCAATAAGCCTGTGTTTGCCAGGGCCTCCTGAAGATACAGTCTTGCGGGTGAATTCTCCCTCTGTTGAAGATCTTGCCACAGAAGGTAGTTTAATGAGTTAGGGGTTGATATTCTGATTTTGTTCCAACAGTTGATGTATGCTCCATATCTGGCCCAGGTTTGCTTTAACAGGCCAAACTCCAGTCTAATTTGCGCCGGGGAGGTATAGTTCGGGAGGCTAAACATCATTCTGTAAGCTTTTACAAGTGTTTTATCCAAAAGGTTGGTATCTCTCCCTCTCAGAGCTTCACTGCCGTAGGCAATTGTAGGTAGAATTTTAGCCCGTGCTACCATTAAAAGAGGGCTCAGCGTAGGGCCCAATAACTTAGCTGTTAAACTTTTCATGGTTAGGGCAAGGATCATCCCTTTCCTTTTGATCTCTTCTTGTTGACGGGTAAATGATCCTTCTTTGTCTAAGTGGACACCCAGATACTTATAAGTCTCTGCTGATTCAATATGAGTGCCGCCCAGATGCCATAGGTACCTCTTTCTACGTTTGCTGTTAATTGTCATTGTCCTGGTTTTATTTAAGTTTATTGTCAGGCTATTTTCCTCTGCATAGACCTGCAGGCCATTGAGAAGATGTTGCAAGCCAACTACCGTATGGCTAAGCAGGACTACGTCGTCTGCGTATAGTAAGTTGGACAAGCTGGTACCCCCGAGTCTGGGCGCATGGGAGTTACAGGAATTAAGTGTCTGTGGTAAGTCTGCCATGAATAAGTTAAATAAAATAGGGGCCAGCACGCAGCCCTGTTTAAGTCCTTTGATTGTTTTTACTTTTCTTGATAAATGAGACCCTGATCCTAATTTCACCTGTACCCAGGTATCAGTATGTAGAAGCATTATCATTAATAAAGAGTGTTTGGAATGCCCCATCTGGCTAGCTTATTCCACAGTTTAGACCTCTCCACATTGTCGAATGCGGCGCTGAAATCAATAAAACAGACATGCAACTGTGTTTTCTTCAATTTTGTTGTGTCCATTATTAACGAGATTGCCAAGAGGTTGGTTATTGTGCCAGAGTTTTTTCGGAAGCCTGTTTGATTTAACGGGATTATTTCATTATTTTCTGCCCAGGAGGTTAGTTCGTCTAGCAGTATTCCCGCAAAATATTTAGCCTCGTTATCGATCAGTGCTACTAACCGATAATTGACTGGCAAGGCCTTGCTGCCGCTTTTGTGGATCGGAATGATCGTGGAACCTTTCCAGGAATCTGGAATGGTGCCCAGTCGTCTTACTTCCAGAAATAGTGGATGGAGTATTTTTGCCCATTCTTCCGGTCTTTGTTTGAACACTGCAGGCGGGATTCCATTTGGGCCCGGGGCTCCTTCCTTTCTTCCCTTCCTGATCTGTTTCATGATTATTAAAAGCTCTATGCCAATTGACCTTTCCTCCTGTTGGTGGATTAAAACAGGAGATTTGGATGTGTCACTTACCGTTGGTCGGGTAGCAGCGGAGCAGTCAGGGAGATTAATGATGCCTCCTGCCTTTCTTCCGGTGTTGGAATAATGTCCGTCCAAGTCTGCTCTACTCTGCTCCAGTTTGGGCAGAGTATTGCTTTGACTGTTGAAGTGGGAGTTTAAGTAGCTTGCCCAGGTTTCCTCCAAAATGTGGGAAGTAGGTCCCCCATGGTGCGGGTGGATAATTGTATTTACTGATTTCCAGAAGCGATCGCTGGCGTTGTACTTTATATTATGCAAAAGTTTTGCCCAGAAGTCCTGTTCGTAGTTATTGTTAATGTTCCATTTCAACTTCTTTAGTTGAGTTCTTTGTTGCCGCAGGGATGAGAGAAGCAATATATTCCCTGGATCGTGACGCAAAGATCTTATGGAGCCATTTATCATTCTCTTAAGGGCTTTTATTTGCTCTTTTTCAGCCATAGGTATCTTTTTCGCTTGTGCAGGCCCCGGAAAACTCCTCATTTTTATTTCCGTGGCCTTTAAGTTGCTGAGGGTAATGGTGAAGCATTCCCAGGTTTGTATCAAGTTCTTTTCGAGCGGTTGTGCAAGAACAAGATTAATTGCTGTGTCTGTTAAGGACTCAATGGTTTCTACAGTATACTTGATCCTCTTGTAATTTATCGTGTAGCTTAAGCCTAAATGTGGAGCAGGATAAATGCTGGACGGAGCAGTTGCCGCTACAATAGTCTCTTGTGGACGATGGTCACTGTCCCCCTTGTCGCCCATTCTAAAGCCTGTTACATATGAAAACAGCGCGAGACTAACAAACGTATAATCTAGAAGCGAGCTTGTTAGTTCGGTGTAGTAGCTTGCCACTGGAGGAGTATCTCCGGCTGTTCTTCCATTAAGGGCCCTAAGATTTAGATGTTCTAATTCTTCCAGAAGGGATCTGTTTTCCCTGTTAGGCCTCCCCTGCATAAAGGTTCCTTGTGTCGGTATGTTGTAGTTTGAGGATTGGAGGCAAACTTCCTTTACTTTGGATGACCCCAATAGATATTGATTCAGGTCCCCCGATAATATAAGATTTGAAATTTCGGCACTGCCTAAATAAGAAGTTATTTGATCAATTAACTTTGCTGAGTCACTAACTGTCCGTTTTGATGGATGTATACGTTAAAAAGGGATACTTCGTGTTGTACCCCTGCCAGGGAAAGAGTAAGTTTGACTACTAAAGCTACATCTATTTCCGGACCGGTTACCACCGCTGTTGGAATGGATGTTGTTGAGATGTAGATTGCTAGCCCTCCTGAAGAATGACCCGTTTTGCTACCTCTAGTGGCTGGACGATCAAAGCAAAGAAACCCGTGTATGTGTAGTGGTTCCATGAGCCATGTTTCCTGTAGCATAATAATATCAAAGTTGTTAAGATATTGCCGGAATTCTGGATCTTGAATTTTAGAAGCTAAGCCATTAACATTCCAAGAGCAGAGATGTATCGCGGATTCCTTTTGTGTTTTGTTGCTGTGGTCTAGATAGTTATGATGTCATTGTTTTGGTGTGGCAAAGTTTATAGTTCTTGTAATTGGCTCAGCATACCAGGAGTTGTATCCGCGTGATTTTTCAGCCCTAGGAGATCCAAGTTGTGCGCCTTGATTATAAGCCCTTCGTGGCACAGTGCAGCCAAGTGCCCCTCTTAATACAGAAGTTGAGGGCCTTAAACAATCCTTGCTCCCTAACCTTAGGCTCAAGTTTGATAACGCAGCTGGGTAGGCTGGAGGCTGGTAAGGGGTGACTTGAATACCCCAGTCTTTGAAGGTAAGATGGTGATTTAATACTCTCTGGGCTATTGCATCTGATTTCCATGTTGCCCTTGTTATTTCTGGCTTGGCTGGATTATCTGGTGTGAGAAACTCTATTGCGAGTAAGTCTGTTGTATTCAGGTCTGCTAGAGTGGGTATGGCCCAAAGTAGTTTTAAAACATTGCCCCTGTTCAGCAAATCGTGATATCCTTTTGAAATGTACTCTGGTTTGAGCAATGTGTATCGCAGGGCCGGTAGCAAATCGTTTGGGGGATAAGAGGTGATTTCAGGTGGCCCCTTCCAATTGGCTGCGGGGTTATGTTGTATTAGCCGATAAGGCTCGTTCTGATTCAATTGCACAACTGCTCCGCTGGAATTAAGATCTCTTTCCTTATTTATTATTGAAGTTGAAGTTACAGGTTGGCTCTGTTGTTGCAAGGGGTGAGAAGCCAGAGGCTGTTGGTCCTGGGCTGTCCTTGCTTGCTTCTTTTCCCTTGAGGTTGCCACTCTCTGGATTGTACAGTTCATTCTCGATGTTATTTGGTCAGTTCCAGCTGAAAGAACAGTAGAAACTTGCCCAGATTCCTGCGGGGTGGGCTCCCGATTCTTGTCCTTTGCTAGGGCCGTAATTGTTTGATGGTCAGCAAGCTCAGCGGGCCCTTTTGAATTGGATCTGATGGTATGTGGCGGAGGTTCGAGGGCTGAACAGGTGACGGCTTTGTCCCTTTCAGACCCAAGGACCACCTCAGCTTCCTTCAAAATCCTATTCCCTGTTCCAACTCCAAGGTTATGGGAGCAGGAGGGTGCTGCTGTGTCTTGATGGTAGTTAATTTGAGCTAGATCATAGTCTTGCATGTCCCCCTCATTTGGTGCGATGATTGAGTTAGGGCATTGTTTGTTGAAAATTGAGTAGGTGGCTGCTTGGTTGAGAAGGAGTAATTTATTATTGCGACCTTTTCTTTTTTGCTGGCGGCGTTGTTTGGCATTAGTTTTTATCTCGGTTGGTGTCACTAAAACTGTCTTAGGTGATTCTCCGCTGCCATTGATACCCACTCTTTGTTGTGTATCGGATTTAGTGCCTTTACAGAGCTGCTTTAAGCTACCATCAGCTGTCGGAAGTGTAGTGGAGCCGTCGGTGGAGTGGCTAGCGCTGGCTGAGCAGGTTGATTTGTTCTTCAGCTCATTGAGCACGGTGGAAAGCATAATCGGAAGAGTTGTCAGCTTGTCCACTATCTGGCTACACCCACAATGAAGGTATGACTCTGTTTGTGCCCTTCTTATTAGTGCATTGAGATCTCCCAATTTTTCATCAATCCCTGCTGTAAACACTGCCAGAGTATTTAGTAAAGAGACCTGTATATCCATCTTGTCTGATTGGTATTGTAGTGCCTCCACTGACAGTTGCATAGTTTTTAGGAGAGAAACCCAAGTACTCCCATCATGCGTGTTTGGGTTCCCCCGCTCCTTAGGGCCCACTTCCTTCTTACCCCACGAGGGCTGAATGTCCACTGAAGGCGGGTGTTGGTATTTCATCTTCTCCGTGGAAGGTCTCGTCTGTTGGTCTGGGGAGTTTGCTGCCAGCATGTCCTCCCACTCTTGTGTTCCTAAATAGGATAAGACAGCCCTTACTTCGTCCTGCTTTGGGGATTTTAGATTAGCTTGCGGGGGCGTCATCATAGGACTGACTCGGGTAATGGGGCTGAGTTCACACTCAGCTGTGTTGACCATGTCGCCACTGGGTGGATTTAGATTCTGGGGTCCAGTAGTGAATCCTTCAGCTTTCCGTAGGGAGTCCTGTTTTGTCGGTATATCTTCTAGGCTAGATGAGTCTGACCAGGACTGCTTGCTCCTGTTGGTCTGATGTTATTTTTCCTTTGGCAATGAGTGGCCTACTCCTGTTAAAGTTAGCAGTACTTGCGCTGTCTGAAGTACTCCTAATGTTGTAAGTGGAGTTGATACAGTTGATGATTTGGCTGCAGTTATTGAGTGCTGAGCTTCTGCTTGCAGAAATGTATGAGGTCCTAAAGAACCTATTGGTATGGCAGAATGTAATTGAGTTCCTCCAGGGGATAACGAATCACCTGTAGACAACTTCCTCTGCGCCTTATGCTGCGCCATAGGGCTGACTGAGGGACAAGTTGAGGTGGATTCAACTACTGAATTGTTCTGAGTATTACTCTGTATTGTTTTATTTAATGTTTTATTATGTGGAACTTCTTTGATGTATTCCGCTGTCAATGATGTAGTTATAGGTGTAGATGCAGATGTAAATGAGGATGTTGTAGAAATCTCATTAGGTTGGGCCGAAACTGGGGTATGGACTTGTGCTGTAATTTGCTGTTTCCGCTGGCTTTGGTGAGTTAGTTGTATTATCTGCCCTGGTGTGGTTGCCAGTGCTGATGCTTGGTCTGGTTGTAAGGGAGACTGAAGACCTTTCACAGTGGCATTGCTTGAATAGAGAGCGGCGCCAATGTCTTTTATAAAACTAAATTTCGTATAGATTTTAGGTTGAATTTGGGGGGCTTTAGGTTGCTCTCTCAACAACCCACCAACAATTGGGTCACCTTCTGTCGAGATTAAAGCAAGTTCGTCACTGATCTGATCTGTAGAGAGACCAGCCTTGTCCTTTCTTCTGCGCCCTGAAGTCTTAGGACGGTCGATCTCCCTTACTCGGCCTGACCTTATGTCGTGCAGCAGATACCTGAGCGTGCTGGGCAGGGTTGGAGGTGGAAGTGAAAGTGAAAGTAAGGTGAGAGTGCTTTATTCTGCTTTATCTATTAGTGGCCAACTCTCCCCCTGCACTCCACTTCCACCAAGGAAGCAGCTTTTTCGGGTTGTACAAGACTGGGCCTATCTGTACCTGTCTCCAGTTATCCGTGGCCAGCTCTGGTTTCAATCTGGTTTCAATCAGAACATAAACTACTGTGCCATATCGAGACTTAGTCACTGAAATAGTTGCAATGTTGCCTAGGTGCTTGTTCTCACCCAGGAGGAGCAGTTCCCACGGTTCCTGCGGTCTCAATGAGCCTTGTGCCTTATGCCTTAAGGCGCGTTCTGAACACGTTCTGACTTTTAAGCAAGACCCAAGACCCTCGAGGAGACCTGGCGTACTGGGTCTAGGGACTATCAGGAGTAGTCGCTGTCAGTGTCTCTATATCGGGGGGGTTGGTAATCCCGACTCCTGCCCCTGTTGTGCTGCTCCCGGCACACTAGCTACTACTGGGGTGGCTGCTGCTGGGATGGCTGGGCTGGCTGTTTCCTGTTGGGTTCACCTGTTGGGTTCACCTTGTGGCCGCTGCACAGAGGCCCTCCCGACCACAGCAGCCTCTCACACAGCAGCCTCTGGTAGCCTCTGACAGCCTCTCGCTGCCACTAACACCCCCACGCTGGCGCTCGCGGCTGCTGCGGGGGAGGGAGCAGCCCTCTCCACTACTGCCGCCTCTCACCGCTACTAGATGGATGCCGCGGCGCCTGCTGCTGCGGGGATGGTTTTTCACGGCTGCTCTCGGCACGGCTCCAGACTCCAGTAGCAGCCGGGCTGTTCCAGGCTATTCCGCGGCTCCAGCCGCTATACGGAGCCTGCCGCTGCCGAGCTATTCCCGCGGGGTGTTCCCCGCCACTGCCAGGCTGCTCCCGCGGTTTCTCGGCGCTGCTAGGATGCTGGGCTGCTCCTGCGGACTCTTCCCAGTGCCGGGATCGTTGTTGTTACTCACCGCCGCGGCAGAGAACCCCTCACGTCCACGGCGGCGTCTGGTAGCTCCTCGCGGCACTCCTCGCGGCACTCCGGAACAGCAACTCGAATCAGCGGGCTGCAATGATAGGAGCTCAGGAAGTCAGTATCTAAAGCAGTTAGGCACCCACCAATTACAAATAAAGATAAAGAGGCAGGGTAGGTATACCCTGACACTTTAGCCTTGGTGCTGGGGTCATGGTATAGCATGGATGTTATAGTTAGGAAATAGTTAGGAAATAGAAATTTTTTAAAAAGTAGACATTCACTGAAAAAACAAAGATTGCGTAGATGTTATAGTTAGGCTCAGATTTCACTCATACAAAACCATTGCAATTCAGCAGTTATACTTACCCGAGCTAACTATAACTTACACCCCCGCAATGCACTGCTTATGACCACACATATTACATCACTTATGACATGGTCAGTGACATCACTGATGACATCTCAAATGACATCACTGATGACATCATCCAGTGAGTGTAAGTTTTTTGTAAAAGTTAGAGACTTACAGATACATACAAAGCTACTGCTGAACTTAAATACTATTATTTTTGTACATCTAATAAGTGATACTGTTTCTAACATATGTCATCTGAGTGGCTATGTGACTATTTGTATCAGTGTGTGAATGGGTGTCTGAGTAGCTGTATGGATCTGTCACTGAGTGTGTGATTGGCTGTATAGGTTTGTCAGTGTGTATGTGAGTGGCTGTATGGGTCTGTCAATATATTTGTGAGTAGTTTTCTGGATGTGTGAGTGGCTGTTTCAGTGGTTGTATGGGTGTGGGTGTGTGAATGGCTGTATGGGTGTGTGAGTGGTTGTATGGGTGTGTGAGTAGGTGTCAGAGTAACTTTGTGGGTGTGTGAGTGGTAGTCTGAGTGGTTATATGGGTGTGTGAGTGGGTGTTTGAGTGGTTGCATGGATTTATGACTGGGTGTGTGATTGGTTGTGTGGGTTTGTGATAGGTTTTATGGGTGTGTGAGTGAGTGTGTGGGTGGGTGCGAGAGTGATTCTGTGGATGATGTCATCAGTGATGTCATTTGAGTTGTCATCAGTGATGTCACTGAGCATGTCATGAGTGATGTAATATGTGAGGTCATGGACAGCTCAGATAACTGTAACTGCTAAACTTCAATGGTTTTGCATGGATGAAACATCCCTGCAACCTTTGTTTTTTTCAGCCACTATCCAAGATTTTGTTAATTCTATTTCCTAACTGTAATGTCCCTGTAACCTTTGTTTTTTTCAGTGAGTTTCTATGGGGTTTTTATGTAATTTCCTAACTATATCATCCCTGTTACCATTTTTTGTGAATTTGCAAGATTTTCAATTGAATTTCCTAACTGTAACCTGTAACCTTTGAGAGTGGGTGTGTGAGTGGCTGTATAGGTTGATGAAGGGGTGTGTAAGTGGCTGTATGGGCCTGTAAGTGGGTATGTGAGTGGTATTGTAGGTATGTGAGTGGCTGTATGGGTCTGTGAGTGGATGTGTGAGTAGGCGTATGGGTCAGTGACTAGGTTTGTGAGTGGCTGTATTGGTTTGTGAGTAGCTGTGTGAGTGTATGGGTGCATGAATGGATGTGAGTAGTTTTAAGGGTATGTGAGTGAGTGTGTGAGTAGCTGTGTGGGTGTGTGAGTGGGTTAGTGAGTGGCTGTATGGGTCTGTGAGTAGGTATGTGATTGGCTATATAGGTGTATGAGTGGCTGTATGGATCTGAAAGTGGGTGTGTGAGTAGCTGTATGGGTGTGTGGGTAGGTGTGTGGCTTGTTTTGTGGGTATGTGAGTGGGTGCATGATTGGCTGTATGGGTCTGTGAGTGGGTGTGTGAGTGGTTATGTGGGTGTCTGTGTGAGTATGTGAGTGGCTGCATGGGTGTGAAGTGGTTTTGTGGGAGTATGAGTGGGTGTGTGAGTGAGAGACTGTATGGGTGTGCTAGTGTGTGTGTGTGTGAGTGGTTGTGTGAGTCTGTGAGTGTATGTGAGAGTGGCTGAATGGAGTGGGTATCAGAGGGTCTGTGTGGGTGTGTCAGCAACTGTGTGAGTGACTGGACCAGAACAGAACCTCACCTGCTGCCTTAGCCAAGAAGAGTCCACAGTTTTGCACAAAATGTCTATCCAACTGGAGTACTCTCTACTGGTTAATTAGTAAGTGCTACCTCGTTGGGTAAATGTCTAGTGCATATTTTACACTACAGCTGCATGATGGACAACGAGGAAATGTCTCCAGTGACCTTGGGTGTTTTGACAATGTGATTGTTCCTCTGCGTTTCATACAGAAATCTGTGATAACATGAATCCACTTAGGGGGAAGGCAACAAGACTACAGACAGGTAAATCTACACCAAACAAGGGTCATTCATCTTAAATATATGTGTTTGGTGGAGATGTCCTCATATTCTTTGGCATCAAGAATATGCCACTAAAATCATCAGGAAATGTGCTGAGTGGCCTTTTGTTAACCTGTCCATCATACTGGCAAAAGGGGGGAATACCTTTACATAATTCTACGGTGCCAAATGAGCAGAGCTTCCAAGTGATTTGTACATTTGCATACTCATAGTAATTTAAAGGGAGAACCAAGGACTCTGCTCTCAACAGGACAGGACAAGAAAGCATTCATTGGGAAGGGGGCTGTGGACCCCTTACTGTGCCAATTTTGGCCACTGTGACCTCATCCCCGGGGCACAGCCTCTTGAAGCTGGATGTCTTGGAGCCCACCCAGGGCACCCAGTATGCAGTGTTGGAGTCTGCGTGGGGAGCCCCAATGCCCCTGCATTCCCTGCCAGCTACCACCTCCAGCAGGCATGACAACAGATGAAAAGACCACTCACAGCGGGCAAGAGCAGTTTTCCTGCTCCCGCTCACTGGGAGCGGACTTACTGTTTCCTCTCACTTGGCAGGAGCTGTCAAAGCTCCCGCCAAGCAAGACCAAACAACTATATCCCCTGGGTGGGCACCTAGTGCCAGAGGGAGCTGGCCCTGCGCAGTGGCAGTCCCCAGGGAAGTTAATAGGTCCAGGAGGGTGGCCATGCTGCCCCTCTCCTTTATTCTTCTACGGCCTGACCCGGGAAGGTGGTGATCCCCAGGTCTGAATGTGGCCTGGTAGGAAGGCCATGTGGCCCACTCCTCCTTTCATGAATTTCCTTTGCCCTGTGGAGGTGGTGGTCTCCGGGGCAATTTAAAAATAAGTACGGGGCCCACGTGGCTCCCCTCTTATTTTACAATCAAACCCCAGGGAGGTGGCAGTCCTCGGGCCATAAAAGGTCTATAGAGGGCCCCCTCCTCATGTTTTCTTAATCACCTGGCCCCGGGGAGGTGGCAGTCCCCGGGGCCCATAGCGATAAAGGGAAGGGGGCCACATGTGCTCCCCTCCCCATGATATATATAAAAATAAGCTCCCAGGACCTGACCCACCTGGGGGCTCTGATACAAACAAAGGCGGGAGACTGCTCTTGTTTTTTTTTATTTTTGCAGGGATTCACGAATCTTCATGATTTTCACCACAAATATAATTACAAAAACTTTTTGGCCATGGCAGGGTCCCTGGGGAACCCCAGCACCAGGCCCAGAGGGCCACGGTATTCCTACCCTGCCCCTTCTCTTTTTTACCTTTTCGTTTGGGACTCCGATGAGTCCGAGTCACAAAATGGCTGCCAACACTTCCTGTTTGAAGTATTGGCAGCCTAATAAATCTCTGCACAGATTGGTTGGATTCGGGGAGCCTCCGTGTTCTTAGATATACAAATTTTGTTTTCTTTTAATATCTCAAAAACTACTGAGCAGATTTATACCAAATCACAACAAGCATTGGTATAGCCAGTAGGTCTCCCCTTTGGGACCTTATAAATGTTTAGCCATGCAGCATGTTATCCTGGGTGCTGTGCTGCCAGGGATTGAAGACCTATAAATTTAGGGGCGGCTCCTCCGCTAAGGTGGAGGAGCGTCGCCCCACTGCTTTAAAGCAGGGCAAAGTAAAAATAAAATGATAATAACGGAACGTTCCGTTATTATCATTTCATTTTCACTATTGCAGTTCAGTTGCACTGCAGTGCAGCCCCGTTGAAAGGGTGGCCTGACTCCCCTCATGTCGAGGCTGGAGGAGGAGATGTGGCTGCACCAAAAGTACGCATGACGCTTTGGTCAGCCGTCTCGGGCTGGCCAAACCATCATGCGCACTGTTCATGTTCTCCACAGGCTGTATTGTACAGCCTTAGTGCATAACATGCCCAGCCTCCAAGCCCCTGCCCCTGTGTGAGCACCGAACCACGGCGCTCAGACCAATCACAACGCTGCTTAAGGCAAGAAAAGAAAGAGGGGGAGGACGATAAACAGAGGGAGAGAGAAAGGAGAGAGTGGAGAGTGAGAGTGAGAGAGGGAGGAGAGATAGAGAGAGAGAGAGAGAGAGAGAGGGAGGGAGGGAGAGGGAGAGAGAGAAAGAGGGAGAGAGAGAGAGAGAGAGAGAGGAGAGAGAGAGAAAGAGAGAGAAAGAGAGAGAGTGAGAGAGAGAGAGGGAGAGAGAGAGAAAAAGGGGGAGAGAGAGAGGAGAGGTAAAGAGAAAGAGTGAGGAAGGGAAAGAGAGAGAGTGGGAGAGACAGAGAGAGAAAGAGAGAAAGAGAGAAAAAGAGAGAGAGAGGAGAGAGACAGAAAGAGAAGGAGGAGAGATAAAGAGAGAGAGGGAGGGAGAGAACGAGAGAGAGAGAGAAAGGGAAAGAGTGAGAAAGAGAGAGAGAGGGAGAGAGAGAGCGAGAGAGGGGCAGACAGAGCGAGAGAGAGAAAGAGAGAGCGGAAGAGACAGAAAGAGAGTGAGGAGAGATAAAGAGAGAGAGGGAGGGAGAGAAAGAGGGAGGGAGGGAGGGAGAGAGAGAGAGAGAAAGGGAAAGAGTGAGAAAGAGAGAGAGGGGGAGAGAAAGAGCGAGAGAGGGGGAGAGAGAGAGCGAGAGCGGGAGAGACAGAGAGAAAGAGAGAGAGAAAGCGAGAGGAGAGAGAGAGAGAGAGAGAGAGAGAAAGCGCCCTGGTGGGAGCTGTGGCCCCCGCAATATTTCTAAAGAATAACGTAATGTAATTTTAATTTTCTTCCCTATCTATAGAGTTATTTTGAGAATTTCCCTAGTTTTTTCTATTCCGGTATTTTTCGCTGGCACATTTTTTCGCTGGCACATTTTTACTGTTCGTGGAGGAAGAAAGAGCTGGCGGGGATGGGTGGGGGGAGGCCGGTGAGGAGGGGAGGGAAGTGGAGAGACCGGGAGGAAGAGGAGGATGAGAGTGAGAGAGCGTGAAAGGAAGAGAGTCGACGAGCGAGAAGCAGACAGACGGAGTGGACATGGGGGTGAGGAGGGGTGAACACGAGAGGAGGAGACAGAGGGTGGACGCTGGGCTGAAGAGGGGGGAGGGCGAGTGAGAGACTCATGAGGTGGACACTGGAGAAAGCAGGAAAGAAGGGGAGAGAGAGACTGACAGAAAGATGGAACGGATGGGGGTGTGGGGAGGTAGACGAGCGATATCGAGAAAGACCCCATAACTGAGTGCCTCGGTTATACTTAGTGCGCCTCACTGCCCTACGGTTGAAGGTGCGAGGTGTGTCAGTGTCTCCCTTTCTGGCCTTCTCATCCCGCCCCACGTCCAGCCTCTCATGAAAGAGTCAGAGTAGGGCATTAACTCCGCATTAAAGCCTCGTGTATCACAGGCCTTGAATTTAGACTGTGACTGCAGGAGCGGGGGTCTGCTGTCCCTCGCCGGCCTCCGTACCACCCCAGCCCTTTCAGTAGGGTTCAAACAAAATCTGCTGGTATTGCTGCTTCAGGATTCCAGTTGCAAACCTATTGGCAGCTGTGCAAAGCCTTGTTGCATGTCTTCTTAGGCGGGGCCCCACTCGCTGGATTTTAAACCTCCGCCGAGTGAGACACATGAAGTGTGATATGCTGTTTTACACTAGAGTAGAGAACGTACAGGGAAGGGAGAGCAGACGGGAAAGGGAGAGCAGAGAGCGGACGGGAAAGGGAGAGCAGAGAGCGGACGTGAAAGGGAGAGCAGAGAGTGAAAGGGAGAGCGAGAGAGCGAAAGGGAGAGAGAGAAAGAAAAAGAGTGAGAGATAAAGATAGAGAAAAAGATAGAGAAAGAGAGAGAAAGAGAGAAAGAGCGAGCAAGAGCAGCAAGAGAGCGAGCAAGAACGAGCAGAGAGAGAAAGAGCATGGGGGAGAGAGAAAGAAAGAGTAGAAAGAGAGAAAGCGGGAGGGGGGTGAGCCCCTTCAAGATACAAGCGCAAACCTGGCGCAGTCTGACAGGCGCTCCCAAGCCCCCCTCTCCACCGCGCTCCTCTCTGCAGCTGTAAACAAACTCCCTTGCATGTCAACGTGGCTCACTCAGCCCGTGCATTTCTAGTTGAGTGATAATTATAGCGCGTGCCACAGAGAGGCTGCATTTCGTAGTGCTGTAAGTAACGGGAGTGCAGTCAGAGCAGCGCTTGTTTGATGGCATCGAAGCGCTTCAGGCGCCCTGGGAGGCATGATGTGGAAGCGTGTAGGCGTGACCTCGTACTGTGGTGTAGAGCAGTGTGTGATTTGGGGGGGGGTCATTGGGAAAGAGGTAAAATACACAACTATGGGTTTAGGAGTGGAATGTGTCGATCCTAGAGCCGGAGGGAGGTTTCAGGGCAGAAAGTCTGCAGTCTGTCAGCGGCTCGGCAATGCTGGCTGTTTGTGCCAGAGGCGACATCTGAAGATACGCACTCATCTCGCACTCGGACTCAATAGAGCATTAATATTCTGAACCTTTATGGATGAAACATCTAACTGGCAAAGAGATATCCAGGCACGCACACATCACAGCTTCAGGCGCGTTTACCCGCCAAGATGTCTTCCCAGCAACAAGTACACATTCTGGGCATTTCGAGTGAGCTTGTTGGTTCGCGGCAAGAGGAGCTAGAAAAAACAAATACGGGGATTTTAAAAGCAGCGATAGGAAAGCTGCTAACGAGCTAGCTGGCAAAAGCATAAGCTTTTGAAGCACAAGCTAAGTGACACGGACCACAGTGGGAGGGGGTGGGGGGAGTGCAGCCGAGAGCACACACAGCGTTTCCCTTGCGGGAGCGAGCAGGGGCACCATCTGTTTGAAAGTTAATTACAAACAGATGTTGCCAAAGCTCGCTCCCGCAAGGGAATCGCCAAACGTGCACATGTTGCCATTGAAAGCAATGCAAAGCGTGCACGTTTTTGGCAGAAAAAGCGAATCGATTCCTAAAGGTCTCCTCCTATGTGCTGCGTAGGCGAGACCTAAAAAGGGCTCTTTCTGGAGCAAGGGCTACCTCTCGGTCAAATTTGGTGTAAATCCATCCAGCAGTTCATACTGTAGTCTTGTCTAAAATCTCTATGGAAATTAACATGGGAAACACAATTTTTTGCCCCCCCCCCCCCCTTGACGGGTTACCCTGAAACTTTCTCTGCATAACTGGAATCAGGAGAGCACTTTTTCGAAACATTTCGTGAAGATGCATCAAAAGGCCCCAGAGTTATAAGCAAGTCAAGAAACGCTTTTCCTATGGAAACTTTTCCTAAATATGACTACCTACTGGCTTCTGTCTATATATCCAGTAGGTAGTTATAGTTAGGACCAAAGTTTCCATAGGAAAAAAGTTTTTAGTTTTGCTAATAACTTTACCACAGCTTGACGAATCTTCACACAATTTTCACAAAACTTCCCCTTTTTGGTTCAGTTGCTGTGTTGAAAGTTTTGGGGTGATCCATCAAGCTTAGGCCAAGAAAAAGGGGAGGTCCCAAATACATTTTCCCCATGTTATGTCTATGGGAATTTTCATTTTTTGAACACCACTACAGCCAAACTGATGAACAGAATTACAACAAATTTGGCAGAAAGCTAGATGCTGGTCCAGAAAGCGTGCTTTATGTGATTTGATGTTAATCCGTTAAGTAGTTTTTAGATATTTAAGTTTAAAAATTATAGATATCTGGGGACGCGAGTCCTTGCAGTGGACTTGTGAATACTACTGAAATTTGTTTGGCTGCCAACACTTCAACCAAGAAGTATTATTGATCCGGAGAACAGCTACCGTACTGTCTGGCAGATAAGCGTCGATACTGAGATATTGATTTGGGATTTTCACTTTATGCCCGTGTCTTAACATTGTTTGCCCAACATTGATATACTCCAAGTGGCCCTTAATCAGATGCGTGTCTCATATTCACTAACATACCGATTGCGGGCCTGATCTGCACTCGAGTCTTATTGTGACTGCAATATTTTATCTCATACTTATGTGGCTTATTTTGAATATCTCTTAGAAACTATACAGAATCTGGCGAAGTCGTGGAGCGGAATACGCGACATTATTCTTGATATACTACCCTTACAGGACTGACTAACATTACCTAGGTCCGCTTGAATATACTTAATATTACTAGCAAGCCCTGACGAAGTTCCCAAGGCACTAGGGAACGAAACGCGTTGGCTGTGTGCAGGTTTTTTATCAAGCAACTGTAAATAAAAAGAAGAAATTATTCCAACTACAAGTGATTTTCCTGTCTGACTCCTATCAGAGTGCACCTTCCTTTTTCTGTGGACTTTCTAGTAAAATTGGTATCTTTCAACAGCAGATACCGGGAGTTGCTGCACTCGCCAGTTAACATATATGACTAATGGAATTTAAGTGCTTGACCTAGGTCAGCTGTTGTGTGCTTTTTTGTTGAACCAAGAAGTATTGGCAGCCATCTTGGGACTTGGCTTGAAGCCGAGTACCACAAAAAAAGTAAAAATTAAAGAAAAGGAGCAGGGTAGGAACACCCTGACCCACCAGATATGGTGGTGGGGGGTCCTAGAGGGACCCCACCAGGTTTTTAAAGCATTTATTTAATTGAATTGAAATTTTAAAAAACAAAGACACATGGGCTTTTGCGCATCTTTTTCATGAAGCCCCGGGTGTGCCAAATCCTGGGGGCAGTTTTTTTAATAATGCTGGGGGGTGCCCATGCGGCGACCCGCGCTCCGGGGACTGCCACCTCTGCCAGGGCTATTTGATTAAATTAGTGTGGGGGAGGCCTGCATGGTCTCTCTACAACCCAGGGGACTGCCACCTCCCTGGGGCTTTGTGTATAATGAAAGTGGGGGACACGCAGACCCCCCCACAGCCCTAGGGGCTACCACCTCCCTTCTGCCTTAAACTTAATGTGGTGGGGCCGGCAAGACCCCCCACAGCCCTGGGGACCGCCACCTCTTTGGGGCTTTATCCAAAATAAATATGGGGGGCCACATGGCCCCCCGCATCCCTGGGGAACACCACCTCTTTGGGGCTTTAAGTTTCATTAATGGGGGAGTGCAATCCCCTCCAGCCCTGGGAACCACCCCCTTCCCGAGGCAATTAACATAGTAATGCTGGGGAGCCCACTCATCCCCCCCCACAGTCCTGGGGACCGCCACCTCTCCGGGGCAATTACCAGAGAATTATGTGGGGCCCGAGCACCCTCCTCCCGCAGCCCTGTGGATCACCACCTCCCTGGGACTCAAATATTATCATGGAGGGGGTCCATTTTGGACTTCAGGCCCAGGGGACCATCACCTCCCAGGGGCTAAATAAAACAAAGAAGGGGGGCTGTGCGGCCCACCCCCTTGGGGCCAAAGATGGCCCTAGGGACCGCCACCCCCAGGGCCATCTCCTGCTATGTCCTGGTGTGCGCACCCACAGGACACAGCTGCTTGCTATGGCTTGGCAGGATCTTTACCACTCCTGCCAAACCACAGCAAACTGTGCTCACTTTCAGCAAGAGTATGGGTCTGCGAATGGGCATATGACTGGTTGTATGAGTGTGTCAGTGGGTGTATGAGAGGTTTTTTGGGGTGCGAGTGGGTGTGTGAGTGGTTCTGTGGATGTCATCAGTGATGTCATTTGAGATGTCATGAATGATGTCACTGACTATGTAATGAGTGATGCAATATGTGAGGTTATAAGCAGTGTATTGCAAAGGCGTACGTTATAGTTAGTTCAAGTAATTGTAATTGCTGAAGTTCACTGGTTTTGTACAAGGTAAATCTGAGCCTAACTAGCCTAACTATAATGTCCCTGTAACCTTTGGCTTTTTCAGTGAATATATATATATATATATATATATATATATATATATATATATATATATATATATATATATATATCAAGGCTCCAGGGTAAAGAAATACCAGCACTCACGGGAGCAGGTTTGCCCAGATTTTAATGGGGTACAAGTATGCACAGACGCGTTTCAGCAACTGCCTTTCTCAATGATGTATATATATGTATATATATGCAGAGGATATGGGATTCCGTTCGCGCTCTCAGGTCATAACAGAAAATCAAGACTCCAAGGAAAGTAACAAAAGGGGGTTTATTTAGTCATAAACCCGCCGTGACGCGTTTCACCCTCAAAGGGGCTTGTTCACACAACGGTGTCACTACGGAACAATGCTTACATACATTTCCTTATTTGCCATGGACACTGATGATGGACTAGTCATGCAGGGTCTAACAAAAACAGGTATAAATTAGCGCCATCTTTGAATTGCAAAATACATTAAGTCATACATGTTTATATATTAGGTTTCATACATTCAAAGAAAACAAACCCCATGTTTGATAAATATATCATGTTCTTAACTGAGCAAAATGTGTATCTGTCATTTACTTTTCTTAAACTGCAGTTCTGTACCATCAAACTCCATGTTAGTGTATATTAGATGCCAAACAGTGCATCCTGGGATATGTAGTGATGTAGCGCTAAATGACCTCAAAATTTGCCTACGGTATTCGTACAGGTCCCTGGTTAGTGGGAACTCCTGATTGTTGTCCGATAAGCCTGAAAAACTACCCTAAGTCTAGTGCGTGTTACGCAAAAGGTGCCTGATTAGTGGGAACTCCTGATTGTTGGCCGGTAAGCCTGAAAATCTACACTAAGCCTAGTGCGTGTTACGCAAAAGGTGCCTCATCCCTGGTTAGTGGGTTATGGTCAGTGGCCAGAAGTCATGATTGTATAGTGAGTTCCGAGTGGATAGCTCTACCTGCCTATTCGATGTCTAGTAATATCTACAAGAATACTCCCCAAACAGTGTCAAAGTCATGTGACCTAATGGGAGACTCATGAAACAATATATATCGGAAATGTACATTAGTGTTCCTATCGTCCCCCCCTCTCTTTCTAGTGCATAAAAGTGAATAGAAAATACAAAAAAGAATAAATAAATCTTATCTGCAAACTGGAAAAATGCATGGATGCTGGTATGAAGAAAAGGGTAGGGATCCCGTTGTCATAGGCCTGAGACATAGTCCCTTCCTTTCCTCCTGTAGTAAACAAAGAAGAAGAAAAACAACATGTTACGACTTGTAATCACAAAGGAATCAGTACAAAACACATATTGACGTGCTATGGGGTATTGATGGTCATTGTTAGTTATTGCCCTCATGTGTTCCAGGACGCGCTTCTTTGCCATATGTGTAGTGCTCCCCACATACCTTAGGTTACATGGGCAATCTAATACATAAATCACATAATTACTGCTACATGTAAGGAACTGTATGATGTTTCTCATGCTGTTACTGCTGGCATTCCAAAACTCTTTTCTCATTTTACTGTTCCCACAGGCTTTGCAGTGGCCACACGGGAAGAAGCCTCTGAGATCTGTCTTCCTGTTGGCTGTGATATCCGGTAGATCACTATGGACTAAAAGATCTTTCAAATTACGTCCCCTCCTGTATGTTATACTTGGTCTTTCTGGTAGCATACTACCTACCACCGGGTCACCTTTGAGCAAATTCCAATTCCGCGTGTGGTCTGAATTGCCATTATATGTGAGGATCATGCGTGTTTCCACATTCTCCGCATTGTCTATGATATTAGAGGCAGTGTTGCTGAGCAATGTGTCTCTTTCTATTGCTTTCGCTCTTTCTGCCGCTTTTTTGAGAACCCAGGCCGGGTACCCTCTGCTCTTGAATCTTTGGATCATGGTGTTCTGCTCTACCAGGTACCCTTCTTCTGTACTACAGTTTCTTTTGGCCCTGAGTAGTTCCCCATATGGGATACTCCACTTAAGTGTTTCTGGATGACTGCTCAGGGCGTGTAGTAGTGTGTTGCCTGCGGTACATTTGCGAAATAGTGTTGTCTGTACTGTATTGGACCCTATTTCTACCTTCGTGTCGAGATATTCAACCTCAACTTTGCTGATTGTGTTAGTAAGCCTCAAATTTCTCGGATTGTGATTAAGCTTGTTGACGAACAACATGGCCTCTTGTTTGCTGCCTTGCCAGACAACAAACAAGTCGTCAATATATCTGAGCCAAAGTTTAACCTTGGTGAAGTCATGCTGTAAATTGCTGTCCTCCCTGATGTCTTCTTCCCAGGCCCCATAAAAAGGTTAGCAAAACTAGGCGCAAAGCATGTAAACATCGCAGTACCGAGGGTATGCCTGTGTATATCACCATCAAACAAGAAAAAGTTGTTCATTAAGCAAAAGTTTATCATATCCAAAATCATTACTGTATGACCCCAGTATCTGATGTGTCTGCGCTCTAGGAATCTCGCACATGCTTCTATTCCTTGCCAATGGTCAATCACTGTATAAAGTGAATTGACGTCCATGGTGATGAGTAAGTAGTCTGTTTGCCATATCAAGTTGTGAATTTTGGCCAGGAAGTCTTTGGTGTCCCTTACATATGAGGGCAGAGTAACCACAAAGTCTCTCAAGAAATGGTCAACATAGCGCGAGATATTCTCAAGTACGCTGCCTCTGGATGAGATTATAGGCCTGCCAGGGGATTCAATCTGTTCTTGTGAATCTTGGGCAAAAGGTACATGACTGGAAGGATGGGGTTGTCCTTTTTCAAATAACAAAACTCTTCCCATTCAATGAGACCCTTGTCCTTCCAGTCACCTAGTTTGTCCCAGATGCTGGTAATACTGTTATTATACTCTGATCGATTGGATTTGGTATATGTGTTGGTGTCATTTAATTGCCTGGAGGCTTCTTCTACATACATATCTCGGGTTAGAATGACAATATTACCCCCCTTGTCCGCAGGTCTAATTATAATACTTTCATCGGCTGCCAGATCTCTCATTGCCTTTTTCTGTTCAAAAGTCAAGTTATGTTTAAACTTTTTCATCGTCTTGTTCCAATTCTTCTGTCTAAATTGGAGAAGTTCGTTCCCAACTTGTTCCTGGAATGTATCAATGCTATCATAGTTCATTTTAGGTAAAAATGTTGATTTTGGTTTAAAACTAGTACAGGCAGCTTTATCATGTCTAATTTCCATTTCGTCAAGAATATGGTGGGCATCTTTACTGATATGTATGCCCCCTGGGTCACTTTCTAGTTCGTGTAATGCCATGAGGGTATCAATGTCCCCTATCGTCAATTCATCCATCTGGGTAAGAGATTCACTATGTGAGCGTTCCCTACTTCTGGTAGGTTTCAATTTATGCCATTTTTTAAGTTTTACTTTCCTACAAAACTTAAAAATGTCAATTCTATTTTCTACATAGTTCATTGGTACTGATGGGCAGAAGGATAGGCCAAGGCATAAGGTTCTTTTGTCCTTATCGCTAATATATCTGGTTGATAGATTCATGATAGTTTGATTTACCATAGCATCATCCATTACTGGTATCTCCTGGAGCGTGTTGTTTTCTTTCCCACTTGCTCCGAGTTGCTCTCTTTTTGTTCGCCTCTGCCGGCACCTCTTCCGCCTCTTGTTCTGGTACCCCTTGCTCTTCCTCTTCCTCTTACCGATGGAGACATTTCCCTCTGATCTAGTTTCGATGTTGTTCTCGTTGTTTGCCGGCTCCTTCTCATGAGCCGGTATTCTTCTAAAAAAGTCTTTGGTTTCCCCGCCACATCTCCCTCTGATGTTGAGCTTTCCGATGTCATGGCCGCTTCTGACAGGTCCGTATTGGTATCACTCGAGCTGGCAATTTCTTCCTCATGACCCCTCTGCATGGGGGCTGTTATAATTTCATTGTGATTCCCAATATCATATAGATGGTCGTATTTCCGACTGTACGTGAGAATCCTCCCGGACTCATAATCTCCGCAGTCTCGGTGGAGCTTCCGCTGCTTCCTCGCTTTTATATAATCTTCCACTAGTTTCAGCCTCATTTTCATTTCCTCATGAAATCTGGTAATGGTATCTTGGTCTGTATGGGAATCCAGTTCATCTCTGATACGTAAAATTTCTTTTTTAATAGTCTCCCTGTCAGACCAGGCATATTTTACCAGTATTTCTAGCATGTTCCTAGAACTCTTAGCAGAGTTCATTGACCATTCCTCCAACATGTGTGGGTCCGGTGAGTCGTAGGAGGGGGTTATGTAAATTCTTAGACCACGGGGCACCATTTCTTTGTCCATGTAGTCTTGCAATGATGTCGCCTCCCACCACTTTGATATCTCTTGTTTATGTAATTTCTCGTATTTCCTGAGAACTTCCATAATAGTTGATTCTGTTCTAGTTACTCCCGGTAAGATACGTCCTATCCCCGGTGTTCTTGCGAACAGAGTAGTTGCTGCTGCTTTGCGTTCTCTGTCGTCTTCCATGTTTGTTGTGCTGGTCTTTGATTGTTCCAGTTTGCATAACCTGGAGCTCGTTCTGTGTTAGACCCCCCTGCTGGTGTGCAGAGTTCCCCTTGGCGTGAATTCACTGGGGCACTATCACTGTGACTGATCGTCTCTGAGAAAACATGTTCTCGAAAAATGGCGTTGTCTTTGGACTAGTGCTCTCACTGAGACATCCGATCGTATGTAGTGATCTTATAACCTGAATGGCTGCCTCACGGGAGCAGGTTTGCCCATATTTTAATGGGGTACAAGTATGCACAGACGCGTTTCAGCAACTGCCTTTGTGTATATGTTTCACTTACCTTACCATTTACTTACCTCGCATTGCAAGGGCATGCATGGTAAAGGCATATGTGTGGCAAAAGCATAGCATTCTAAAGAAATGCATTGTGTGGTAAATGATGAGCGGTAATGGCATGCATGGTAAAGGCATGCATTGTACTGTCATACAACACTAGGCAATATGGAGCCACTTTGCCTCATTCAAGCCCAACCCACTCTACAGCTTTACACTCAACTTTATTTCCTTGCATTACATTTTAAATTAAAACCTCACAATGCAGTTGCTGATTTGTCTGAGACCTCACTCATCTACCACCATCTTTCAAATACCTTATGGTGCCCCCAATCATAAAACAGCTCTATTGCTCAACCCATTGCATTGCACTAATTTGAAAAGGTGAGAAAAGTTCAATGAAGTCAACGTGTCAGTGTGATTAAATCTCCTGAACTCGAGTAACCCGGAGTCCTGGCTCAATAGCCTGCTTTGTAACATCAGCAACTCACTTGTCCTGCTGGACCTGCATCTGGTGCAACACCACCCTAGTATAGATTAGAGGCTCAATATCTCAATGCCTGAAAGCACCTTTTTGCAGTAAAGTTGACAGGAAGGTCCTGGACATCATAGGGTCATACACCCTCTGTAATCTCATACTTGTCTGGGGTCAGCACAAGGAAAGTGTGTATGTAGAACTTGTGGTGGGAGAGTAGGTTGTAACAGCACTAATTTGGATAAAATAATACATTTGTAATTGTCTTACCCTGATGAGATTGGTGGGATCCTTCAGCACTAGCCACAGTCCCAAGGTAGTAGCAACTCCAACATTTGGGAAGGGCACAGCCTGAGTATAAATCAAGCACAAAATATTCGAAGGCATCAAATGTTTTGTGTAAACTCTATGTATTTGAGCTAGGTATGGCAAGTGGACATAAATCAAGAACCAGCTTTTTATTAAAATACTTGCATATGAGCACAATATTTTTCAGTGGTAAAATATTTGTCTAATTCAATAGATCAACCCAATGGAGTATGTGATACTTCCTAAGGATTGTTTCCGAAGAAAAATCATAAAACTAGATATTTTACTATGTTGTGGACCCAAGTATCTCCTTCAGCTCTGAATTTCACTTAGGGTCTGATTACGAGTTCTGCGTTCCATAGAACCTCCAATCCATGGTGGCGGGCAATGGCCGACCACTCTTACGGTCCACAACTGGCACTGGACCGCCACTGGACCTCTGCTACCACCAGGTACCTTGATCGCATGGTGGTGGCGCAGCAGTCTATAGAAGTAATATGCTGGCGGTGCCACAGTGGCATCGCATATTACTAGTTTCCTCGCTGCCCTACTTTTCATGGCAATGAGGTCACCATTAAAAGGGCAGAGGTGAGGAAACTAAGCTCAGTTGCCTCTCTGCACGGGGGTGCATGCAGGGGGGCACATGTTGTGCCCCCCTATATTTTTGCACCCCTTGTTCCTGCACAGACAGAAACGAACATCACTGTGCATTTCTTGGCCTGATTACAAGTTTGGCGGTCCATGGGACTGCCGAAACTGTGGTGGCGGTCCACCCACTTTATTACAAGTACAGCCGTTGGACTGCCACTGGACCACTGCTAAGGACAGGATCTTTGATCCCGTGGCAATGGCGCAGCGGTCTGGGGAAGTAATATGCTGGCGGTGCCGCAGCGGCACCACCAGCATATTACGAGTTTGCTCACTGCCCTCCTTTTCAAGGCGGTGAGGCCGCCATGGAAAGGGTGGCAGCGAGGAAACTAAGGGGGCCCTACAGGATCCCCTGTTGCCTCTGTGCACAGGGGTGCATGCAGGGAGGCACATGCTGTGCCCCCTATATTTTTGCACCCCCTGTTCCTGCACGGAAAAAAATGCAAAACATTGCACATTTCTGTCTGCGGGCTGTGGTGATCATATGGCGGTGCCTTTCTAAGGCTCTCCTATGAGCATTAGAAAGGCACCCCGTGTGACTGCCACCCCAGGACCACCCACCAGGATTACAACCCGTAATCCGGCAGACGGACTGATTATGGGTTTGGCGGTCTTGGAGTGGGGCGCTGGCGTGGCAGCTCGCTCCAAGACCACCAAACTCGTAATCAGGCCCTCTGTTCATGCAGGAATGGGTACAGCAGTCCTACGACAGTGCCTTTCTAAGACTCTCCCATAAGCCTTAGTAAGGACCCATCGTGAGACCATTGCCGCAGGACCGCCCACCAGGATTTCAACTTGTAATCCAGCAGGCGGACCGAATACGGGTTTGGCAGTCTTCGAGAGGGCGCTGGCGTGGCAGCCCACTTCAAGACCACCAAACTCATAAACAGGACCTCTGTCTGTGCAGCAATGGTCTGCAGCGTTCCTACTGCGGTGCCTTTCTAAGACTCTCCTAGGAGCCTTAGAAAGGCACCACCGTGAGACCATTTGCCTTGCTCGCCGTATCATTTACATAACCCTGCAACATAATTTGGCCCTCCCTGCCGCATATTTCCAGTGGCCCTTGTAACATCACAAATGCCAAGTGTAGTGTTGCTATTACCAATTTGCGGTATTAAAGTAAATTTTCCGGTCAGTTCTATACTGGGGTCTGTGTGTTGCACTTGCTGCGTTAGCTACAGTGTATCCAATAGAATCCAATTTAATTCAGCGTTCATGCAGAATTCTCTCCTGATGGATAACTGCGTGTGTAAACAAAGCACTGGGCTAACTTCACCGAGTAGTAATAAAACAGTGCTTGTTAGGGCCTAGTCATCGGCCCTGTTCTATGAAAAATATGGATGTTCTAATCCTATGCTCTGAACTGGCAATAAAATATCTTAAATATGCTCACATTACGCAGGATAATATGCAGGCTGCTTGATTTGTATCGAATAAGTGTCTGGTGGCTGGAACCCACCGTAATGAACTACGCCACAAATCACAGCTTAATGGGAATCTACTTTTACATATTGCTTAATTAAAAGTTGTGAGCTTATTAGCATGTGTCTTCGACACCGAGCTTCGGAAATGTAATCTCTGTGCAAATACGAGTGGGCAGTAAAAGTTTTATAGATTGAGAATGATATGAAGTTCCACACCTTAATAGCCCGCCTTTTCTGCGGCTGGCATTTGCCTACTGTCCTTTCCTCGTGCTAACAGTGCGCAACAGACATAAGGCTGTTGTTCTGAGGTTCCCCCTTCAGCTGCATTCATTTCACATCCCCTCCGTTTGCCGTCATCTCAGTATATGAAGCCACGGTTCAAGTGTAGAGTTTGATTAGGAACGCTCCCACGCAGCCAAGGCAATAAATCATCCGAAGAAAGAAATTATTTTTTATTTGAAATTAGGTATGTGTAGCCTAATCGCATATTAAAATGTAATTTCCTCACAGCGAGACTTTGTGCGCTTTTAAATTAAAATGCTTCCCTGTCGCTAATAATTGTTTACTCGACTTAAAATTTCAAAGAAAGCTGTGATTTCTAGGTATTGTTTCATCAACACCCCATTCTTGTCGTGGTTGTTTTTGAGTAGTGTTTGTGAAAGTCATACTGACTTCTACATTTTATAATCAAAGCAAAAGAAATCCTTGGGGTATTACATGGTTCTGCATTAGGTAGTCAGGGGCATATTTATGACGGGGTTTGCGTTGCACTTTCGCCACGCAATGTGGTACATGCGTAACGCAAACCCAAAATGTGGTTTATGAAGCCACGCAAGGCCACTTTGAGTGTCCCCAAGTGGCTTCATAAACCAGGACTAACGCAACACAGCACAAATTGCTGCATTGCGTTACTCTGCCCTGGGAAAGCATTCCATGGGCATTGCGTGGGTGTTCCAATGCAACTCCCATGGTTTTTGATGCATTCCCTGATTTAACAAAAGTGGCACACCTGGGTATGCGCCAAAAAGATACGCCTTCTCAGGGGAGGCGTAACTAGAAAAAATCTCTCTCTCTCGCTCTCTTTCTTTATCATTGTAGCTGCTCTCCGACTCTTTTCCCACTCCATTTTTTATTTAAAAATTAGATCTCCCCCAGCACTCACTTGTCCCGACCGTGCTCTGTACACCATCTGCCAAATACATCTGTGGGTGGCAATCTTTGCATTAATGTTTAAGCATTCCAAGATGACCACGTGTGTGTGTGTTTGTGTGTGTGTGTGTGTGTGTCTGTGCACACATTCAGGCACATGCAAGGCAGCCATCTTAAATGCTTTTTCTTAAGCTTCATGAAAAACCATATAAAGATGGCCGTATTGCTTGTTTGTGGGCATAAGTGTGCAAGCATTGTGCCCATCCTGGAATAACTTTTTCTAAGCCTTAATAAAGAAAGTATAAGATGGCCACCATGCTCAAGCAAGCACGGTGGCCCTCTGGAGAAAAAATAACATTGACAAAGTCAATAGATTAGTGCCCAGGAATCAAAGACTAGACCTATGTGCTGCTTTACCGATGCTTGTTTTTAGTCTGAGCTCTACCTCAATCTCTCTTTGGCGGCTTGCGCTCCAGAGTCACACAGAAGTGCGGCGGAAATAATTTCATTATAATCCATCACTAAAAATAATTTTACAATTCTAATGGGCGAATTGTAAAGTGCTTGCTTTAAATCACAGTTCAACTCATTCTGCTTCTTATCTCTCACACTGTTTTGGATGCCTCTGATGAGCTGTCTTGGAAAGGGTTCTGAATCAAGCCTATAGTTACCACACTCGTCAATAAAGATCCTTCCTGCTTTGTATTGTCTTGAAACAGTTTAAACAACTTCAAACTCTTAGCAACAGCCCACAAGTCCCAGATAATGTAGCACTAACCCCAGAATACCAATGCTCCATCTCGTAATGAGAATGGAACTTCTGCAAGGCTTAGGGGCTTAGGACCAGGGAAAGGAGACTGAGGCAGCGCCAAAAACTTACACCTCCCCAGGGGAGGCGTAAGGGAGGCATAACAAGGAGAAATATCTTTATTTCTCCTCATTTTTCCTTTTTCTATGTGTGCTGCATTCTGCAGCACACATAAAAAAAGGAAAAAGCCTCTTGTGATTGTTTTTGTGTAGGAAGGTTTCCATTCCTGTACAAAAACAATCATCCCCTCAACGCAGGCACCCTTGCACCATGGTGCAAAGGTGCCTGTGTTGGCGCACGGCAGCCAATTGCGAGCCGGCGCAGGGGAAAAGGACAGGAATGTGCCGTATCTCATAGATACGGCGCATTCCTGCCCTTTTCTTTTGCTGCGCTGCCCTACGGCAAAAACACATAAATGAGGCCCTCAACGTGCAGGAGGGAGATGCTTTATTGCCCTTGTTATCCTGCTCGAAAAGAACGTAGCCTCAACTTGGATTTTTTATCCCAGGTTTTCAGCTCTGCCTTAGCATCGTGTCTGGTGGTAGTTTTGGAAAAATAGGGGGGATGGAAAATGGCAGGTTGGTGCATTTGTGGCCTTTCTGCTGCGTCAAGCGGACGCTCCATCTATGGGACGAGTAAAAAGGGAGTTTTCAGAGGTCTGTGGCATGATCCACCTCCCTTTGTGTGCCCAACATTTAACTCCACAGTTTTTCCATTTATCAGAATTTTCACTTTAATGTAAATGTTTCAGCTGCAAAACGAAGAAGCAAATGTATAGCAATTAATATGGATTGGTGTGAACAATTTCTCCAGGCACTCCACAATTGCCTGTTATCCAGGCAATTAATGCTACTCGAATACTAGATTTTTTTCTTTAATGAAAAATCATTGAAGTGCAAGCATAAAATGTTGATGTATAACTCTTTGGAAGGATTGGTGTGATTTCGCTAAAAATGGCAAAGTATAATGTCCCCAGGTCTAGAGAATAAAAGTTTGTGTTCTCTGTATTAGAAGTGAGGCCGACATGAAATGATGTCACATTTATAGCATTTACACTAGCTTCTCGGAACCTTAATTATAGACTTACACAGGGAATCTCGCCTTTATAAGAAGAGTGCCAAGCTATTGGCTGTGCCAACGCTTATTCATAAAGAATTTTTAAAAAACGTAAATTAAAAAAATCAGAACAAACACAAATGGAAGAAAAGTCATTTACTAAGCAGTAAGCTAATGAGAGTGCCACGTGGTGTAATGGCGTAAATTCAGGGATTTTCCCCAACAAGCATAGCACAAAATTATGCAAAATATGATGCCATAACTTAAATTTCAACTAGGCCTAAAAAAAAGGCCAGAACAAAAAGACTTGAGTTGGACCATAGATGCACACATACCTGAATGTGTAAATTCAGTAAAACCACTGAATTGAAAATGTATAAATGCTATCATTGATTTACGATAAAATCTTCTTAATCTGATTAGATACAACTGATACTTGTTCTTGCTGAAGTTCCATCTCTCCAAAAACAACTTGCCACAATGTCCTCTAAGTAATGAGGCCCAGATTTACAAACACTCTACATCAGGTTTGCATTACTTTATAAACTCAGACCTGATGCAAAGTGTTGGGTTGGTATTTACAATCCAACGCAAATCATGATTTGGGTTGCACTGTAAACCAAAGTAACACCATGCTGTGCAATGCGCTGCCTTGCATTAATTTGCATCAAGGAGGAGTTCCATGGATGGTTCATGGGTTTACCCTAAAGCTGCAGTAACTAGTGCAAATATTTTTATTTCTTCCAGTTTTTTCCTCCTGCAGTTCACATGTAAGGAGGAAATTGCCTTTCAGCATAGTTTTGCTGCTCAAAAACGATGCTGACCACAACGCAGACAATCCTGACACCCCTGCCCTAAACTACAAGGGTGTCTGCGTTTGCACATGGCAGCATATAGCGCGCCAGCGTTTGGAGAGAGCAGAGCAGCAACACATCTTTGCAGATATAGCGCTGCTTTGCTCTCTCCCGTATTTGAAACGCGGAGCAGCAACTTCACTTCCTGCATTGCGTTGTGTGATGTATTTGTATATCTGGGTCTCAGCCATTTTTCGAATTTAACTTTGGGTCTCCTTTAGTATTGGATGGGAACACCCCTGTAAAGTGGTCGTTTTTCCACCTTCTCTTCATCAAACTTACAATTTAGGGCATCCAGATTTTATTTGGCTTGGTGTAAGCCCCGATATGTCCCTTAAGTGCTTTAGATTGGAACTCTCTGGACTATTTACTGAATTTGGGAAGTTGGGAATAGTGGTAGGTGGGGACTTGAACCTGACACCATACTCGATTTTGGACAGGTCAGAAAGATCAGACATATACAATGTGATGGATCACCATTTCCAACAGGATTGGTGGCAGATCCTGCTCCTCTTGAGCCCTAGCCACTGCTCCATCCTAGAGACAGAGACCATATGTTTACATCTTGTGCCCCTGGCACGAGCATTAGAACTGACTTTCTTCTGGTCTGCACACTCACAGTTACTAACATTGCCAGTTGTAATAATAAGCAACAAATTAAGGCCATTGCCATTTCAACTTCTCCTTGACTTGAAAATATCTATTCCTCCTCCAAAACAGTGAGGAATAAATACGTGTCATTATAAAATGCCAGTAGAGGATTGTCATCTGTTAATATTCCGTGAGGGTAATGAAGGGTTGGAATCTTCCAACCAAATTCTGGAGGCGGCAGAGAGATTCTACATCAGCTGATAGGTGATGAGAGACATTGTCTTAAGGAAGTGGGGGAAAAACAGAAATGTGTATGTCTCAAGTTGAAACATCGTACAGAGACGTACATCTCGGCGTGGCTTGGACGCCGAAGCAAGATGGCGGACTTCATGTGAGCTCCGCTCGGACGCGGAGACTTTCTGGGCTATCCTGCCTCAAACTGTGGAGTTTTTTGACCGTGAGTGGTGGCCCTGCACTCTGGGAATGGCGGTGAGTTGAGGGACCGCTCCTAGTTTCAAGGCTATTGCGGAACGAAGCCTGGAAGCTGCGGCGGTGATTTCTCCCTCATCGAGTCGCGAGCGGACGCCATTTTAAATTACGGCGCTCGCGCTCGCGTTCCGTTTTTTCAGTCAGGAAATGCCGCCCGAGTAATATTCCTCAACGCTGCCGATGCGGAGATGGAGAGGAAGAGAAGAATGCCTCACCATTTTCTAAGGTATCTATGCATGTGAGGTGCAGGGGATGGAGGAGGCTTCCCAATAGTAACCTGCAGTTCCTTCCTACTTTATGGCAGTCATGTGGATTATGCAAGAGGGAGAATACCTTGATTTTCTCACGTCCTCACTTGGAATTTGATATTCCAGTTTGTGGTTGCTGCTGGGAATTTTTTCTTCACGGTTTACAGTCACTCCATCCAAAACCGGTTCTTTTTGCTTACCTCTGGTTGATCCCTGTTTCTTCTGCCTCCTTCTCTGGTGTATGGGTCCAATTCGCCCGTTTTTAGTTACTTCTCGTCGATATCCACCACAATTCAAGATGGCGAATGACCCTCACACCTCCTCTAGATCATCATCCTCAGGTGCTAAACCAAAGAGACATAAGAATGATCCCCCGTCACCTATTCATACCTCACAAAATCCTGTTCTGGACTCTATTCTGGAGGAAGTACGTGGTCTCCAGCCCTTTATGTCTACTACCAACGAAAAGCTAAAACAAATTGAAGACCGCTGGATAATTATGGAGGGCAAGGTAACGGAACTTGAACAACGTGTTGGGGATCTGCAAGATATATCTAATAAAATTCCACTGTTAGAACAAGAGATCCACAAACTCAAACTTCATACTGAAGACTTGGAAAATCGTAATCGACGGAATAATCTCCGCATTTACGGCCTGCCGGAAAATATTGAGGGACCTGATATGGTATCCTTTCTGAAGAAGTTTCTGACGGACCTCCTAGAGCTTCAATCCTCTCCTGCTCTCAACATACAACGGGCACACCGTCTGGGCCGTCTTCAACCTAACTCGAACAAGCCACGTGGTATCATAATGCTTTTTTTGGAATTTATTGAACTAATGCATGTTTTGAGAGCGGTTAAGACCAAACGTCACCTCACTTGGTCAGGTCATAATATTTTTATTTCTCAAGATGTTTCTAATGCAACGAATGCTCGTCGTAAGGAATTTTTGGCTCTTCGTCCCCAGATGAGACACTTGAACATTCAATATGGCATTCTTCACCCTTGCCTCTGTAAGGTTACTCATGAAGAAAGATCACGTTCCTTCGACGATCCTGATAAATTGAAACTCTTTCTCAACAATATTCCTTCACAGAATATGGAAAACTAATGTTCTAACACTGTTTCAGGTTTACTGGTTAATTGGTTAATTGGTTATTGTTGATTTTACAGCTGTACCTCTACCTTCCTTTGTTGATGTATTCTTCCCTTATAATGCTTTTGTTCCTTTCAAATCTCTTCCTTTCTTTATCTCCTACTAATTATTATTCTTTTATTTATTAATGAGGCTTATCAGTATCTATTTACTCGTACCGCTGTCCTTGCTTTATCGTCACCTTGCTCCCCTCTTCCTTTTTGCTGGTTTATCTTCAGACCGGGATTAATTTCCTTGATCTGTTTACTCTCCCTATTTCTCTGTATTTCTCTCTTCATTATCTTCTCATTCTCTCCTATCCTTCTACTTACCTTCTTGTCTTTCATGGTGTGTTTTGTCTATCTATTTTTTGTATATCTGAGTGTTTTTCACTATATTTACTTAAGGGTTTTATCTTTCCTTTTTTTGTGTGAAAATGATTGGTTTCTTTTTTCTCCCATTGGTCTTGCAATTTATTGCTCCTGTTTCTTTATTTATTCCTTGCACCACTTTTATTATCTGCTCCCTTACTCGATGTTTTTCTCTCATCATTCTTTTATATACATGAGTGTTTCTTCCTATTTCTACTCTTTCTGTAAATCCACCATCCCATGTTTTGTGTTTATATCTAATTCTTGTTACTTTTTATTATGTTCAACTTTTGCAGCTTGTTATACCCGTGTCCAATTGTATCTCCCCACCCCTCATCATGGTTAACGTTGTCTCGTGGAATGTACGTGGTCTAGGTCATCCTGTCAAGCGTCAGAAGGTATTGTCCCATCTTTCTAAACTTAATGTTCATGTTGCTTTCTTACAAGAAACTCACTGTAATGATGCAGAATCGCTCAAACTAAAACGACAATGGGTTAGTCAAATTGTTTTTTCACCTGCAATTGATCGGCATGGTGGGGTGGCTATCTTATTTCATAAATCTATTAATGCACAGATACTATCAACTGAATGTGATTCTGATGGGCGATGGGTTATGGTAGATGCCACTATTCATAAAAAACAAATTACTTTTTAAAATATCTATGGCCCTGTAAAACCGGATACACAATTTTGGGAATGTATTAAATTGAAATTATCCTCAATTTCTAACCCCAATATAATTGTTGGTGGAGATTTCAATAATTGGTTAGATCCTTTTTCCGACAGAAAATCCAATTGTAAATTTAAACCTGACAAAACCCACAAATCCTTTCAGGCTGCTATTGCCTCCCGCCCATTTTATGATGTATGGAGGACTTGTAACCCAGATTTTAATGAATACACATTTTTCTCCAATGTGCATCATACTATGTCCCGCATTGATTATATTTTGACCTCTAAGGCCTTGCTCCCATGTATTCATTCCTCTGAAATTGGGTCTATTTTTATTTCTGATCATGCCCCCATGTCCGCCTCTTTTGATTTCTCAGTTAACACTTGCAAACAAGGTCGTTGGCGTTTTAACAATTACCTGCTCTCAGACAAAACATTTATTGCAGAAACTACTTCCTTTATTAAGGAATTTTTTCTAATAAACCAACCTTCGGATACCTCAATTACTAATAATTGGGATGCCTTTAAAGCTTCATTTAGAGCCTTTACAATTGCTTACTCTGCAAGAAAAAGAAACTACTCAATGCTGAGTATCATGATACCCTTCAGAAAATAAAATTTTTGGAGCATAAGTATTTTTCGTCTAAATCCCCCTCTGCTTTGCAAGAACTGATTAAGGTCAAAGCTAATTTAAATAAAATTGCCACTGTGGACGCATGTAATATTCTGCTTAAGATAAAATCCAAATTCCACGGAGGCCAAAATAAGGCAGGGAAAATGTTAGCCAATTATTTAAAGATAAAAACAGAACGGAAAACTATTGGACCTATCCACTCAGAAACAACTAATAAACTCTTATCCTCTGATTCAGATATTATAAGTACCTTCCAATCCTATTATGAACTCTTGTATACTGATGATTCATCTCCCTCTGAACATGATTTCGATACTTTTTTCCAAGGTATCCCTAAACCCTCCTCTCTACCCGATATTTTTCCCCTCTTGAAAAAGATATATCTCTCCAAGAAATTATTGATGCCCTCAAATCCCTAAAAAGGCCAAAGCTCCGGGTCCAGACGGATTCTCAGTTGAATTACTTTCAACCTTTTCCACAATTTTTGCCCCAAAATTATTGGAACTTTTTAAATCATTTTTATCCAACTCCAAAGCAGATGGGTCTTTTTAGAAGCCCTTATTGTTGTCATTCCCAAACCGGACAAAGACTCCTCTTTTTGTAAAAACTTTAGACCTATTTCTCTGATTAATTATGATTGTAAAATGTTTGCAAAAATGTTAGCATCTCGCTTAGACAAGCTTATCCCATCCCTTATTAAACCTGAACAAGTTGGCTTTATTAAAGGCCGCCTTGCCTCTGATAATGCTAGAATGTTTTCTAATATTCTTGCCCTTGGAAAGAAGTATTCGTCTCCTTTAGCTGCCCTTTCACTTGATGCTGAAAAGGCCTTTGACCGCATAAACTGGCAATACATGTTCCATACTCTTAAGTGGTTTGGCTTTGGTCAAAGGTTTATTTCTCATATCAAATTATTATATACTGCCCCACGTGCATGTGTTTTTGTGAATGGCCTCTACTCCTCGTATTTTAGATTACAAAGAGGTACTCACCAAGGATGCCCCCTATCCCCATTACTTTTTCTCCTTTGTTTAGAACCATTTCTGGAACGTATTAGGCATAATCCTGACATTACTGGTTTTCAATTTAAATCTCATGAAATTAAACTCTCTGCTTATGCAGATGATGTCCTTATTTATATGGCTAACCCATCCAAATCCCTTCCAAATTTTTTACAAGAGGTTGACTTATTCTCAACGGTTTCTGGATACAAACTTAACTTTTCCAAAACTGAAGTCTTACCTATGAATGATTTATGTTATCGTTACATGTTCAATACAACTAAATTTAACTGGTGCCCCCAAAAGATCAAATATCTGGGAACATGGTTTTCCTCTACTATTCCTGAAACCTTATCCTATAATTTCTCTGCCCTAAAACTAAAACTCACTAAATTATTATCTTCCTGGTCCCCATTATTTTTATCTTGGTGGGGTAGACTAGACACAATTAAGATGATGATTGTTCCCCAAGTTCTTTTTATACTCTCAATGTTACCCTTCAAAATACCTAATTATTACTTTTCCCAAATCAACTCAATATGTACCAAATTTTTATGGAATAACAAACGTACTAGAATTGCTTTATCTAAACTAATACGTCCAAAGTCTGAAGGTGGTGTCCGATTTCCGAACTTTAAATTGTATCATACTGCATTTTTGATTCGTCAGTTCTATGCGTTGACCAAAGATTATCAAGACTCCTTAATGCCAACATGGATTACAGTTGAAAGATCATTGTTAAATGATTTTTCATTTCAAAATGTTGTATTTATGACTAATTGTACTTTCATTTCTAAGTTTCCTATCCTAAAATACTCCCACCATATAATTCACACCCTTTTTTCCAAGATTTTGACCCCTATCAATCCTTTCTAGCCTCTTCTCTATGGTACAATATACACATCAAGTTTAGACACAAGTCCTTTTACTACAAACACTGGAAGGAAAAGGGCATCTTTTATGTACACCAATTGATTGCCAACAATTCGATTTTGCCTTTTCTCAACTTCAAAGAAAATTCAACCTTCCAGATTCCTACCTTCAGCAATACAATACATTAACAACCAGTCTCAACACACATCTACAAAAACTCCAATCTAACCCTGTATCTACTTCCTTTTCTCCTACTACTCCCCTATTCCATGTCCCCCTTGACCCTACTCCTAGTGCCTCTTTTATTTATAAAACGCTCTCTTCATCTATAACCACACGGAGTAAATCGCCTATTGAATTACTTTGGGAACTAGATTTATCTCAAACGTTATCAGTTTATCAATGGGATAAAGTGTGGCAGAAGATTTCTAAAACATCTAAAGCGGCCAACATTACACAGTCCCTATACTTTATCTACAACAGGGTCGTTGTTACTCCCCTCTTCATACATAAAATTGACCATTCTAAATCTCCATCATGCTGGTCTTGTCTCTCTGCTGAAGGCTCTCTATTGCACCTACTCTTTTACTGCCCAAGGGTACAGGATTTTTGGAAAGCTATCTGGTCGAAGTGTCTACTAATCTTTTCTTGCAATGTACCATTTGCTATCCACAATATCTTTCTAGGTACCCTATCTAAAGACTTCCATTATATCCCTCCAAAACTATACTACTTGACCTTTTTATCGCCATTGCTTTTAAAGTCATACTAATCTGCTGGAAAGATAACTCTAAATTATCCTTTTTGTTATGGTGGAACCTAATTTGTGACGAACACAGAATTTCCTCTGTTTCTCACTCATCAACTTACCTAAAAATTAAATCAGACCTTCTTTGGTTACCCTTTACTACCTTTCTTTCTTCACACTCATCACTCTTATAACACCCACTTTTCTTCCTCCCTCTCTTTCTCCCTCTCTTCTTCCTTTGTCTATTCTCATCCTTTCCTTTCTCTTACTTCATTCCTAAAACACACAAGCCCTACTATCTTTTCTCATGAGAACACACTTATCTACATTATTGATATATCTACTTTAATTCAGTACATATCTTTTTCTAATGAATATATTTAATTTATAATACCTACCAATGTTACTATCCCTTTCTGCTTATTCAAATGATTATTTCACTTGTTGATATGGCTGAGGATGTCTTTATCTATTTCTATTTTGTACTACTTGTGTTAATTTTGTGTTGATCTTCTCAATAAAAATTATTGAACAAAAAAAAAAAAAAAAAGAGACGTACATCTCACTAACAAGAGCTGTTTTACTAGAACTGACAAGGACTTAGCAAGATATGACTACCACCATCCCATCTCAACCTGAATATGCTTGAATGCGACTCAGATGAAGGCATTGGAACATGGAGAGAAGGCAGAAAGGATGCTAGTGAAGCAGCTCAGAGAGAGGGTCTCCTTTTAAATTATCTCTGTGATTGATGAACACATGGAAATCCCACTAGGGTCTTTTTCTAATCGAATTACAAGTTAGATCATTTGGAAACTACCACTGCAGAAACTGTCTTTTTGGACTTTATTATCCTTCCAAAACTTTCTGTGGTGACCAGAGATACTAGGACCAAGTATTTCTGAAGAGGAAATGTCTGACGCCGAAATACCCACCGAGAAGGCTTTTCACTGCTCCCTCCATCTGTTCCTCCAGGCATTTTGGCAGGTAGAATAAGCAAAGAAGTGAAAGTTATTGTACCATGCCTTGCCCATTTAAGATAATTGCCCCAATGGCATACTACTAATACGCTCCCAGTTCGACAGATCAATACCAAAACTGATGTTGCCAATTGATGGCTTCTTCTTTTTTTTAGCTACAGAATAAACACAGCTCAAAGTGTGGCACTGCCCATGGTGGAATTGACCTCCTGGACATTTTTGAGTTGCCATTCTGCAAATCGGTTCCTGGAACTTAAAATACCTTGTCAATCTAGTGAACAAGGGTCTGCTGCATACGGTGAAAAATAACTTGCTGCCATGGATTTCTCATCAGCTGATTTCTTGAAATAGTCCTTCCTCCAACTTTCACACTAGGAAAAAGTGGAAGCCGCAAAAAATAACCACAGCTTCCGGCACAATTGTGATATCTTTGACAGTGCAAAAATATATGTTGAGATGCATTGATAACTCCATTAAGAACGCTCTTTCGGGTGGTGTTCACCCCAGGCTGTGGGTTTCCAAAGTTTATACAGCAAGAACTGCAGGTGGTCTACGCCTCTCACATATGACATTGGATTGGTTGGCATACCTATTGGCCCCAGTGTTGCACTGGCTTCACAATCTGAGTGAAATGGCTGCATGGACCAAAATAGAGGAAGGCATCTTGGGTGATAATAATGGTCTGGCTATATTCACGGCCCATGCCAATAGGACATGGAAGGAGTAAACCCAGTTATACACTACACTATGTATGCCTGGCACCTTGCATGCAAAAACTAGGCATCAACAGCAACTTGCACATGTATGCTGCACTGCGGAAAAATGACAAGCTACTAATAGGTGGCAGGTCGATAAACTGAGACTCATAGTCAGACAAAGGCTTCAATGGGCATATTTATCAAAAGTTCATGCAATGCAGGGCAGCAAGCAAAGTTGCGGTGCTGTATTGCGTGAACAAGAGAGAACTGAAAAGTGCCATATTTAATGAGATAAGGCGCTCATCAGCTCTCTCCCTGCGCTGGTGCACTTGAGGATGCCTAGCGCCAACACAGGCATCCTTGCACCATAGGGCCAGGGTGCCTGCATTACGGGCAGGATTTTTTTGTGCAGGAAGGAGTACCTTCATGAACAAAAATTATACTAACAGGCATATTACTTTTTGTGCGCGTGATGAAAGATGAAATAAGGAGGAGAAATACAGATATTTATTGTTGTTATGGGTCTGTCAGGTAGGCACACCATTTTTGCTCCAACCCTGGTTTACAAGGCCTTGTAAATCTGGGTTTGTGTCAAAATACATTGAAAGATGCATGGGAAACTCATGTAGCACCTGCCTGACTCAAAGTAACACAAGGCAGCTCTATGCGCTGCGTTTCTCTACTTTGTATTTACTAAACCATGCAAAGCCACAGAAATCAACTTTCCGTAGCTTAGGAAATGCCAAAAAGGATTTTGTGTGGGGCTGCACCTCAAAGTGATGCAACTCTGACTCAAAATCGTAGTAAATCTGGGCCCATAATTCTTGATGTCACGAATGCCAAAGGGGTGAAATCCAATGAAAAACTATGCAATGAGTTACAACTGGCACCTGGCCATTGGAGGAACTATTGCCAGCAACACCACTGCTTGCACCCTGGAACAGAAGAAGTATTGCCCAGGCTTTTTGCCCTGTATGTTCACACGGGAAAGATCCAAGGGCGTACTTTGAGGCCTGCTAATTAAGAACATGTTCTGATAGGGCACTGCAGCAGATGGCGATGACATCTGCATTTTCAGTTTAAGGATAAGGCCTGGACGGATTTGCTGTTAAACATGAAAAGAGCTTCATGATGCAAGACTCAAATTCAGCCACTACAAGTTTCTACAGTACAGGCATTGCTCCCCTCAAATACCGGAATCTGCTTGTCTCAGGGGCATATTCACAAGGACTTATCGCTGAGTTATCGGCACTTTAGCGCATCAAAAGTGAACATAGGTTTATCGCCCCATTCATAAGCGGGTGCAAACTGCAGACATCGCCAGTATTCCCGCGATAACTGCCGCAAAATCTATCTCCACGGGTGACACCACCCACTAACCCTAATGAGATGCAGAGTAGGCGTTCCCGTGAAAAAACTCACGAAAACACCACTACACCACTTTCACAACGAACTACCAGATCTGCGATGCGAACCAAAAACAGGCGATAAGCCGCGGTAGCAGCAGGGATTTAACACCTGCCTTCTGCTGGTGTTAAGCAGGACGACTACCTGCAGTATGAAAGGGAGCCCAGCCCAGAGACACATCTGAAGACCCACAGATGCCATGGAGACAATGGTCATGCAGCCCGGAGACCCAAGAGGGCCCCAACTCCCACCGCCACCACACCCAGGCCCAGGGCCGGACTGGGAACAGAAACCGGCCCTGGCAAACTGCTCAGCCGGCCCCCCCTGGGGTGAGGGAGAGTGCAGCCGAGCAGTTTGCGAGGGCCGGTTTCGGCCGATTTTGTTACCGGGGGCCGATATTGCCGACCCCCGGTAACAAAAACGGCCCCCAGGGGCCCAAAATCGGCCCCCGCCCTAGCGGCCTAACGGGGAAACGCCCGGTGCCCGCTATGGCCAGTCCGGCCCTGCCCAGGCCCCCCCCTCCCGGACAAACACATACCGTGCACGACACAAGAGCCACAAAAAGCGCATGATGTCGCACAATGACAACAAGAAACACACCTGTGTGGTCAGAAGAACGAGAAACAGTCACTCATCATTGAAGTAACAACCAAAATCTTTATTGAAATACAACACAAAACACCAATCCGGAAGACTCCTGTCGGGTCCGTCCGGGACAATCTTGATGTCAAAGCCTGGAAAATAAAGCACAAAATAAGAACGTGTGTCATGCGCACATCAAAGGAGAGAGACACAGAAAAATAGAGAATGAAAGAAAGGCAGAGAGAGAAAGAAAGAAAGGGAGAGGGAGAAGGAGAGAGAGAAAGGAAGAGAGGGAGAGAGAGAGAGAGAGAAGGAAAGGAAGGCAGAGAGAGAGAGAGAGAGAGAAGGAAAGGAAGGGGGAGAGAGAGAGAGAGAGAGAGAGAGAGGGAGGGACACTGCCGCCCCCGCACACCCAGGCACCACTGCTCACCTGCTGCCACCGGTGTGTCTCCAACCACGTGCCGGCATACACTGCAAGCCACCAGGTCTGCAATCTGTAATCGAGGCCAGAGTCAATGATGGCAGAGTCCATCTCACTGCACACGGCAACAACGGCTGTCCGCCCCTGCGCACACATGCAGCCGCACCCTACCCCTTCCCGCCGGCCAGCGCTGGCTGTCCGCCCTTGCACACCCAGGCCCCACTGCTCACCTGCCGCCAACAGTGTGTCCACCAGTGGGCACACCACGTGCCCGTGCAAGCTCCAGGCCCCGGTCCCGCGACCATGGCATGCTCCACATCATGCGGACCCGCACTGCGGCCCAGCAGGTCCCACACATGACGCTGAGTCCTGAGGCATCAATGGCAGAGACCACATCAGTGCACACGTCATCATCGCAGGCTGCACACCCGCTCAGCAATTTTGGTGCCACTAACACTCTGCAATCCCAGTCAGCGCCACGTGGTGGTAGGCCCGTGACGGCCGCATGGCTTCGGGTGCCACTAACCCTGTGCGCAACAACTCATGGGCCCTTTATGATTGAGAATCGTGGAACGTCCGTCATCCAGTCACCTCCGACAGTGGGGAATGTGATGTGGTCGGCCCCCTATATTCGCAGGGTCACAATGCCTGTGATGCCTGTGCCGGATGGGTGTGGTGTGTGTGCAAACCTGCCCTCATGGAGTGGCTGTGACATGCTGACAACTAGCCCAGTGACCTGCAGACCACTAGCGTGTAAACCTGCGACATGTGGCTATGTGGCCCCCCCCTCGGAGCGTAAGCGGAGTGGTCTGGCCTGGCGTACGCCGGACCAGCACAGGGCTTGCAACAATGACTCGGGGGCTCTGGGCGTGGTTCAGTCCATGTCCAGACAAGGAAGTGACTAATGCGTGTGTCCCTGTTGTAGTGTCTACGGCACTCGGAACGCAATCGGCAATGTAGCACACTGTGACTGGAATCCCACTAGATGAGCATCATTGACGTTAGGGGGAATCACTGACCCTACATTCATCCACACATCCATACATGAATGATGAAAGACATGACACAGCAGTGCGTTTCTGAATGTTTAATGCACATCCAGTGGAGTTTTGCAGCTGGAGCAGTAAAGGGCCATGCCAACGCCACTTCACAATATGGGCCCGTGGAGGGCCAGCCAGAGTCCATCGGGGAATGACATGTACAGCGGAAGAGGAAGAGTACAGTCCGCAGTCTGGTCGCCATGTCATTGGTCACCAAACAGGATATGGCAGTCCATGTCGCGGTCCAAGGTGAGTGCAGCAGAGTGTATCGGGGGTCAGTGGAAGGTCATGGGGCCATGTGCGGCACCAAGCAGCAACAGGCCAGGTGGCGGAAATGAATGCTAGTGCCTCCTTCTGATCTCAATCCCATCCACGTTCTTGTCCTCGGATGTGTGCTCGGCCTCAACTGTGGGTGCTGCAGTTCCGGCTGCAGCACTGTGTGCCACTGACACATCAGGGGCCGGAGGTGGATTGTCGGCCGCACTGTGTGGCAGTGACACATCAGGTGCCGGAGTGGAAATGTCTCCCGCACTGTGAGGCACTGACACACCAGGGGGCGGAGATGTGGATGGTGTAGGAGCAGCAGCATTCATCTGTGCCACGCCTTGTGGCAGCAATGCCATGATGAAGATCTGCAGGGCATGGTAGATCCTAGCTACATTTTGCTGATGTGCTGCAGTGGCTGCCATCCTTTCCGCCTCCATCCGCACCATGTCCTCCATGAGCCTCCGCATGTGTGCCAGCTCATGGCTGAGATCGCTGGGGCCACTCTGAGCGGACAGGTGTTCTTGTCTCAGAGTCATGACTCCAGCGATGTCAGCCAGGGCTCGTTGGAGACCATGGAGGGCCTGTGGGTGTCCGTTAGGGACTGGAGGTGGTCCCTGATGGGACTCAGACACCCATGGAGGGCGTCAAGTTTGGTAGCCATGAGGTCGAACCCCACCCGCACCTGCTCAGCCATCTCACTCTGGCCCTCCAACACACGGCGTTGGAAGGCCATGTGTTGTTCGTGGGGGTCCTGGGAGACAGCCGGGGTTGTGGGTGCCTCCTGGTGGGTGGTTTGTGGAGTGGGTGGGGTCTCCTCGATGCAACTGGGCTGTCCTGATCCTGGAGGTGAGTTGCGGATGAGTTCAATGGTGTCTTGGAGGGCTTCGGTGTTGATGCTGGGGGTGTCCTCCTCGTCATCAGTGAAGAGTGGCTGGGACTGCTCAGCAGGATGTGCTGACGGTGCCTCTGCAATGTGAATGGGAGATGCTGCATTACAATGTGTCCACATGTATGTAGCCGCATGGTACATGTTCACATTCAGACAGCATGGGAATGTACATTGTGACAGTCTGTAGATCAGGTCCATGATCCAGAGTCATTGTGGGTGTGCACTGTGCTCTGCTTGATTGTGCATGTGTGCCATTGTGGCCATCTCCCCCCGTCCCCCCAGTGCCTGGTGGTTACTCACCCTGTTGCTGTTGTGTTGTGTCATGTCGAGCAGTGTCCGCTCCCTCAACTCCTGCCACAGTCTCCACACTGATGACTGTCGACACCAGCTCCTCCATGTCATCCAGCTCCAGCTGTGGCGCTGGACTCCCACCTTCAGTCTGCATTGCTGCCTTCTGGTTGTCTGCGAGTTTCTCCTTGGTTTTGCACTTGATGTCAATCCATCGCCTCTTGACCTCATCCATTGACCTCTTGTGCTCTCCAACGACATTCACCTTGTCCACGATGGACCGCCATATTCCATTTTTGGTGCCCAATGACACGTTGGAGGTGACGAACAGTTCTTGATGGTGTTCCATCACCTCCGTGACCAGGAACCTATTCTCCAGCGGACCGAACCGCCTCTTCCTCTTCTTCTTGTCCTTGCCCTTCCCTGTCCCCGAGGACCCAGGCTGGTCGTCTGGGGTGCTTGTGGGGTTCCGCTCGTCCTCTGCGCCTGCTCCGGCTGCCTCCATGGTGCTTCGGTGTTGGTTATTTTGTGTTTGTGGGTTTTTTCTACTTTTGTAGTGATTTTCCCGCCTGCCGTGTGTGTATGGCAGGCCTGGCGCTGCTTATCGCAGATTTACTCATCGCGGTTTGGGCCATCGCATGTTTTTTCGCGTTGGAGTTGGTGTTTTTATCGCCGTCGCGGTGCTTGTATCGCAGACATTGGCTGCGTTTCCGGGAAACTATTGCATGGCACCGCCGTGTTGTGAATTCCACGTTAAGGCGGGGTTATTTTCCCGCGATAGACTGCGATGTGTAAAGTTGCGTTAACCTTTTTTGGCGATGTTTAGCGCACGTTCTTGTGAATATACCCCTCAGTCTTTACTCCAAAGGCTGGAGGAGCCAAGATCGGAATTACAAGATAACACATATTTTGTGGTCGCAAAACTGACGTAACCTTTTTTGGAGATGGGTGTAGGGCTCCTTGGCATTCTATCGGGAACAGAAGTGCACCCGTGAGCCAAATGCGGTGATTATGATTTTGAACGACTTTTCTGTATTTTGATTGTGACACATCACAGAAAGCAATGACTCAAAACCTCCCTAGCTACTGTTAATATTTACAATTTGAGAAAAGGAAAGTCTACAACCATCGTGAATTTTTTTGAGAGAGATGAGGACCGTGCCCCTTCATGAAAAACTCATTGATAGACTTGTGGTTCTTGTTTACTTTATTGTTTGATTAATAAAAATCATTACAATATTTACGTACGAATAATAAAACATATATCAATTAATGATTAAAATGATTACACACAATAAAAGGAATAAAAGAGAAATTCACTGATTTCTAAATTCATGCTACATAGTTTCCTCACAATCTATACAATCCCAAATGCAGCCCATGGCCCATTAATGGTGTCACGTGTGATAGCAATTAATAGAAGCTTGTAAAATTCGACAATAATAATTACATAAAACCTGATCTGCACCTATTAAAATATCCTAGGCTCTCTAGGTTCATTCTACTTCAAGTAAGACTGCATCACAGGGCTAGTTCTAAACCAAAAGCCCCTTCCATTGCATTGCAGTCAAAAGACAATAATAATTTGTTGAATTTTAGCATCTTGCTTAAGGGGGGAGAGACGGGGGACAGAACTCTAGACTTACTAAAAGCCTACAAACAATCCCACTTACATTGTTCAAGTCGACTTCAAAGAGTGCAGAGAAATGTGCAAATTAGCGTTTAAGTGGAATTAGAGCTGCCCAGTGCTAGTTAGTAATTATTGACTCACTGGCTCGCACACTGGGTATGCCTTTTTACCGCTCTTGTAACGAACTTGGGGCCATATTAGCAAAAACAGGCGATATTTATCGCTAACATTATTTAGCGCGATTTATTTTAACGCCACCGATCACCAGATTTTATCGCCAGCTTAGCGACGTATTAGCAACACGTCGCTAAGCGTCATTAGCAACAATCCCCAGCGGAAAGGGAGGGCGTTAAAATCACTGTGACAGCGATAAAAAAACGCACGCCAACGTGAAAAAACCAGCGATGAGCCAATCAGCGATAATTACCGCCCGCTAATAGGCACCAGCCTTGATTTTAGCGCGCTGAACGCGAGAAAAGAAATAAAAAACGCCCGCAAAGCAGGAAAAAAAAATTAAAATCATGGATCAGCCTTGTGGAGACATGGAGCAAGCGGGGACCAGTGCAGAGGCCAGGAACAACAACACCAACACCCAGGAGGGCCAGGCAGAGACCCATGTCAAGACCAAGAGGAAGAGGAACCGCAAGTTCAGTCCAATGGAGAACCAGGTCCTTGTTGAAGAGGTGACCAAACATCAACAGGAACTCTTTGTGAGTTCCACTGTGACCATGGCAAGGAAAAAAGAGATATGGCAGGGCATCGTGTCCAAGGTGAATGCTGGCGGAGAGAGGAGGAGGACAGTGGACAAGTGCAAGAAGCGTTGGCATGACACTAAGCAGAAGACCAAGAAGAAGCTGGCATCCAACCTCAACGCAGCAAGGCAGACTGGAGGTGGTGGCCCAGCTCCACAGCAGGACCTGGATGAGCTGGAGGAGCAGGTGTCCCATGTCATCAGTGAGGAGAGTGTTGTCGGAGTTGTGGGCCAGGATAGCGCAGAAGTGGAACAGACACAACAACACCAGGGTGAGCATCAAATGGGGACAGGGGGAAGGGGGTGGATGGGTACAGTGGCACCCATGTACCATGAACACAAAATTAGTGCGCATCCACATGTAGTGTGGAACATGTTTTGGATACCCCTGTGCATGGTGGCATAGGGACACAACAACGGGCAACATTAGCAACACTGGCATGAACATTATTGGCACCTCAGCGGAAGGAAAATGCCGCTAAAGTGTTGACAATGGGCATGCAAATATGCCCCTGAGAATTCCAATTGAAGGCAATGTCCTGGCGTGAACATGGTCCTCCATTGGAAATCTCAAGAGCATAGTAGCAATCCCATTATCGCCACTTTAGCGACATCACACTGCCGCAAAAGAGCCGACAATGTTAACGCTGGTCTTGCCAGTATGCCCCGCCATTCAAAAATAGAACATCAGACAACACACAGGGGCATAGAATCAAGAACAGCTTTTCAAATACCGTCGCTTAAGCGGCTGGCAACTGTTGCAAAAGTGACGACAATGTGCAAGATAATATGCCTTGAGAATCCCAATACAAGACCATGTTCCGGTGTGAACCTGGTCATCCATCGGAATACCCAAGGGCATATTTGCAAGCCCATCATTGCCACTAAACAACAGTTCCCAGCTGCCAAAGTGCCGGTAATCATAACGCCATCCTGATAATCTGCCCCCCAGGGCCATAGGAACAGTAAGGACGCCAATATCATTGGCCCTGTAGTGGCAGGAACCTGATGACAAAGCAGTATTAAGTGTCATGACAATATGAGCCAAAAGAACCATGAAGCAGACCAGGTGCACAACAGCACCTTGCATGCCATGACGTTACAACAGGGCAGATCATCATGGCCCCTATGCCGCTGAAGCAGCTGTCCCCTGCCACAAAAGCTACAGCATTGTCGGCCACATAACACATGAAAATGACCTTAGGGGCATATCAGCAAGAAGCATGTAGAAATTATCACTGTGTAAGTGGCAGGAAAGTGCCGCTAAAGCGGCGATAATGTGCTTACGAATATGCGCCATGGAATACCAATTGAAGTCCCGGTCAGATGTCCTGCACATCTAACCTGGCCTTCCATTGGAATGCCATAAGACATATTAGTAAGCCCATTATCGCCCCTCTTAGTGGCACTTCCCTGCTGCTAACATGGTGATGAATTCAACAAGCTATTTGCCAATATGCCCCATAGTGTGAGGCAGCCAGATCAAAATGTGCACAGAAAATCTCACACAAACCTAGTCCAAGTACAATGTCAGAGCACCCCATATGTGCAGTTGTAAACCACCCAGTCGCACAACTACTTGACATGTGGCTGAGTACCCAAATGGCCCCCTTGCCACAACACCACACACATATGAATAGCCTGCACAAGTACACATGTCACTCGGATGCCATGTTGTGGATGTGCTGTGAATGTCTGTGCTCATGTGCATGAACAGGCATGCTTCCACCAACGTCAGTACACTGCCAGCATTGCCCACATGTGTCTGAGTAGTGTCCAAGCTGGTGCCTGCTTTGCCAGCTTGACACATGCACACAAGCACATACCTGCAGAGCACACAAGCAAATATGGCCAATGCTGCTGGTGTGCTGATGGAGGATGTGGCATGCCCAAGTGTGCACATGAGCATTAACATCAACACTGCATCCACATTGTGGTGTCAGAGTTGCATGTGTCTGTGTGCAGCCAAATACAATATGTGTGTGGTGATGTCCACAATATTCAAATTACACAACACCTGCATTCCCATGCAATGTGCCTCCTTGCCTGTCCATAAGATGTGGTGAAAGATTAGCAAGAACGCTGACCTAATCATCCCCGCCTGGCCAGCTGGAAACTGTTTGTGCAATGGTGGCAAGAGGTGCCATGAAATCCCACAGAAAAGTCCATCCTAAGTCCAGTCCCCTGTGTGACCCCAGGCACATGTGAGAGTTACACCGTGGCACATTATCTAGCCCCTCATAGTTGCCTATGACCCCAAGGGGTCATAAGTACATCGCAGTTCAAGACAAAATGGCCCACACTGCACACATCTGCCACACAGGATACAGCATCCAACATCACCCACAAAGTCACTTGACAGTCACACCCTCATGTGCCATACAACATCATCACACGGCAAGCAAACTGTGTCACTTAAGTAAAATGCAGGGGCACATCAGCATGAATGGCATTTAACTTATCGCAGGGTCAGTGTAAGCAAACTTGCACTAAAGCTGCTAAAATGGGCTCACACACATACCCGTGAGAATTCCAATAGAAGCCCAGGGTCTGGTGTAAAGCTGGGCTCACATTGGAATTTTCAAGGGCACATTGGCAAGTCCATCATCGCTGCATCAGTGCAAGTTTCCATCCGCGAAAAAGGGAATATTGTAACGCCGTACTTGCCAATATGCAACATCATTCTCAATCCACAGAACTCAAAGGCCCAACAAGGCAAATGCGATACGGGCTGACAAACCAAGCAGTGTGTGCCACAAGCATGCAATGCAGTGCATATACAGACAGATCAGGGCCCACCAACAATGACTACTCCGTGTGGAAAAGTGCAGAACTCACAGAAATGAACAGAACACACATATTGGGAGGCCTCAATGAAAACACTGTCCCACTACTCCTGTCACAATAGTAAACTGTAGCACATAGTAGCAAGAAGCAACACAAAACAACTGCTGCGTATGTGGCCGGAATCGCCAATAAACAAGTCATGAGGGGCAGCATTACATGCGCAATAGGATAGAAATAGCAGACCAGGGACACATTAGCAAGAACAGCGTTAGAAGTGTCGCTGCGTCAGCAGCAGGAAACAGCCTCTAAATCAGCAATAATGGGCTTGTCAATATGTGCATGAGAGTTCCAATGGAAGCCCAAGGTGCATAACAACATGAACGGCGTTAAATCTATCACTTCTTTGGCAGCAGCAATCTGACGCAAAAGAAGCAATGATGGTCTTGATAATATGCCCTTCAGAATTCCAATAGAAGGCTGGGTTCTGGTGTGAACCTTGCCTGACATTGGAATCCTCAAGCGCACATTTGCAAGAACACCATAGTCACTGCTGCATCAGTACCATGCCACTAAAGTGGTGACAAATCTAACACCGTTCCAGCCAACATGCACCCAGGCCCCCATTGGAATTCTGAAGGACACATCGTCATGCCCATCATTGCTGCTCCCGCTCCAGTACCATGCAGCAAAATTGGCAAAACCAATTACCTCTCACATGCCAATATGCCCACTGTTGAGATGTACAGGACATCTAACCTGGCCTCACATAGGAAGTCTATTGCACATATCATGATGCACCATATCGCCGTGGTCGTTGCCATATGCTGTGGCCAAAGCTGTGACATGATCATTGTGCGTCTTGCCAATATGGCCCTGTGAGACCATCATGTACCACTACATCTTCACAGAAGCAACCCCATCTAAATCAAAACCATCTTGCAATTAAAAGGACTCCCCTCAAACACAGTATGACTGTACACTGTTCTGCTGTTTGCTAGTCAATTCATTCAATGCTACATTGTACATGACAAACACTGTTAAACACTTTCTCCTCTATCACATTGCAGAGGGAGAGACAGCACCCCCTGGACAGCAGCCTGGCCCAAACCCCACTGATGACGAGGACGGGTATAACACCATAGATGAGGAAGCCCTGCAATGCCTGCTTGACGCCATCACCCCCTCAACTCCAGGAGCAGGGCAACCCAGCAGCATTGCGCCAACCCCACCCCCTGCACAAACCAACATGCAGCATGCACCTCCTGCCACAGCTACCTCCCAGGAGCCTGATGCCACTACCCTGGCCTTCCAACGCCAGGTAGTAGAGATCCAGCGGGAGGTGGCGGAACAGGTGCGGGTGGGGTTTGAGCACCTGGCAGACACACTTGAGGCCATACGTGGGTGTCTCAGTCCCATTCGGGACTGCATGCAGAAGCTCGCAGACACCCACAGCCCCTTCAATGCTCTCCAACGGTCCATGGCTGACATCGCTGGAGTCATGCTCCTGAGACAACAAGCACTGTCAACTCAGAGTGGCTCCAGCAGTGCCAGCCAGGATCTGGCCAACATCTGCAGGTTCATGGAGAGCATGGAGCGGATGCAGGCCCAAGACATAGCTGCCAGGGCTACCCACAGGCGCGAGGTTGCTGGGATCTACCATGCCCTGCACCAGCTCATCGCCTCCTCACTGCCGCAAGGTTTGGCGTAGATGGCTGCTGCTGCTGCCTCCACATCCTCATCTCCACCACCTGATGTGTCAGTGCCTCACAGTGCTGCACCCACTGTACCATCACAAACATGTGAGGCACATGACACATCAGATGATGAAGATGAGGATGACAGTGCATGTTTGCAGAGGAGAAAGCGGTAGCATCCATCTGTGTCAAGAGGGCAGCTTCTTCCTTGGTGCTGTGCACAGTCTCATGCCATGCTTCAACTCTTCCCACCTACTTCCACTGTCCCCCAGTACCACCTTGGACGCCCCCATGGACTGCCATATCTCTTCGTTCCTTGCCGATGCCACTTCAAACAGCCTGTGGACTGAACAATACCTCCTCTCTTGGACCTCTTACCACCATTTGTCTCTGTCTGGCCCTCCAATGGGCACACATGAAATGTGTGAATGTCTGGCCATGCACTGGTCCTGTTCCCCAACACCATTATAAATAAACCTTACAAGTTACACATTTGTGTGTTATGTTTTTAAATGCTAACATCAAAGTAATGGGAAAGTCTTGGACAATGAGTCACCTAGAAGGGACACCAAGGTAATTACTAGCAGTGTACATGTTTGAACAGGTACAGAAATGATGAGATATGGGGCTGCATGTGTGAACTGGTGGTGCCCCAAGTGGACGTACACAACGACGTAGCAATTTACCCATCTAGGAGCATGTCACATCAGCCCAAATCCTGTAGCCGTACATGTCCAAATCAGTTGCTGTCCACGGGTTGTGTCACCCTTAACACCAGTAAAGTGACATGTCTTGTCACACATAATCACACATTACCTGCTGGACTCACCCTGTTGGTATTGTGCAAATTGCACGTCACATTCCAATAGTCAGGACAGCACATCCACATTGATGGAGACACGGAAGGGCACATTTCCACCACACACATATGTCAAAACATTGTCTGCTGCAATGCAGTAGAGTGGCACATGGGGACATAAAATAAGCTGCAAGCCGTCAGCCAGCCCCCCTTACCCATACAATTGCAACACATACTTCACCTCTCTCATGCAGTGACCACTCCCACTGTATTGGGCAATGTGTCTAGTGCTGTATTTGCCACTGCAACCAGCACATGGTCCAATGCACGACAACATTTCAAGTGTGGCATCTGCATTTCTCATAGGCCAGAGTCACGGCAGGTACAAGTTGCCATTACACTGTCACCACAGGGAGCAATGCTAAATTTCCCCCTAGTGTGCATCAGAACAGTGTGCCACAAGCCAAACGACATGTAGGAGAACGTCAAAGCATCACTAATCCAGTGATTCACCGTAGTGATGTTGGAGATGTAAACACTGTGAAGCAGAAAGCACCACTCCCACATCCACTGTGTCATTGACGACAATTGTGAACACCTCATTTAGTAGCTGAATAAATCTGTAAAGCAGGATACTGCAGTGCCATGTCCTGTACACAATGCACACAGATGACAAACAAATCATTGATGGTCCTGGGAGTGAGAAGACAATCAATGTCAATTACCTAGTTCAGGAACCGGCCACACTGGCACCATGCGGTAAGTGTGGCCATGTCAGTGCAATGTAGATGGACTCTGTGCCAGGAGTCTCCGACATGCGGGTATGTGATGGAATCCCCTGAACTATGCACAGCCTTCAATCTCTGTCATGGATGATAGTAGCTAACTGAATTCACCTGCCATGGAATAACATCAGGAGAATTAAAAAAATACCCACATGTGCAGTTGCAAGAAGTGCGTCACACAGTCAATGTTGCACGTCACAGATTACTGGCCCTACATGAGGAATCAATTTCACATGTACTCCCTGGCATCCAAGCAAGATCAGTGAGCTCACATCTAAGGCATGTATCACTAATCCTCACTGACAGATGACATGTCATGTGCATACTCTGCAATTTGGGTACATAGTCCAGTGATGGCAAAAGGTAGCATACAATGGCCTGAGCCACACTGTACAGCCCCATCCCTGACACAAGTCCAAGCAGCTCTTAAAATAATGCAAAGTATTTATTAAAACAGTATGAAAAATTCTTATTCCTATAAAACAGACTAATTCCAAAGAACACCCTACTCACATCTAAAATAAATAATTTAACTTAACTTCCCTAAACTACCTACCCTAACTAATCCTAAACACGCAACAACACATCGTAGACATCAACCCCCTCCCACCCTTAAGGCACATCACGAGACGGGACAAAGACATCTAACCTATACATAGACTAACTAAACATGTATCCTACACAACCATATATAATCTTTTGTATTCTTGGAAATAAGAACACTAAAAACATCAACCCCACACCCAAAGGAAAAGGAAACTTATCCCCAAATACAGAAGAACATTTAAAATAACTATCCTAACTACAACACTAACACTAGCTAAATCCTACTCTAAACCTACACTAATCGTAAATTTGACAAACACAGCAACAGAAGGGGAACTAGGAAGTGAACGGGGTGGAGTAGGAAGAGGGGGATGGAGTCCTGCAGGCACACCCATCATGGCAGTCCAAGGTGCTGCTGAATGGCTGCCACCCGTGTGATCAGATCGTCCACCTTTCCTGCTATCACGTCCAGCTTTAGCGCAATGTCCTCTAGTGTCTGCTGGTTGCGCAGGGTGAAATGGACAACATGGTCCCCAGTTGATGATGTTGCGATGGCAGGTGCTGTGGGTGTAGCATTAGGAGGGGGTGCCACCTGTGAGGTCTGAGACACGCCACTGACGCTAGATGATGGTCCAGCTGTGGGCTGTGGGGCCTCGGCAGCAGATTCGGGCAATGCCTTCCAGGTCCCCTTTTGCCGGTCCTCGCGGTACCGCCGGCCCATATTCCGGTAGCCTCTGGCCACCTTCCTCACATGCAGGTACCGCTCCAGACGCACCTCGTAGGCGTGTTTCTGGCCGGGTGTCATGTTGTCTGTAAAACACACACAAAGCCAAATGTGAGTAGAGTACACATCTCCAACATTAACTGTGCACATTTGCCATAAACAAACTATGTCACACGTAGCTCACACCACAGCGCCACCAAATTGAGGCAGCAAGTGACCTGGACAATGATCTGTAGAAACATGGATCAGTGGCTAAATGCTGGGGTCACTGACATGACAGTGCATGACACGGTACATGCAGTGACAGACAAAATCCTGGTTGACACTGTGCAATCATATGGACTTAACATACAGAGGCAATAGGAGACAAGTACAAACAAAGTTAGTACGCAGGCATCGTACCCGTGTGTGTAGCACCATCATCGTCATCATCCTCAAACAATCAGGGGTGCATGCAGCACACTACCAACCTTCGAGGCTCACAAGGCACTGGGGTGGTGGGAACAGCACAAACTAGGTAGGATATGTGGGACTTGAGGTCCCACTTGAACATGTCCGGGTCTTTGGCGTAAATGTGCTCCACTGGGAGAATGTTCCATGCCCTGCCTGTGGTGTTGGAGAATGGCCACCCTCCGGTTCTGTGTCTGCAGCAGCGAAGCACCTCTGCCAGGACAAGTTTGTGGTAGCCAAGGTGGCACGTGTGCATGTGGAAGGGTACTCACTTGTCAGAGGAGTGTGTGTTCAAGGTTGGCTAGGGTATTGTAGGTGTGGGTGAGGTGTGTGAAGGTGACCCGCATCCACCCAGTGAGCCAATGGAGGACTTGTAGTTGTTCCTTACTGTGCTCGTGATGCAGTGACCCAAGGTTAAGTCTGGCTGTGGCGTGCAGGGTGCTTCCTAGCTTTTGCAGATGGGTCATGTACTCCCAAGCGTGTCGTGCCATTACATCTGCTGGACTGCAGGTCAGGAGTGTGTGCATGGTGGTCCTTCCACAGTTGTGTGGGTTCCATTACTATTGAGATTGGACGAAGCTACGGTTGTTGAGGCTTGTGGAGGCTACAGCATAGCTCGTATGAAGAAGGAGGAGTGGAGGATTATGCTCATGTGTGGTGTGTGGTCATTTGGGGTGGGGGGCTACAAGGGCAGGGGGCCACCGTGTGTAGTTCTGGCGGAGGTGCAGGTGTCAAGGATGAGGGACATGCTTCCCTCCAATTTGAGTACAAACTGCTGTCTCACATCCAGACTGCAACAGTCCCCAGTTCTCCTTGGTAACAGGGTGTGTTGTGTTTGGCCACCTCAATTATGTAGAGGATGTGCTGGGGGTCATCTGCCTAGGCCACAATGCAGAGTCCATGCTGTGTGACAATGGTGTAGAGGTTGGCCATGTCGATGTTGTGGGAAGTTGGCCTGGCATATGCTGTCCACTAGTGATAGTGGGCACCTTGCACCAGTCCAAACTAACCCTCATTGATGATTAGTGAAAGACAACCTATATGAAAGCTATCCTAGTGGTAGCTATGGAGAGCGGCCTTCAGGCTAAGTCTCGATGGAGTGTCAAGCAGCTTGCTTTACCAGTCTATGATCTCCTGAATGACCAAATGAAGGGAGATCCACCCAAGGTATATGTACAAAATAGATAATTACGTTCAGAAATATTCCCTACCAGTCTCCCTATGAGGCTAGAGGTCAAAGCACATAATTGACACACATGCAAATGACAGTAAAGAGCACAATGTACAGTTTGCCACCGGGGCGTACCAAACCATATACTGAGTAAGTGGTAAAAGAACCACGACTTGACTAGACACAAGGCCTATAGCCTGTAGAATTGCTGGGACCACAAGGAACCACCCAAGGTAGTGACACAGGGGTCCGATGGGGGACATGTGCAGTGAAGTACTGGTTGGTAATCCTAAGTTGAAGGACACTAAGGAGTGTACAAGGAGCAAACCATTTTGGACTTAGAGGTGTCCAGGGCCAACACCCACGGGAGCACCGGAGTACTTGTGTTACCTCACCCAGGGAAGCCGGGTGCAAAGGTGCCAAATGGGGTTTGCTTGCGTTGTAGTTTTCAGTGGCGGCTTGCGAAGAAGTGCTGCTGCCACCTGGAAGATGCGAAGTTCCCAAAGATATCAAGCCTGGATCGGAGTCGAGAAGAACCTGACAGCAGAGGGGACAGACTCTGGGTCACTGGCCAGTGAGTAGGGGGCACAATAGGAGATTGCCCAGCAATGTAGGGTGCAACAGGTGAAAGAGGTGAAGCTTGGCTCTTCAGCCAAGAGGACCAGGAGCCGTGGACGATGACCAGGAGCTGGATTCGAGCTGTCCCACAAAGGCTGTTGAGTGCTGCGGCGTCAGTATCCGGATTGGACCCAACAAGCCTTGGCAAGTGACACCCACGCAGAAAAGAGAAAGAGGCTTCGGTGCAGAGCAGCAAGGTCTGTGGGACTCAACACTTGGTGGGGAGTCAGGGCACGTCGTGAGCAACCAGGTAAGGCAAGGAAAATCAGAGTTGCATACACAGGGGCCCACCTGTCAACGGACCAGGGACCGTGAAGGTGCCTTCAGCGGAAAAGCAAGACGCAGGCTCACTGAACACCCGTAGACTGTGGGCCCACAAGCTTTGGTGCAGATGGTGCTCTGGGTGTGGGCTACAAGTAACACAAAGCAGGACTTTGAGAGACGTCAGAAAGTCAAGGCACCTGCAAATGTGCACGGTGACCAGGGCTTCTGGTTCAATGCTACTCACTAAGGCTGTGGGTCACAGCTTTGCTGGTGACTCAGCTCGAGCACAGAGATGTCTGTACATCCTTTCCCTGGGCTACAGTTACTTCGGAATCTGGCGGGAGCTTCAGAGATGCCAACCAGCGTTTAGCTTTGTAGGTGCCTGCCTAGCAGGGGAGTCACTCCTTGACCCCAAGGGAGATAGCTTCAGTCCTGTACTCCTGAGTGAAGAGTCGAAGTTCCATGATTCAGCTTCAGAGTGTTGTCCAGGGTACCCTCAAGTTCTGTTAACAGGGTTCCCTTACTCATACTGTAGAAAGGGGTTGTACAAACTCTGGGGACCCACCTATGGGAGGGCCAGGAAAGAGGGGTGGCTACACCCATTTCTGTTGTCCAGTTTGGTGCCAGAGCTGGGGCAGGCAGCCTCGGTAACCAGTTAGTCCTGGGGTTTGCACAGGGACACCAAATGTGCCTCCAGTGCAGGCTTCCAAGCATTCTTGGTGTGCACCCACCCAGCCCCCAATACACCAAGACCTGTCTGGGAGGTGGTCACACCTCCCAGCAACTGGCAACCTATTGACCCGCACTACCCTGCTGGAGTTTAGGTCAGCAGCCAGAGGCCAGACTTGTGTCAGTGGTGGCAGCATTCATTTTGGGAGGCTAGGGCTCAGTTAAGTTTCAACCATGTACTACAGTGCAGTCATGTCTCCCACTCTAAAAGGGTGGGATCATACTCCCATACCAGCAACTGGTGTGGGGATATGATTCAAAGGTGTTTGACACCAAACAATACATGTTTCCGTGCAGCCAGTCCAAAGCTAGCACTTACCGTTGGGTCATAATGCATTTAAGAGTATATGGTCAGTCTGTACCACTGACAACCCCGGAGGATAGATTTGGAATGCTGCAGGGGTGCCTTGGTCATGCAGGGGTACCCTCACACATATGACCAAGCACCCTGCCTTCAGGATTGATAAGGCCTGCCATAGGGGTGACTCATAGGTGTTCGTGTGCAGTGATAGGTTAGATATAGTGAACCTACATCTGTGCAAGGGGTGCATGCACCACCTTACCCAGGCTGCAGTAGCAGACCTGTGGTGTCATTTCGGATAGCCTCCCAGGGGTGGCACAATACATGCTTCAGACCCTGCTAGGGCACGGGGGAACCTATGCCCCAGGTACCTAGTGTAACATATACTAGGGAATCATTAGGGCATCCCAGGACCCAATCTGGAGTGTACCCAAAGTACATGGCACCAATTTAGAAGAGGGAGCAGATAGGCTGGGTTCCTGTTTAGCAGCAGCCCAGGCCGACTCGGTCAAAAACAGTGTTCATCTGATGAAAAAGTGGGGTTAACCATAAGAGGCAGATCCCACTCTCCCACAGATGTTGTAGGGCGTGGGTCTGAGCACGGTACATAACTGTTAAGCAAAATTCTGCATGAGCCGTGATCAGTTTCCGGGATGTTGCACATGTGTTCTGGGAAAATGTCAGTGAAGGTGGGCCTTTTGATGTGCTACATGCGCCGGAGACATCCCTACAGGGCACATTTTTTGTTGATCCTACTCTCCACAGTCAACTGGTCTGGCAAGTTGTCCCTAGTCAACTACATGAACTTCTGGCCTCTTGTACTCCTGTGTTGAACCTGCTGGCCACCAGAGGCCTTTTACGGACAAGGTTTTGGGGGGTAGCAAGCTTCTCAGGGCAGCTGCTGATCCTGCTGTCCAAATCCTTGGCAGTGGAGGTGGTGTTAGTTGTGTCATTGATGGTTTCCTCTGTGCGGGTGGCGTTGAGGAGTCACTCAGTCAGTTTGCCCATGTGCCTTTGTGGTGGGAGTGGTGTGAGCTTGTGTGCAGTGGAGGGGTACAGAGTGCAACGTACGCAGTTGGGTCCTGACTATGTGGCCTGGGGATAGTGCTGACAATGGATGTCTGTCCCGCCTGCAGGTATTGCCTGGATGGTGTCTCCAGCCATGTGAGTGGGCGTGTTGAGCAGCAGTCCCTGTCCAACGTAGCAGTGGCCATCTAGGGGAGTGGTGGTGTTGGTGTGGGCCCGGTAGGCAGGGGTTGACTGTCTGTTGGAGATGGCGAGGCCCAGCGAGGTCCTGGGCCTGGCCTGGAAATGGCAGTGGATGTGCCCTGTGTTCCAGTGGTGGACATACGTGCTGGATGTTGATGGACAGAGGGTGGTCTGGTTCACAATGGTGAGTCCTCGTCCTGGCTGGTGTGTGTTGTCCTGTTCCTGGATCTAGTAGCCTTGGGTATGGGCAGTGGAGTTTTTGTTTCCAGAGGTGGTGTTGCACCACCTTCCGGAAACCAAAGTGACGTTAACCAGGAAGTTTATGAACCAGGGCCAGACCTCTGCGGTGTGCCGTAGCAGGGAGCACAGGTTGTGGTAACAGTTGGTCTGGTATTAGGCTGCATATGCGTAGGCATTGTTCTAGGTGACAGATCTGTGGCCGAGTCTGCACGTGAACTCTCCATGTGTCGTGTCTGCACATGATCAGCGGCAGCAGGTATGTGTCACCCTGCCTGGAGTGCCTGGAGTGCGGGGGAGTCATATCTGCCCTATCACACATGTCCTGGGTTCCTGCTGCTGCCCACGTGCTGATCACAGATGTGTGCAGAAAGGGCCTGCCCCCGTCGTGCGCTGGGCATTACTGATGTCAAACTGCACTGCGACACCTTACAGTGGGGTATGGGGCATGGACAAGTGGCTTGGAGGCGGACGTGGTCAGTGATGGCAGTGTTCACAGGTGTGTGTTTCTACGGGTAGTGATGTCTTACGCATGGAAAAACGTAGTGTACCAAAGGTTGGTTGGGCAACTACAGTGAGGTAGGTAGAAGGAGAACACAGACGTGTGAGGCACGGTACAGATACCAAGACAGCACACATTGGAGTCACATGATTAGCAGTCAGGCAAATGAATGGACATCACATTCCAGTGACACATGCCTGCATGGCAGGTGTACTGCCCTGTGGCAGCATGTGTGGTGTCAGACATGTGTGTGCTTATTCACAACTATGCCAACACAGGCAATCTAGCTGCACAGTGCAAGCCCGTCTGCGAGCAGGGAGATCAGATCATGTGTATGGAGGACTTAGGGGCATGATAGCAAGTTAATATTGGAATCAATTGAACATTCTGCATGTGGTACATGCTGCTGAAGTGGGGATGATGGACTTGATACCATGCCCTAGACATTTCCTATGGTTGCACATGTACTGGTGTGGCCCTCAGCAGCTTTGGTGACACCCAAGGCCATATCATCTAGGCCTTCATCACACTGTAATTGCAGTATGCTGCCGCATGAGTTGCCATTCCTACGACACATTCCATCCTGACCTGGCCGTTGCTCCTGGCCTACAAATTGACCTGACCTGACAAATTCAGACTCACGTGTGTTATGCGAACTGATGCACAACAGAGGGATACATTGGGGAAGAATCACCGGCCATATTAGCAAGTGTGGAGATAAAATTATCGTTGCTTTGGTGGCAGGACACTGCCACTAAAGGTGCAAGGATCGGCTTGATGATATGCGTCTGTGAATACCCAGAGGAGGCCAGGTTAGCTGTGCAGGATATCACACCTGGGCTTCAATAGGAATCCTATAACGCATATCATCAAGCCCATTTTCGCAGCTTCAGCTGCTGTTTCCTGCCGCCAAAGGGGCGAGAAGTTCATCTCCGTTCTTGCTAATATGTCCCCACGTATGTGAAGATATGTGCAGTGACAGCAACTTTGCTGTGCACAGACACACCATGTGTCGTCGTGCATGCCATGTAGGCAGCACAGGGCAGGTCACAGTTACATGTCACGCATGTGGGGCATTAAACATGTCAGCTCATCAATCACAACAACCCCAGGGATGCGAATGTTGGAGATACATGCCCAGTAAGATTAGATTCCTACAGTAGCACCTCAAGTACAGGCTACGTGGGAATGGGTGTTGCTGTGTCACACCAATCACAGGCCAGAATGCACACCCCATACACAACCCAAAAGCGTGACTGTGTACCTCATCGACATGTATGGTACAGCTTCAGACTTGAAGCCATACCACCATTGACAACGCAACAATGATGACAGTCACGTAGGAACAAGGTCTTAGATGGAGGATGTGCACATCACTCCTACAGGGTATCATTGCATGGTGACGGAGAGGTCACAACAGTGAGCCTGATGCATTTGTCCAGAGTCACTTGCCGAATGGTGCACACTGCTGCATTCAACACAACATTGTCACACTGTAGGCATGCCAGCCGTGAGACACACCCATACTTCAGTCTACACCGTACATCATGTGTGCCAGTCATCCATGCCACTGCAACATGCCAGTGAACAAAGTTCAAACTCACCAGTGGCATGTGGGTCCTCAAAGCTGTCGATGTCCACCTGCGTAATTGGTGGGCGTCCATCTGTGGGAGGAGTGAGGAAAAAAATGTGTATCAGCCTGCAATGCATATGACTCAGATTCCACATTCATATCATCTACACAACAAGATACGCAACATTACTGTGGTGTGGCATTCCCTGTTGGTAACACAGTACATGAATGTGCCAACTTCGAATGCCATTGACACCATACATGTGACAGCTGATCTTTGGACTAACTGGCCTGCTATGCTTGCTTCCATGGGCATGACGGTTGGGGCAGTGAGCCACAAGGCACCATCACTACAAGCATCATGATGGTTAACATGCACTGTCTACATATGAGTTGATGCTGATTGCACTACACCATTGCACAGGTGTCATTTGGATTAGACTATGTGGAGATGGGCACTTTACTTGGACCATTCAGCGCATTTACACGAGTCTCCACACAGTGATCAAGTCCAAGGGGCAGTGTAGCTGACACGACACAATAAATGTTGCCTGCATAACTTCCTTGATTTCTGAACATCACACCTTGCATATGGCCTAATTTATGTGTGGTACATGCACTATTACACATGTCCTTTACGAAACATTGGGGCATAATACCAAGCCAGAATGGCGGGATGTTGGCTGACTATCATTGCACTAGCATGGCCGGCCTTTCTTCACCTGATTGACAATGCAGCGTTAACATGCTATGGCGCTTCTGTGCTTGTGATTTTTGTGCAGCCCCACTTTGCACCACTAATGTGATGCACAGTCGGTGTTCCTTTCATCAGACAACATGGAGATATTGTCCAATTGCACTTTGCAGCTTCACCATGCTGGCACAGTACTTGCGTAGGGAAGGAGACCAGCATCCAAAAGGCTAATATTTCTGGAAACTGACATCTGCAAATTGTCTGACTTAGCCATGTGCTCAGTGGAAGGCCCATTGTTAGGTCACAACCCCTCTCCCCATGAACGACCCAGCCCTCAGCCCAGTTGTATCAATGCTGGTGCCAACGCGGTATTGATGCACATCGATGCATATGGTTGCATTCCACATTACCAGTCAGGTATGCGTAGCAAAGACCCTGCTGACACCACGATGTGCACCGGAAAGGTACAGTGATGTCCTACAACACGCAACAACAAATGGGCAATCTAAAACGCATTTCCTACTCAATATGCGCCATCATACTGCCTGCAGGCACTTCAATTCACAGTGTGCATGCAATGCCAGGCCTAGGTGTGGCAACAGCGCAGTTGGTGACACAGACAAGCAATAGGTTGCTAGACATCGTGATGTATCTCACACCTCAGACAACATCCATAACACACATTGTAGGCGGGGGAACATACTTAGTGCCCTTCAGTCCTCACACTCAATGCAAATAAATGTTGTATGTGTACTTACCACACCGTAGGCCTGGCATCACTCCCACGTAGTCCAGGAGGTAGGCCTCACGTGCCAGCATGTCCTGCCACCGGTGTTTCCATTGACGCACAGTGCGGTCTACTCCGAAACACCTCAGCATCTGTGCCTGCAGCCGCTCCCATTTCATTCTCCTGGCCGTGAGATTGTATCCCAGCAGGATACGCCCTCCCCTCTCCAACATCAGTGGCAGGTATAACTTAACCAGCCACAGAAACCCCCCCAGCGTCGCCTCCGACAACCTGCCCTCCCTGCCCACAGCCGGCATCTCCTCCACAACCTCTGACCACCCACTACCAAAAGATAAGCACCCTCTAAATTAACCCCAACAACTATTAATATTAACTACCCCAGGACAGACACCCGACAAAAAATGGCACAGGACACAATTACACACACTTGCAAACTACACAAACACACAACAGACACTAGACAGGGGACACAGCAACACTCAAAAACTCTACTCTGCAGCACACACCAACAATACACCTCCTTCACTCTCCACAGTCAAAGCATTGTGCTCAAAAGTGAAAGTGAAAGAGCAGAACACTACTCCAGTAGACAGGAAGCATGCAGACATCACTTCCTGTCTGTTTGCGGCCCGTTTTTTCTATTGCGACGATTTTCTGCACGCTAAGGCTCGCAATGGTGTCGCTAAAGCCTTAGCGTCTGAAATCGTGACGCGAGGAGTCGCAAACGTTTACCTTGAATGTGTGGAAGTGTCGCGCGTTGTTTTGGGACGTTGTGCGTGAGCATGCGAGAATAATTTATGTCGCTGAGTCTGTTTAGCGGTAAACTTTTCACGCTAACATAAATTCAGTACATTGACTTTTTTTTTTTTTTTGTAAACAAATTTTATTAGACATTTATAATACAACAATCACTATGGCATAGTCTCTTGGTCTAGGCATGTAGGGCAATACCTAGTCATTTGTAGCAGTTATGTAGATGGGCCCTGCTGCGCAGTTCTTTATACCCAGGCATCAGGTTCCCATTAGGTTCAATTATAATCAAATTCAAAGCCCTCATTGATATGTCATACAAGTTACACACAAATAATCCCCCCCTCAACTTTAGGAAACACCCCACCCACCCTGCCACCCCTTCCGTTAGCCAGAACGTACCCTTCCCTTCCCCTCCCCCTATACAACTCCCCCACCCTCCAGGCATGTCGCTCGGTCATCAATAGCTCTGCGAAGAATCATACCCAGTCATATAAGACAACAGATACAGTAATTCCAATAGAGAGGCATCTAGCAAGGGGATGCCGCTACGTATTATATGGTTTCATTCCCCCATAGATCACAACCCAATAGGACAACACTGCAGCTCTCGCTCACAGATCCACTCACTCAGGGGGGGTTCGGGATCGTCCGCCGGGCGCCTGAGCAGCTCAACTAGTGCCTCCCATGCTCTCGCCGCATCTAGCATTTGTCCATTATCTATTCTCCGGGCCAATTGCAGCCTAAGAATCCCCTCGCAATCTGCCCATTTTATAAATTCCCTCCGCCACCTCGAGCCACTAGGAGCACTGGTCGCCTTCCAGTGGCTGGTGATTTCTCGTTTAGCCAGGACTAACCCCAGGTCTATAAATTTGCTGGTAACCTTATTCCGGGCAGTGTGGGGAAACCAATGCAGCAGGCAATATCCCGGGGTCAGTGTAGTGTCTCTTTCCGTTATGTCGCCCAGTATAGTCAGTATCTCCCTCCAGAACCCCTCTAGTAGTGGGCACTCCCAAAACATATGTAAAAATGCAGCGTTTTCTCATTTACATCGCGGACAAACTGATCGGGCCCCAAAATACTCATTAATCTTGTGCGGGGTGAGGTATGCTCTGTGGAGGACAAAAAACTGGATTAGCTGGAATCGTGCATTTCTAGAACTTTTCCATGCCCTCTCTACTAATGCCTCCCACGGCTTCTCAGCTATGGGCATCCCAAGGTCTGATTCCCATTTGAGCCGCAGGTTCTCTAAGGGTCGCCTCATCTCCTGGATGAGCCGCCCATAGAGGCAAGTGACTGCCTTGATCGTCCCAGCCGCTGATACTACATATTGGCATGGTGTCGAGATCGGCGGTTCCACCATTCCTTTCTTCCAATGTTTACGGATAGCCATCGTCAGGGAGGCATGTAACAAGAAGTCTCTCCTGGGAAGCCTGTGCCGCTCCATTAAGTCGTCAAAGGGTAACAGGGTATTGTCTTCGTAGAGGTCTCCAATAGTGGAGATCCCCGCCCCCTCCCAGGACCTCAATCCCTGCCAATCTCCCCCATGGGGTAGTGCCTCGATAAATTCAGTCAGTACATTGATGCTGTGTCATTGCAATATTAATGTACATGATTGCAAAATTGATGTCCAAGTACAGTGGGTATATGTGGTTGTTGCTTGTCACTCCAATGACACCATGAGCATTTATGTTACGCACAAATATCAATTTTTTCCAAGTTTGCAGGCTAGTATTCCAAAATTAGCCCCATTTTTACCCCTCATTACATAATTTGGCACTTTTTACACCCTATTCCTGAACCCTGACCTTGTTAGGTTGGTTGCTCACCCTCCGCACAGCACCGCCTGTGTGTCCGGACCCTGCCGCAGCTGCCGCTGCTGAGGTGAGTTGACGGCCTCCTACACCCGCAGGCTACCACCAGCGCCTCATCCCTGTTGGCCAGTGGTAGGCCTTAGGTTTGTATTTGTGTCAGTGTCACGCATAGTATTGCCCTTACTGTTTAGTTTTGTGTCTGCAACTGCTGTTATCTGGCTACCCCCTGTGTCTGTACTCCCTCTCTGTACCCTTTTACCTTCTGTCACCATTGTTGCTCCCGTGATTTGGTGCCCTTGCCTTCCTTTCACTTAGCCGCTCCAGTTCCCGCCGCTGCGTCCCCTGCGGCGCTGCACCCCTGACCGCACATTTGCTGCCCCCGCCTCTCAGCTGTCCCTCCCTCCCACCACCCCATGTCTGGCAGACGCTGCGCAACCGTGCTCAGTGGGCACACCGCTCGCCAGCCAAAGTTGCGCATGAGGCAGGCCCGTAGGCACACGTACACGCCAGGACCGCGGCCAGTGCCAGAACGCATGGTCCCCGTACCCACCACGACGACCGCCGCAGCTACAATGCCAGCACACTCCACGCTCTCAACTCCGGACGGAGCCACACCTGCTTCTGTGCGGCCCCGAAACTCACACATGGTCCCATCACCTGCCGGGACTGCAGCTACACCTGCCTCAGCACTACCAAACCACCCACCAGGTGAGACCTCAAGCACCTCCATAGCATCCTACTGAACTCCCACTCCGCACCCGAACACTCCGTCAAGATCTGGGACCTGCTCGATACATCATCCCCAGACGTCGCCTTTCTGACGGAAACCTGGATGAACGACTCCTCTGCACCCGACATCGCCATAGCCATCCCTGATGGCTACCGGATCACCCGCAGAGACCACAACTACAGAGTCGGAGGAGGAATCGCCATCATCCACAAGAACAGCATCAGGGCCTCGAGCAGCACAGATGACACCCTCAGCACCGCCACACACATGCCTTCCCAGATCCACACAGACCCCAACACCATCCTCAGAGGCACCCTCGTGTACACCCCCCCCAGACCCCAAAACCAGTTCAGACACTCCGTCGCAAACTTCATCAGCACGCACGCCCTGTCCACCACCGACTACGTCCTCCTCGGAGACCTGATCTTTCACCTTGAGTACAACGACAACTGCTACTCCACCACCCTGATTGTCAACCTCACTAACCTCGGACTGAGGCAGCTTGTCACAACCCCTACCCAATCCGCCAGTCACACGCTCAGTCCCGGATTATCCTCAGGCCCACACGTCTCCTTCAGCCACACCACCGTACTCCTCTGGGACAGCTACCGCTGCATCCACTTCACCTTCCAGTAACCTAGCACACACCACCGCACACAACAGATCCCCCGCCACTGCTGGAGCAAAACCACAGAGGACCAACTCCATGCACACCTCTTTCTCAGCCCACCCACCGACCCCTCCGACACTGACGACGCTGCGCGCTACCTCAGACGCTGGATCGAAGACTGTGCAAAAAGCCTCGCCCCACTGAAGAAACACTCCTACAGAAACACCAGCAAGTGAGGCAGCTGGTTCACCCCAGGACTCAGAGCCTCCAAGCAAACCAGCCAGAAATTTGATGAGGAATGGCACAGTGAACAGACACCGGACAGCCACGCAGCCCACAAAGACGCCATCCACAAACACCATCAACTCATCATGTCTGCCAGGTGTACCTCCCTCAAAGAACCCCTCAACAACAACACACACTACAACAAGGAGCTCCTCAACACCGTGAAGGAACTCTCCAACCCCTGCTCCAACACCATCGACATCCCGCCGTCGCAACCCCTGTGCAATTCCCTCGGCACCTTCTTCCACTGCAAGATCGCAGACATCCACGACAGGTTCAACACCCAGACAGTGCCGCCTGCCATCAGCACACCAGGCTCTCCGCACTACATCAACCACGACACCCTGCTAGCTTGGGCCAACGTGAACATCGGTTACACCATCAAGTGCAGGTGCACATTCCACTCCAGCTCCCACTCACACACATTCATGCACAACATCTTCAACACAGTCAGCAGCTCCATTGCACCCCACCTGCGCAACGCCATCTATTTCTCCTTCAAGACCCCGACCTTCCCAGAGAGCTGGTAACACGCAAAGTTCAACGCCCTACACCAAAAACCCAAGGTGGACCCAAGAGACCTTAGACAGTTCCGGCCCATCTCCCTGCTTCTGTTCCCGGCCCAGGTCATCGTGAAGATCATGAACAGACAGCTGACCCGATACCTCAAAGTGTACAGCATCCTGGACCCATCCCAGTCGGGGTTCAACAGCACCGAGACTGCCCTCATTGCCGCCACCTACCACATCAGGACCCTGCTGGACAAGGGTGAGACGGCGGCCCTCATCCTACTGGACCTCTCCGCTGCCTTTGGGCCTGTCTGCCAACGCACACTACGCACACGCATACACGATGCTGGAATCCGAGACATGGCCCTGGAATGGACCATCTCCTTCCTCCCCGGCAGGACCAAGACCATCCACCTCCCCCATTTCCGGTCCATGGCCTCCTAGATCATCTGCGGCGTACCCCAGGGATCATCCCTCAGCCCTACACAGTTCAACATCTACATGGCCCTGGTCGCACACGTCGCACAAGTGCACAACCTCAACATGATCCCCAACGCCAACAACCCCCAACTGATCCTCTCCCTCACCAAGGACCCCCTCACCACCACATCCAACCTCCACGAAGGAATGCAGGCCGTCGGCAACTGGAAGAGCTTCAACCGACAGAAGCTGGACACGGACAACATGGAGGTCCTCATCTTCGGCTCACGACCTTCAGGCTGGGACAACTCATGGTGGCCTACAGCACTGGGGGCAGCCACACCATCCACCGACCACGCACGCAACCTGGGAGTCATCCTCCACTCAACACTCTCCATGACCAAGCAAGTCAACACAGTCTCCTCCTCCTGCTTTGACACCCTCCGCATGCTCCGCATGATCTACAGGTGGATACCGACAGTTACAAGTAGTACAGTCACCGTGCCCCTCCTCAGTAGATGACTCGACCATGGAGACGCCCTCTACGTGGGAGCCCCAGCCATGCTCATCTGATTTACCTGCACTAGCTCCCCGTCACCAAGGGGATTTCCTTCAAGCTCCTCATTCACACACAAAAGGCACTCCACGACACCAGCCCAGCCTAACTCCACAGACGACTCTCCTTCTACATCCCCAAACGCCAAATCTGCTCCACCGACCTTGCCACCATCTCTTGCGTCTGCAGTACGACCACTGGCAGCAGCTCCTTCTCCCACCTCACCAACAAGACCTGGAACATCCTCCCACTAAGCCTACGGCAGACCCAAGACCTGCTGACCTTCGTGAGGCTACTCAGGACCTGGCAATTAGACCAGTGGCGCCCCCCTTTTTCCCCCCCAGAGCCTTGAGACCCTCGCAGGTATGCAGTGCACTCTACGAGTTATTTCTTGATAGATTGTTTGATTTTCGTCTGTAGCCCTGTTGTACCCCCTATTTCCATCGTTAGCCCCTTTTTCTGCATTTTTATCATCTTTTGCCCCATTGCAAACCCTACTGTCATATTTAGCCACCTTTTACGGCCTAATTTCATGCCTAGCCAACTTTTACAAGCTATTTTCATGTGTTGCCCCATTTCAACACCATGTCTGGATATTTTGAGCCATCGCACACACTTCTTCTTGATCATCTACATTTTGCACCCTATTTGCATTTTGTATAGCTTACATGCCCTCTTTGGTGCTCTGGCCCCATTCCACACCTACACCGTCATCCTTTGCCAGATTCCACACACTCTCTGCATGTCTACTACCATTTCAGACGCCACTTGTCTGGAATGGTCACAGTACGCACACACAAAACCGGACTTTTCTTTTGGCAATGACTGCAGACTGTCATTCACATTATCTTCACACACAACAGCCTAGTTTTCATGATTTGTAGTCACAAGTAACAACATATTTGCATTGGCTAGCTGATGTAGCACCATGTAGACTACCATCTTATATATTTTACACACCGCAAAGCATCTCTGGACTGTGGACACATTCCCATGTACAATGGAGTAGTGTACTTTTCTTAGCACATGTTGGGCAACGTACACCTTATATTATGGAAGAGCCCATGCCAGACAGTGAGAGGCAGACAGGGTATATGTGTTTGACATTTTATTGACACACTCCAGGTTTGTTGTTATTCAGCTATGACATACATTTGAGGGAGACGCTCACAATGTTCTGTTCTCAGTTGAAGAAATTATTGATGATTCTGGTCCTTCGGGCAGTCCCAGCTGCATTCATTGACGGGTGTGCTGGACCTGCCTCTTCATCATCATCATCATCCTCTTCTTCTGGTGGTGCGGGCACTTGAATCCATGGTGTTCTGGTACGCACACATATGTTGTGCAACACACAACATGCCATGATTATTTTGTTGACCATTGCTGGGCTGTACAGCAGTCTGCCACTTGAGATGTCCAGGCAACGGAAACGTGACTTTAGCACACCAAACGTGCGCTCCACAATGGACCTGGTGCGTATCTGTGCCGCATTGTACTGCCTCTGTGCTTGTGTGTTGGGGTTTCGGAGGGGTGTCATCATCCATGGGCTTAGTGCATAACCTCTGTCCCCTGTGACATGTGAGGGCAAAAAGAATACTTCATTAGCTGTGCTGGATGTGTTGTTGATGTAGATGGTTTTATGTCATGTCATTGGTGTTATGTTTTGTCTCATGTTGGCCATGTTTTGCTTCAGGATGCTTACATAAATGTTTGGTTAATATTTCGGCTCTTGGTTGTGACTGCCTCCACCACGCTAATACTATTGAGTGCACTGCTAGGTAACATGAGTGGCTCGACTCCCATCTGACAGTAATGGTCCATCTGCACAGTAATTGACATTGGCATGGTATGGTGCAATGGGGCACACAAAACACAGTAGACATTCTGTGCAGCTGCTGCTGGCTGGCCTGCGGCGACACACATCACATGCTGTTTCCAGTCACATGCTAACAAAGAATATGAACAGTTAGCAGCCCCCTCACATGCCAGCACCATTGGGTTCAGGGACGCTTCACCAACCACATCAACAGGATCGGACACAACAACATCTACTCCCTGGACTACGTGCTCATTCCGGGCTTGGCGTCCATATCATATGCCCTGACCACTCAACATACATTGCACATGGTGCCTTCACATGCTTCCCAACATTGTCGTGTGCAACTGTGTCCCACACAGTCCTTGCCGTCCAGCTAGGATACATATACTCACTTTGTGGCAACATATTCACATCTGATGTGTACTTCATCCCACCTGTCCAGCACGACACATGCACAGTGGGACTTGTGTTCCTACTTTCATTATGAGTCATCTGTCTCTGTCACACATGCATGTTTCCCACATGTCCCCTCATTTGCTTGGGGGGGGTTCAGGGATATTGACCCTTTAATTGGGTTCATTGACATGTCATGCTATGGTTACCCCTTTTTCTGGTGTTGGTGTGTCTGGTATGTGCAGATGTTGTTTGACATGTTGTATGTGAATTTGGGATGTGGACTTTAGCATATTTCTTAATTGCATGTGTGTAATGTTTAGGCTACGGATAAGTTGTATTGGTACTTACCAACTAGGACTGCATTTCCGTATGTCCCATCCTGGAAGCGCTGGTTTATGATGGACTGTTGGAAGATGTATGAATCATGCACACTGCCTGGGAACTTGGCAACGACATTGGTGAACAGTCCACGATGATCCACTATTGCCTGCACATTCATGGAGTGGCTGTGCTTTCTGTTGCGGTATATGTGTGCAGTGTCCGCAGGGGGCGCTAATGTGACATGTGTACAGTCTATTGCACCCAACACTTGTGGGAATCTGGCTATGGCATAGAATCCTTGCTTGGTCTCAAGCTGTTCCTGCATGGTGTTGGGGAAGTGGAGTTCCTGGGGTATCAGGCTGATTATGGCATCCAAGACAGTTGGGAGGAATATTGAGAAAGATGCCTGGGAAACTCCTCCAACTCTAGCAGTTGTTGGTTGAAATGTCCCTGAGGCCAACATATGCAGCACAGCCAGCAGCTTGGTCTGTGGTGGGATATTGGTTCTCCGCTGTGTTTGTGCCATCAGCCTGTGAGCTATCTGGTTCAGGATGTGCTCAATGGAAGTCCTTTTGAGCCTGTAGTGGGCAATGACATCTTCTGGGGTCAGGTCACCAAGGATGAGACGTCTGCGCTGTGGCCGCTGTCGTCTTCGGCGCTGCCTCGGTGGTGGTCCTGGGGGAGGTGGCTGTTGCCTTCGTGGGACTCCGAGCTGTATGATGAGTGCCTCCATGGCGTCTGTGGGCCCTCAGCTGTGTGTATGGGCTAGTCTCCCTTTTATGCCTCCTTTTATCTCCAGTTTTCAGTTTTTAGAACTGGTTTGAGCAGTTCTTATTTATCCCCAGCTAAGGGGCTTTAGCGTGCTTTTTTTATCGCTTCGCGGGTCGCAGCCTTCATTGCTAATATCGCGATGCAGGATTAGCGACGTTTTTCCAGTTATTTTGGTAGGGAACGCCTACTTGGCATATCATTAGCGATATTTTTTGCAGCGATGCCCGGCGATATTTTAGACGGTTGTTAACGCATGGGAATCGTCGCTAACAGCGATTAGCGACACCTTGGTAATCAGGCGATAAAGATATCGCCGCTTTAGCGGCAAAAAGTGCCGCTAAAGCGGCGATAAGGCCCTTGCTAATATGCCCCTTGGTGAACCCGATGTTAAGCATCTCTCGATAGACTTCAAAACCAAGAAGGCACAATTTCCGTCTGACATGGACAAAAGGCACATGAGACAGGCTCGTTTGTCTCTGTTTTGTTCCTCAATACTCGAAGAAGCTGTTTTGATTCGCATGAGAGTGGGAGATATGGAAGTCAAGGTCCTGCTGTTTCTTAAGCTTTTTATAGCATTTGCATTCTTGGTGTAAGTGAAACTTTGTTATGGCGTCATATACATTTGGGTGGGCAGATGATGCTGCGCTTGTCAGAGGGAGTAGGAAAGGCTGACATGTCAGGAAACAGGGCCTCATTACTGGATCATTTGTTGACCTGGTGATCTAATGAGATATCTACTTGCAGTAAGATAGAGAAATTAACCTAGGCCTGATGTGGAGTCAATACCCAAACCCTTTAGCCATGCAAGTACTGCAATAGTATATGGTCTTCTCGGGCCAGGCAAAAAACGTATGGCCCGGCAGATGCTTGTAGGTGTCGTGATGCAGTGGGTTCAGGACTGTTCTCCCCCTAATATTCTTGACATGGCAGCACATTCCAAAACAGCAGTCCTATGGAACAATGGGGGCAAGGGGTCTGCTGAAGGGTACATAAACTTTATGCCATGATGGGAGAGAGGAAGCGATAGATGGATTACGTAACTGGCCTTGTGGACTTCTGGCCTCATGGACATCTTCTATGCAATGCTTACTCTAGCATATGTAGGGGACCTATAAGCGCCAGTGTTGACGATTAAGTGCTGGTGCCGAGCACCGGAAACCACCGGCTCAAATTAAGCACTGCCCATCTACTGTCATTCATTGCAAGTCTTCTGCCTCTTTTTTAGCCTCCTCTGTCTCCTTGCAGACAAGGAGAAAGAGATTGTTCAATCCCACCAAATATAACTGTCAGTTAAACAGTCTTCCTACATTCTTCACTTACAGGGTTATCCCGCTGCACAGCCGATTGCTTTTCTACCCCTCCAGAGCATTCTGGGAATTTCCTAGATTTTCTAGGATTTTCCAAATACATTCTCAGAGCAGCTCTGCTTCTATCTTCCTCTCATGGCTATCCACTTTGCACACATTACCTTCCAATACATTTCTGCGGTAAGAAGTAGATAGGATTCTGCTCTCTACCTATTGTCCAGGCTTTGCTTTACAGGGTTATCCCGCTGCACCTTTGGTTTAGCCGATTGCTTTCCTACCCCTCCAGAGCATTCTGGGAATTTCCTAGATTTTCTAGGATTTTCCAAATACATTGTCAGAGCAGCTCTGCTTCTATCTTGCTCTCACGGCTATCCTCTTTGCACACATTACCTTCCAATACATTTCTGCGGTAAGAAGTAGATAGGATTCTGCTCCCCACCTATTGTCCAGGCTTTGAATGTGTGATGGCCTTATTACCAGGATGATGCAACATCAACCTGTGAATCTCGCGGCTGCACCATCTTACTCAAAAAGGCAGACGTATATTACCTCTGAAATGTGAGCGTATTGTGTAGGGGGCATTTGTTTGCCCACATAGAGGTCATCAACTATCCCAGTCAGACAAGTTGGTCAAAAGAGCACATCAATAAAGAAAGAACTGGGCAACCATAATTGATGTACAACTGTACGATGGAGCACATGTAGCCAGCACTAAATATACATTTTCTGCGCATGTAAACTAGAGTAAGGAACTCATTCCTCAGAACATCAGAACCAATCTTTCCCATGGATCATTCAAAATAGGACAGAAAAGCTCCTTTACCGACACCATTTCATCTGCCATGCATCACAAAGTTCCCAAAAAGAGGATCCACTTCAACCTCATCATGTGCTCAATCGACATTAAGCACTGCTAGGATAAATTGTAGTTTTATCTATAACTCATTTTTCTAGGTCCACCTAATGTACTTCTATGAAAAATTGAAATTTTACCTGCAACTCATTCTTATGGTTATGTGTGAACCACTCTGATACCAAAAGTTGTTGTCTGCGCTGCACATCACCCAAAAAAATTATGAAGAAATATAGACTGACTCTTATCACTGTACTAGCTGGCAGATTTACTGAGAAGCCATGCAATGCAGCGCAGCAACCAAGGTTGATTTGTTGAGTGAAAGGGAGAGAGCAGAACAAAGTCATACCTTCTAAGATATACTGCTGTTGCTCCATCCCCTTGTGCTAGCACTCTTTAGGGACTTTAGTCATCACACTGCAAGGGTGTCTGTGTGACATCTAGCATAGGTTTTGAGCTGCAAGTGTGTCCTTCCAGTGCAAAATACTATGCTTTGACATACTTTACAACTTTCCCCACTATGTGTACTGTACAATGCAGCACACATCCTAAGTCGGAAAAGTTTGGAGATATTTACACAATGCTCGAACTTCACACCTGCCTTGGGAAAGTGTATTTTTTGGAGCAACTTGCTATCAACCAAATTTAGGACACAGGGATTTGCATAAAAACATTGCATGGGAGTGCCGACATATCACTCATGGGATGCTCCCTTGGAGCAAAGTATCACAAAGCACTGCTTTGGGTTACTTAAGGCTACTTTTCAGCTAAAATCAAGCTATAAGCTTGAGAGTAAATCCCAAAAAAGCACGAAATTTACTTTGCACTGGTTTGCATCACTTCGAGTGCCACCGCACCAGGATGAATCTGTATATTTTACCAAAATAAATACAAAGTTAATGGGAACGAGCAGCACTACGCATTGTGTCCATCTTCAAATTTATAATGGGTCTCAAATTCCAACAGAACTGCTAGTGTGCAGATAAAAATCTGAGTCAAGTTGATTCAGACAAAGGGCATGTTACTGCAGCCTTTACATGTACACTTGAGTCATATGCATAGTCGTAACCTACATAGAGCCCCTACTCCTAGCTGCCCATAGTCATCTAACCTTATACTAATGCTGTTTTTCCCTGGGTAGAACCCTGTTTCCTACAGTTAGCACCAAACTTCCTAGAGCAGCGTGCTACGTTAAAACCCCTTGTACATGTCTACAATACTGATCTCAAATATTTACAGCACGATAGTTATACAGACTCAAAAGGAATGCTGGTGAAAGCTGCAAAGCTGTAGGAAAAGGTAGTTAAACTTCAAACTAGTCTGAACTAGAATGATCACTTTGCAATTCCCCTCATCATCACATATACTAGACCTCAGCATCTAGGACAACGGAAAAGAGGAAATATTATCTTCTTGTCTATAAAAGACATTGATCAGGAGATCATTCAAGAAGAAATAAACAACCTGCCAGAAAACTTATAGCCCGCAACAGACATCAATGCTCTCTTCAACATCTACAACACTATGAGAGCCCATGTTGAATTCTATTTTCCTTTAGAAACCCAGTCCGCTGAGTCAAAGCCCTCATCACACTGGTACACTCAAGACCCTAACAAAATTAAATGTATGATATGAAAACAGGAGAAGAAATGGAAAAGAACAAAGCTCCAAGATGACTTCTCAAAACATTCTACTAATCCCAATATTTCATCATCACTGACACAGTATGTTACTTCAAGACCATCAGCATTAAAGCAGCCAACAGAAGCAAAACCGTTTATGAGACACTGCACCAATTCTCTCCCAGAACCCACCGTCCCTGCTCGAGTCAACAAATGCAATACCAACAACCTCTTTGTCACCTAGAAGACTAACACTTGTATGTCCACTCACTTCTAGGCATCTCCTATCGCCAAATGGACCACCTTCAATCCCATCTTACACATGGATCTCTACATATCCCACACTCTCCCAAGCCAACCTATGATGCAGACAACTTCCTCTACATTGTCGCACATTGATACCGAAGCATATGGCAAACCACAGTCTAAATAGTCATGCTGATTAGTCATTCATGGTTGGTTCCATAATTGGAGAGTATTGAAAATGAGCCATAACCCACAAATCTTGGTTGACAATTCATATGTTGCTAGGTGGCAGTCCACACGTGTTTCCTCTATTTGTGACTTTTTAAGGCTTAGTAGCATCCGTCTTGTTCATACATATGATGAGAGCACAAATAAGGTACATAGTGATTCTGTAGTAATAACCTCTGTGATGACAACCACAAATGGTCAAAGGCTCCCCAAACCAAGGAAGATTTCCAGATGCCCTTAAGACAGGTCCAATTCTGCCCCTGGTAAAAAAAAAAAACATCCCTGGACCCAGCCCTTGCAAAAAAGAGGACCTCAGCAGCAGTCCACGTCATGACACCTCTGGAATAGTTAAAGTAAGTGTCCAAAAACATGGAACCTTTTCATTTTTTCTGCACCTTATTCAACTCAGTACTCAGTAGGTGAGTTTTCAGCAATAACTCTATCTGCACATTGCATCTTCTAAGAAAGACGTACACTAAATATCGCTTGGGACAATTATTTTTCCCCTGAACATTCCAAGTCACAAGTGTTCTTTTTACATTGCTTTAATTCAGGTCATGGATTCTCTTCACAGGGTCCTCTGTACTTCCATGCCTTTCCCCCATCCGATCTGATTGCAAGCTATAACAATACTCCAACTCAATGACTCTCCCACCCATTGCATACTGAACTCTATCCCCCAACTAGTCCCACCCTAAGGGCAAACACATCCTGACCCCTAAGTGACAGTTCATACAAGTGTATTGCTAGTTCCCTTACAGCATACGTCAACTGCATACTGACCCCTCAAACCATCAAATCAAACACTTACATTTTACGTTATACTCCCCACTCCAAAACAGAAAAAAGAGTAAGGGGAATCTAGAAATATCCAAACCGCCAAAGGCCCAGGCAGTGCAGGGGGCCCAATGGAGTGGCTCCACCAGCTCCAACCTGTGGGGGGGTCACTGCAATGCCTAGAACCTTTCTTCACCCAGGGAGACGTAAGAACACAAAACTAAGTCCAGTATTTCAGTCAGCCCCCCTCCCATCCCTCGGGTGGCCCTACATAACTCAATATGAAAAAAACAGTTCTATACCAACAGCCAGTTCAAAAAGTGAATCCCAGACTCCAGTGCCAGCATTTCACACAGCGCGCCGGAGACATTTTCCTCCTCCAATGTTTCCTCGCCACCTCATTGGGTTTGTTCCGGGCTGTCAGTAGGGGTTCCAAATCTATTTGAGGAGGAATCATTGGCTTGTACCATTGTACCATCAGCCACACTCGTTATCCTTCTTGTTCCTCAGGGTTGACCCTCGAAGATTTTTTCAGGCCGCCTCCTCTAATGTCACACTACACTCCAAGGAGAGCATGTGTTCTGTGTCCCAGAGGCCTCTGCCCGGTGGGTCCCCACCTTGTCCCACATTTCTAGCCACGACCACACTTTCTTCAGGCTCTCAAAGAAGTGACTGTTGCCCTGCACCAGGATCTTCAAGCTGTCAGGAAGAAGTAGAATATATTGCAAACCCTTTGCTCTGAGTTTCTGTTTGACCTCTATATAGGATTTCCTCTATACCTAAGCATTTAGGGTACTGTCCAAATACACCATTATTGTGTATTTTTCAAACATATGTTGGGTGAACAAGAGAGCTGCTCGAAGTATATAGTCTCTATCTCTGTAGTTCAGAATATGAGCAATTAGGGCATGCAGCGGCACCATGGGGGGCAACGCAACAAGAGCTTGATGTGCTCTCTCCACAGTAAATACCACCAAAAGCCCCACAGGCTTCAGCCATGGCATATCCAGTCCTCCCCAAAACAAAACCCTCTGCATTGTTCCCCTCAGCTTGCTCTGGAAACACAAGGAAGTGGAGGTTATTCCTCTGTAAAAGATTTTCCACGTCCTCTGCCCTTTCCTCCAGGATATTTGCCATCGTTGTCAATTTCGCCATTTGTCATTTCAAGGCCTTCAATTCAGCTTGCAGCTCTGTCACCATGCCCTCTGCCATCTGTACTCTCTCAGCCACCTTTCATAGTTCAGCTAACAATAAGTTGACATCCACCAATACTGTCTCTATTTAGCCCTCCAAGGATATGTGGCTGCCCTGAATAGCAGCAAAAGTTCTATTCATGACGGTTCCTCTAGAGGTGTCTCCCACTCTTGTGTTTTTTGGAATTCCGACAACCTTGTGATCCTTTGGGGCAAGGCTTGAGGTGTGGTATATTGTGTGATTATGTTCACCTGCTGTGCCCGAGGCACCTTCTCTTTCACCATGGCACTCTGCTGGGGATGGCCCTGCAGCAGTCCTGCAGCGCCAGTTGATCATCTGCTCAGGTGACGGGCTCCATCACCCCACTACCTCCAGGGGTCCACCATGCCCCTCAGTACCACAGGCTCACCACACTGTCTAGAAACAATGCCAAACTATGTAAAGGGAAGCCTCCATTTGACCTTGAGACAGGCATCAGTCATAGAGCTGCTCTGGGCTTCTTCAATGGTGTTCAATGCAGGACTCACCGTCCCCTCTGGTACTCAAAGCCACATTTTCTCCTCAGAGATCCCCACTCAGAGGGGATGAGCCTCCTCATCCACTTCAAGCTGCCCGTGCTGCCCACGCCATGGCGCCCTGCTCCTCAGGGGCATTTCCAACGGGCGGCGATGTCACCACCTCGCACTCACTGCCTTGCTTTCAATTTCACCCTTTGGCTGTTTCCGTGGTCTCGGCTGCTCCCCACTGACTCTCGCTCTGTCCAGAGCCGCGCCTCTGTGCATTATGAGGCCCCAGGGCACACTAAGCAACTGCCAGAAAATGGCAGCCAGGACTCCTTGTCTGTAGGCTGCTCGTCTGCTGCACCAAATTCCCAGCTGCCACATTTCCCTCTAGTCTCTCAGTGCACCAAGAATGCAGGATGTAGCTGGAACATTCTGGGATGGCGAATTACCCCCATTTGATTCCGCAGAGTTTGGGTCAGGACTTGTGGAGCTCTCACACTCTACATCTACTCGGCCATCTTTCTAGTTATTATTATATTGTGTGCATTGAACAAGAATCAGTGGTATGGTTATCCCTTTAAATCTTGCTCCTTGCATCATTGGGAAACTCTATAAGTATCATTTTTTGTTGGATGATTTACCAGTTTTGATTCACACACTTCAGGTCTCTACATGTCACATTAATTGGTGAAGCGATTAATATTCTCTCAATCTATGATTCCAGCTAAACAAATGTGCAGTGTAAGCTGAAGGCCTTATCATTTAAAGTCTTAAAAGTCTGTATATTTGTAGAGCACACAACCACCCCTGAATAGGGGCCTTGGCTCCAATGACAGATAATAGATTTTTATTGTTACCAAAGTCAACTAATTCTGACAACCTTTGAAGAATGAAAGGTTAAATCATCTTGTTCAGACATGAATCTGTGACCACAGAGTCATATACAGATCCCTGAAGTAAATCAGTCAGTCACAGAATCCAGCTTATGATTAAACTTATTTTATTTAATGTATGTTATTTGCACAGAGTTGATGATCATTGTTATGGCCTTATAGCTTTAATTCTTTCTCTAAACAAAGATTGTGTCCCAAAAATCCATTCTCTGTCCCAGAAATCCATTCTCTGTTAAAAGATCCAATTAGCCCCAGTGGATTTTGATAAACTTGGAAAAATTGTTGACTCTATTAACAGAAAGAGATTTAGCTTTCACCACTCACATTAGCTCTCCCCTATCTTCTAAATTAATTTCCATGCAAAGCACAAAATCCGTATTGCAAGCATCAGAGCTGCTTAACACTAGCTTGCTCTCACTCTTTGAAGATCTTCATAACTCACCTCTTGGAGTCTGAGTCTTTGAAAGATTAGCAGTGCTGTTTAAACCTGAGGCCACTCTTTTGTCCACTGAATTCCATACATTGAATGGAGGCATTTGTTCATATTTGGTTCTGTGTCATTTTTCATCTTTTCTACACTCATTATTATACTGATTATTGTTGGTGTAGTACTATTCGTTGTGCTCTTGTGCCAATGAGATCAAGGTAGCCTAGATGGAAGCAATGTCAGTTGGCAATTGGGCACCGCTTGGTCTTGAAATATTTTTGGATGTTTTACAAACTTTATGCTCAGCTTCCAGAAATATCTTACAGTCCCTTCTGCCCAAATGGTTTTCGTGTGTCGCTGATGATAGATGCAAGTAGTGTTAAATTCAACAATGGGCCTACAACCACTCACCATTGATTTCTCATTGTTCAACTTACCACTCACCATGGAGAATGTGAGATCTTCATTTCCAAGCACTATAAAGCTGATTATGAGTTATTGTTGATCGTGATTGCTCCTGAAGGGTCTAATCAAGGTGTGCCAAGTAGAGGTTGCACCATCTGGGGCTGTCCAGAAGCAAGATCTGCTCATTCTTCATTATCCATGACCCTTGATTATGATGCCATTGAATCATCTGTTTTGGCTGAAACAATCTGTGTGAAGATAATGCTGGTTCTTTGGCCCATGCCTTGTTCCTGGCATCTCCAATACCATACTCTTGTTCGGTTTCAGTTTAGACCTCACTGCTGAAGATTGAGTCCAGGCTTCACCACTGAATATTGGCTTTTTGATGTTTGAAAGATTTTTAGACATTGAACCATCAGATGCCCGCTGGTTTGCTCCAGTGGCCATGGATTTTGATGTTTTTTTAAGTTCAATGTTTTTTTCTCAACCCATTTGTTCTATAGTACGTTTCATCTTTAACTTTTTTACTTCTCACATTGAGCATCTGTTGGGGTGTCATGACCCTCACCCTTTGACCACTGTCCACAGGCCATTGGTCAATTATGATACATTTTTGATAATGGTTATTTAAATGTATATGTTTTTTGAATATGAAATGTATGCATACACATTTTAATAAATGTTTGCCTTTTACAAGTTAAAGAGTATTATTTATGTTATAGACTATGCAGTGCACTTGTCAAACACAGTAAGGGGATAGAGGCTCACTGCCTCACATCCCAGCACCATTACCCCTTTGCTTCCTGGTTAGTGTATTACAGGGTTTCACGATTGCATCAAAGTTCATCACACTTTTTACCAAAGCTGGTGCAGTCATGGCTGTATCTCTAGACACACGTGTTTCTACATTATTCCATCATCAGTGGAGAATTATTCTGGGGATGCTGCCACGAATTTCCTCAGGTCAATACCACTCTGGGCATCTAGGAGCCCCAAAGCTGGTCAGCTTGTAGGCTCATGGGAGCCTTTTTAAACAGTAAGGGGGGTAGGAGCACACTGCCTCACATCTCAGCGCCATTACCCCTTTGCATCCTGGTTAGTGAATTACAGGATTTTGCGATTGCATCAAAGTCCATCATAATTTTTACCAAAGCTGGTGCAGTCATTGCTGTATCTCTAGACACATGTATTTCTGGATTATTCCGTCATCATTAGAGAATTATTCTGGGGTTGCTGGACATGCTGCCACAAATTTCGTCTGGTCAATGCCACTCCGGGCATGCAGGAGCTTGGAAGCTCGTCAGCTTGCAGGCACCAGGGAGCCTTTTTAAACAGTAAGGGGAGGGGGTAGGAGTACACTGCCTCACATCCCAGTACCATTACCTCGCTGCATCCTGGTTAGTGTATTACAGGATTTCGTCATTGCACCAAAGTTCATCATAATTTTTAACAATGCTGGTGCTGTCATTGCCTTTACCCTAGACACATGCATTTCTCGATTATTCCGTCATCAGTAGAGAATCATTCTACGGTTGCTGGACATGCTGCCACAAATTTCGTAAGGACAATAGCACTCCAGGAATGCAGGAGCTCCGAAGCTTGTCAGCTTGAAGGCTCAGGGGAGCCTTTTTAAACAGTAAGGGGGGTAGGAGCACACTGACTCACATCCCCGCTCTATTAACGGTTTGCATCCTGGTTAGTGAATTACAGAATTTCGGGATTTGCAGTCATTGCAGTATCTCTATGTTTCTGGATTATTCTGCCATCATTAGAGAATTATTCTGAGGTTGCTGGACATGCTGCCACAAATTTTGTCAGATCAATACCACTGCGGGCATGCAGGAGTTTGTTAGCTTGTAGGCTCACAGGAGCCTTTTTAAACATTACTGGTGGTAGGAGCACACTGACTCACATACCCGCGCCATGAACCCTTTGCATCCTGATTAGTGTGTTGCAGGATTGCGCGAATGCATCAAATTTCATCATAAGTTTTACCAAAGCTGGTACAGTCATTGCCGTATCTCTAGACACTTTTTTTGCACCAGAGTTGGTGAAAATGATGATGAACTTTGATGCAAGTGCGAAATCCTGTACTTAACTAACAAGGATGCAAAGAGGTAATGATGCTGGGATGTGAGGCAGGGTGCTCCTATCCGCCTTACTTGTTAAACACAGGTTATTAGTTTTTCATTGCTTACCAAGTAAAAGACCTTCACCCAAGCAAAGCTGATTAATGCTAACATTGCCTGTGAAGTAAAGGCATTGAGTTCAGATATGTCTCTTTTGCACTTTGAATTAGAAGAAGATTAGATTTTACACTCTTGTAAGAATTATATTTTTCTAGCTAATAAGCGAGTAGAAGCTAATTGGATGTTCCACTCTTCCACAAACTTATTTTCTAGGAAATAAATAGAAGCAGATTTAATTTTACACTTTCTAAAGAATATTTTGTAAGATTTTTTTTAATTAATGATAAGAAACCTATTGTTTCTTAATCTTTTGTACGAATAAGGTGTTATGGTCCATGTGTAGGAGCAATTGGTTTTTACTCCGATTAAAAAAATATTCTTGCTGTATGTTGGTGGAGAATATTTAGCAAATGTCTGTATAAACTCAAGGATCTATTTCAGAGTAAGAGAAAACAAAGACGATAGTAAGGACGACTGAGTGTTTGCACAGCCATTGCTTTTGCTAATATGCAGACCTGGCTCTTGAGCAAATGTCATGCTTTCCAGGCGGCAGTACTTAGTAAATGCACTTAGGTCAAAGGTAAGTGGCGCTGTACAGTTTTATCTCATTTGGTAGTTTGTTAGTGAAGCATATTGCAATTATAGTTTAGGTCTCATGACAATGCCATTAGGTCATGTCAGGTGTATTTTTGACTTCTCCTAAAATGGCTCCATGTGTCAGTTTTAAAATAATATCCAGCTTTACACATTTCGTTTCTACTTACAGAAATGTAGTGAATATTAAATACTTATAAATACAGAAATTTTAGTAAGGAATATTTCACTCTCTTAGCCTATTGTGGACCCAAGACAAATATTCCTATTATTTTCTTATTGTTCTCTGTATCTTTTCTGCATGATAAGTAGTCTACAAGTCGATCAGATATATCCTCCTTGCCTTTCTTTTCAGCACCTCGAGCCTACAGAGTATCTACAATGTCTTGGGGGCCCAGGATGATCTACCTGTTTTGGCCAGAATTTGCCTACATAAGTGACCCATCCCATACGTTCTCAATTCTGTCTCAGTCAAAATGCCATCTTAATACAGTCCCTTTTTTGTATGAAATATATGTTGGCTGAATTGTTTTGATTTAAGCATCCTGAAAAATAATCTCAATGTGTAGAGGTTCTGTGACAATATAGCTCAAAGGTGACATTTAAGTCTCTGTTTTCAGTGACAACCTGCCTAGATTAGTGGTTTGGGTCTTTGGCCAAAAAGAATCCTGCAACAAACACTACATAAAAATGCATAAACAAGAGTAGGCTAGAGTTTATACAAACAGTTTCTAAATGATTCCGTGCCAGCATTGAAACTAATGATTTACTATGTATTTACCCGCTTTCCTGCAGAAAGCTGGAAAGTTGCCTTGGTGACACGTTCATACTTTACAAATCAAGGAAAATAAATAAGCTTAATCATTAATACTTTCTAGATTGAAGGTGAACCCATACATTGGCATAAAACAACATAGAAAGGGAGTTTATTTGCCACATATGCTTAATCAATAATAATGCAAGATTAAACCTAGTGAATGCAGTATGTTGTTATGACACAAATGTTATCATTTGTGTTATCCCTGCATAGAAACAAAGTAAACACCTACTTTCTATTGTCATTCAAAAGGACTTTTTTAGACCCAGTGGTTTCCGGCTGGCTGAGACTCATCGAAGCGAGTCAGAATCCAGCGTTCTAGATAGGATGAGTATGATACACGTGTCCGATATCCTGTGCTCAGCCATGGGTAGGTTGGCACTGAGCAGTCAGGCTTATCCTCAGGGCCCAAGTGTAAAGTGTTGGCACAATACCACTCTCACAACACACTTTGTTCACCACAAAAAGACTCCACACTGTATGTATAAAACACTGGTCTTTGTATTACACACACATACACATTGTTTATACACTTTACAGTCATATGCAATTGTCGGGCTTTCCCATTGAAATCAGAACAAGCTACACATTCTATATACACCTTACAGTTATATGCAATTGTCAAACTTTCCCATTAGCAACAGAGTGACATGAACATATATGTCCTAATCAGAGGTATTCATCCAACATGACATTCCCCAATATCGCATACCCCCAGCAGTTGCAATAATCAAGCAATCACAGGTCTTTCACTACGCCTTGTGACTCAGCCCCTCAGTCACTCAACTACACTAGCCAACAATACACATTGTCCCTGCTTGTGCCACGTTGATTAGACTGACGGAACTACCTAAAACGGAAAGAAACCATTACCAGATTAGACCTCCAGGCACCTGGCATCAGATGCGTGAGGACGGGATCGCTCTCCCCCCATAGAGAAAAGTTTGTGACCCAGGAATCTAGCGCGCTTCCAAGTCTAGAGAAGTGTTTTCCCACAGGTGGAGCTGCGAGCTGCTGTAGCTGCAGACAGCCAGCTCTAGGTGCCCACAAGGTACAATGAAACCCCTCGGGCCCCGTCACGATGCTCTCACAACAAAGTAACTTGCAGGTGTGGGTCCAGAGAGAGGGAGCCAGCAACCTCAGATGAAGGCCGCGATGTCAGGCACTGTTGTCCTATCGATCTGGAGGTCTAAGACAATCTCAGCTCCCAGCTCAGGTCCCCCAACACCCCTCAAACACCACACGCTCTGGAGTACAAGCATGGGTCCCTCGTATTCTGCAAGGTTCCCTCTCACTCCTCAAACTCCTCACGTCACGGCACCTCAGGTGGGCTGCTGATCTTTACGAGCACACTCCTCTGCACAGTGTGATGACAGAGTATGTCAGGACTGTCCTTGTCCCAACCGACGATCACTTCCACCAGTTTCTGATGCACCCTGCGCGGACCTTACGATCTCGTGGAAACAGGGAGATCCTTTGTGTCCATTTTTTGTTCCTCGCAACGGGTATTCCGAGATGTGGGACCGATGCTCACTCTCTTCTAGGACTCAAACTGCACCTCACTGATGGGGTCCAGAAAGGCTGAAACTGGTAAGCTGGTTTGGGGTTCCTGGTGGTTACCTGCACTAAATTATTCTTATTAACACTCTGCATCAACCGCAATAGCTGCAAAAACCAACCTATATTTTTTTTAAAACAAGTTCACCTCCAAGCAATCATGCTGATGGAATAACTCATATCAGCATACTTAAGCCATTCAGTTCAAGCACCAAAGGTCAAAAGGAATGGAGTCAGCATGAATTGCAAAATGAACCTTGCTACTAAGATATAATTTGCAGTTAGCTGGTCCCACAGCTGTCTACAGCTTCTTGGATGCCTCTTTTCCATCTACCAGCCTTCCAAAAGGGCTTTGTGTTATTATGGGATTTACAACCAGATCTGTCTATGTTAAGCTATGCTATGCTAAGTGACATGATTGTGCCCTGCCTCAACATCAAGGCCTTAATAAAGAATTGGTCTTAGGAATACTGCCAGCTGCAAATTTTCAGTTTCCAACAGTTGTAAATATTGAAAATCTCAGAAGGCAAAAATACAGTTTGATGTTAAAATTCACTCCACAAGGTGTTATAATGAATGCTATTTCATAAGTATTAAGTTATTTTCACTGTACTATTATTCATTATCTTGTCCCTCTACTTGGTATATCCCTCTCCTAACTTGTTCCTCTTCCCCCCTTCTCCTTTGTTCCTTTGGAATGCTCGGGAGTGCACCGTAGAATGTTCAGGCTGCACCCTCTCATTGTGTTGAGGTGACTTGAAGATGTCATACGAATAAACTCGTTCTTCAATGTGCCTTGAATCCAGCTTTATTTTAACACTGGCGACTGAAATGGGATACGCTGAGTAGGGGTCAGCACGACACCTTGACCCCTGTGTGTGAGGTCACTCTCTTCTTAATGTGACGCTCTCAAATCTCAGAGGTCGGTAATTAACTATTTCCTCTTCTGTGGTCCTCTGGTGATTATCCTGCTTTCCTTTTCTAACATTTACAGTCCATTCTTTGCTATCAGAGTGCTTCGCATTCCTTGCAATTCTCTCCTTGAATGGGTTGTGGACTTCCAGCATTATGAAGGCTGGAGTCATATTTCTGCCCCTCAGCTGCCAGCTGTTCAGGAATTACACAGGAATCCTCGACATTTACAGAGTGTCTCCTGCTCCAGGGTGTTGACCTCCGTTCTGGTTTCCTTTTCCTCACCGTTGTTCCCAGTGAGGCTGTTTACTGACTTATGCTGTGGTATTCACGTTATTTTGAGGACTCAGCCCCTGGCCGGTGTATCTGTCCCAAGATATTTTATCAAAGTGTGGTTTGGAGCCTGTCACGCTGATAGGCTCAGCTTTGCAATACTAATCTCACAGTGCAGGAACTGTCGTCTTTTCTATGGTACTTGTTATGTGAGGTCCTGCACGCTGACAGGCACAGCAGTGTCCATCCTGTGGGCCCCTCTTACCAGTAATCGTATGTGTACGTTTACAAGCACACCTGTGTTCTGTCAGGCAGGCATTACTTTTCATTAGTATTGAGCTATTCTCCAACATAGAGTACTAGTCTCTATTGCTGCTTTACACCTCTTAGTGCGTTGTACTTTTTCCTCAAGGAAACTCCCTAGGCTAGTTTTCTCTATTCCTGCAGTTTCTGTGAGCTATTCTGCTGACAGGCACAGCCTGATTTTAACCTGATGAGCCTGTTCCCTGAAAAAGCACAGTGCATTTCTACGTAGCCTGTCCACAGTGCTGGGGAGCCTATTCAATAAAGGGCACAGCACAGACGTCGTAAAGTAATTGTTTTTTTTCCTGGGACCTCATCTTCCTGAAACATTTGGTGCTCCAGTTGTTTGGATAGCCTGTTTGCTGACAGGCACAGCGATCACATTACTCCTCTCAGTGCTCAGTCTGCTTCTTCTTCAAGGAACTTCCTTGGCTATTTCTCCTGTTCTAGCAGCTTTGATGTGTATTCCACTGACAGGCACAGTTTATTTTGTATGTGGGGAGCCTGTTCACTGACAGGCACAGCGCATTTCAACCCAGGCTGTCTTCGGCGGTGGGGTGCCCTATCACTGATGAGCACAGCACACAGCTCAATGCCACTGTAATTTTACATGCTGATCGGAACTAAATGCCTATCCCTTTAGTACTGCATGCAACATGGCTGTTGTGAATACATTTCGCTGACAGGCACAGCTCATCGAACATGCTTTTATTGTGCAAATAGACATAAGTTTTGTTTCTTACCGTGAAGCTGGCTCCACACTCCCTCAGAAACCTTGCATGTTTGGCTCCGCCCCCGTTGACATCATTCCTGTTACTTGGCTAGCAAGCTGATCTATTCTAGTTGAATTTCAGCAGTCATGTTGAGGAAGGCAAAGTTTTGAATTGTTTTTGGTTGGGGGTAATGTAGAAATATTTATGAGCTTATTTTTATAACCAATATCTGCAGTATTTTATCTCTAATTGCATATTCTAGTAGTGAACCACATTAGCATTCTAAAAAACTAATTTTTGCAAGAATATTTCTGATGTATTCCCTCATCCTTTGTAAACTATGACATCAGCAAATATGGATCAACCCCATCCTTTCTTGAATGACATAGGTGATCCATTGCTACCATGTAAGGAGTGGATTAAACTTTTTGAATCATTTTTATTGTTATAGGAGAAAGGTTTTCTTCATAAAGAAGACAACACATTCTACTTCACAAGTTAGGAACACAAGAAAGGAAAATGTTTGATCCCTGAGAGAACCTGTTAGAGCTAGTAGCAATGAGGAAGGGCAGAACAGTTAGATTTGTATCAGGAAGCTGTAAGGAAATTGGAGGACCATTTTGGACACAAATAAATGTAGTGCTAAAGAGACACATTTTACAGTAGAGTGCAGGAGAAGAATGAAAAAGTAATGAGTTATGTGGCAGTATTGAGAGGACTCTCTAATACTTGTGATTTTGGGGGTCTATGTGATTCGTCAATACATGATCAATTAATAAGGTGTACTAATAATATGAAAATACAAGTAAAATTACTAGCACACAATCCTAATTTGCAAGAAGCCTTAGAATTAGCAAAAAGTATTGAGCACACTGCAGAATGCATCAAAGTGTTGAAGCAACCAAGTACTACTGAGGAAATCAATGAAGTTCTTAAGTGTGAGGAGAAGGATGACACTGTTTTAGAAGTAAGACAGAGAACTCCTTATTGGAGGAACAGATTCAAACCTAACACAGAAAGAGGTAATGCCAAGTGTTACAGGTGTGGCAACTCAAACCACTTAGCCAATAGTCTCAATTGTCCTGCCAGACAGTGTGTTTGCCGAAAATGTAACAAAAGAGGGCATTATGCTAAGGTTTGCAAAAATACTGATTCTAAACATGTACACAAAGTAGGAGGGGGTGAAGAAGTCAGAAGTAAATTCATTTTTCAGGTTGAATCCAATGAACTCTTGTTACAAAGTTTGTACCCCACTTGCAACATAGCGTTGGATGGGAAGGAAGTCACAGTTTATGCGGACTCTTGTTCCCCACTGACATAAAAAAACAGGTGTTTGAGGAGAAATTTGCCAGAAAAGGGTACGACTTAAAACATTTTGATATCAACCCCAGTGGTTACAACAAAGATCCAATTCCATTACTAGGAATGAATGTAATGCGTATTCAGTTCAAGAAACATTCCACAATGGGAAAAGTGTATATTACGACACAGGGATCTAATTTACTAGTATGGAACCAACAAAGTAATTTAGGAATAAAATTGGATCCCAATAACCCAGATCAGGTTCTACTGTGTGAAAGGTCCAACACAAGGGTAGATACACTTAGTGAGTTTCCGGAACTGTTCCAAGACAGGTTGGGTTGTTTAAAGAACTTCCAGCACAAAATAAAATTAAAACACAAGGCATGCCCAGGGGTGCATAAACTTAGACGCATGCCTCATCTCATGGAAGAGCCTTTAAAGAAGGAACTGCTGAAACTAGAGGCACAAGGCATAGTAGAGAAGATTGAAAGCTCTGAATAGCTTGCGCCCATAGTAGTCACCCACAAATCGGGCAACAAAGGGATCAGACTATGTGTGGATCTCAGAGATCTCAACACGAGCATCTGGGTTGACCATTTCCCCTTACCAAGAATAATCAAATGTTGAGCACAATGGGTAAGTCCAGCGGTTTCAGCGTAATTGATCTAGCGCAGGCTTACCACCAGGTAGAGCTACACCCTGATAGAAAGTCATACACTTCATTTATCATGCCGTTTGGAGCCTACAAGTACTGAAGAATGCTGTTCACCCTTGCTTCTGCTGCAGCAGTATTCCAACGTATTATGCAGCAGATTTTGAGTGGTATAAAAAACTTTATGATTTTCCGAGATGTTTTAGTTCATGCAGAAACAGAAGAAGAACATGATCACATTTTAACGTTGGTCCTTGGGAAATTGAAAAAAGCAGGTCTCACTTTAAGCTTTGACATATGTCGTATTGGTGTGAGTTCGGTGGACTACTTGGGACACACCATCTTCAAAGAAGGGATTAGACCAAAAATTGATTTAATTGAGGCAGTGAAGGAAGCACCATCGCCTTCCAGTAAAGATGAACTAAGATCATTTTTGGCTCTTGTGGAGTATATGTCAAAGCACATCAAAAACTTTGCAGACAGAGTAGCTCCTCTAAGGGAACTTTTGAAAAAGGGTGTTCATTACGTATGGGATAGTGAGTTACAGAACACCTTTGAAATCATAAAAGAAGCCCTTGTTTCTGCATCTAAATTGGAATGTTTTGATGTTAATCGTAAAATCATTGTGACAGCTGATGCTAGCACCAAAGGATTGGGAGCCATTCTGATGCAAGTTGTTGACAACAAAGAACAGATAGTGGCCTTTGCATCCCGATCCCTCAGAAGTGCGGAATTAAACTATTCCACCATTGAGAGAGAAGCTCTTGCATGTTATTGGGCCATTCGAAACTTCAAATACTATGTGCGGGACCTCCTATTTGTTCTACATACCGACCATAAATGTTTAACAAACATTTTTACCACCAAAGGCATGGACAATTCTACTCCTAGAATATCTAGATGGGTGTTAGGTCTGGAGGGATACAATTTCAGGATTGAATATATATCGGAAGGGAAGAAGTGTGCTGCTGATTGCCTCTCAAGAATGCCTATTTCCAAATACTCCCCTCAGGAAGACAACAAGTTAAGTTCAGTATTGGCAGTGAATCTAGTGGGCATAAGTAAGGAAGAATGGGAAAAGGGCACCCAAGAAGAAGAGGTCCTAAATAAAGTTCAACACAGAATAGTTCAGGGATGGCCTAGCAAAATACATGATTTGGAAAAAGAATCGCACCATTTTTAGATAGTCAGAGAAGAATTGTACATTGAGGAAAACTTAATAAAAAGGGGTGATAAGCTCATTACCCCCAGGAAGTTGTGGGATAGAATAGCTGACCTAGCCCACGAGGGACATCCGGGTAGCGGGCCTAACTAAGAATAAGGCCAGATCTCATTACTGGTTCCCTGGGATGGATAGAATCTTGGAAGATAAAGTAAAAAGTTGTGTTGCATGTGCTCAGAGTGCAAATCCAAGATAACCAGGAATTCTCCCATGTTCCCAGTGGAAGTCCCAATTAAATCCTGGGACAAAGTAGCTATAGATATAATAGGCCCCCTAAAGTTTTCTACCTGGTACGGGAAGTATATGATCGTTTTGATCGATTATCATTCACACTGGATTGTAACAAGAGTTGTACAGACCATTACCACAAAGGTCATGAAGGATTTCCTCACTGACGCGTTTTGCACAGAAGGAGTTCCTAATGTCCTTGTCTCAGGCAATAGCATACAATTCACCTCATAAGAGATGAGGGATTTTCTGCAGAACTTGTCTATAACCCACCACAGCATTGTATTGCCCAAGAGCCAACAGCTTGGTGGAAAGAGTAAGCAGAATGATCAAAGAGAACTTGCAATTGGCCACAAATATAGGGTTACCTCTAGAAGAGTCTTTAAGAGACCTGTTAGGGTCCTACAACACTACACCTAATATTGTTACGGGTGTTTCCCCATTTGTGTCACTGAAGGGAAGAATACCTGGAACTAAACTAAAACCATGTTGGTTGGGAGGGGGCAACCGGTATGGGCACAGAGAAAGAAAGTTGAGGTAAGAGTAAAAACAACATCAGCGAGCCTCTACTACACAATACAATTTAAATCACAAAACTCTTAAAAGAACTTGGAAAGTGGGTGATAAGGTAGTCGTTCATCCTTCTGTGGCACGAAGGAATTCAAACAGCATGTTTTCTGAACTGAAGTTTATAACAGATGTGGGAAGAATGTGGTGTTTTTGGATGATGGGAAGGTTTGGCGCATGGATAGAATCGCAAGAATTCCGGATGTTGGGGACAAAAACCTGAATAAACCTGAGCCAAAAGAAAACAAAGAGATGAAGACTATCACTCTCAACTCCAGAAGAAATAGGAGGGAACCACTTAACTTTTAAAACCCAATTGCCACTTCACTTACTGACTTATTGTATCTGGGAAATCTCCCCACTAGATGGTTCATTAGCTCCTATCTAGTTGCTTATGGTTTCTACTCTGTCAAGACAAGGGAAGGTTATACATGTTCTTGTTCTTTTATAAAAGGGACGTGCGTTATAATGAATGTTGGGGCATATTAGCAAGACCCACGTTAAAATTATCGCCGTTTTAGCGGCAGGAAACTGCCGCTAAAGCGGCGATAATGGGCTTGCTAATATGCGTTATGGAATTCCAATAGAAGCCCAGGTTAGATGTCCTGCACATCTAACCTGGGCTTCTATTGGAATGCTATAACGCATATTAGCAAGCTCATTATCGCCGTTTTAGCGGCAGTTTCCTGCCGCTAAAACGGCGATAATTTTAACGTGGGTCTTGCTAATATGCCCCGTTATTTCCTAAATATTACGTTATTTTCACCCTAGCAAAAGCTGCACTACATAATTCAATCATTCATTCGTTTGTTTGTTCGTTTATAAATATGTTAGTTAATCATATGTTTTGCTTCTGCTTTTCAGTGAGAGTTACTGGCCTGCCTCTGAGACACTCATTGCAAAGATATGTGAGTGAATGATCGGCAAATAAATGTTTCTTGACGTCCGGTTTGATGATTCACCCACTAGTTTTCTAATTATAGTGGTAAACATCTCTCGCATAATTAAAAAAAAAAAAAAGTCGAGAACACCCAGAGACATGTTGAGCTCTTTCAGGGGTCACCTACCACTGCTCTTCTGATGAATTCCTTGCAATGTTTCTTTTTGTTTTCTAAAACCTACGCTGTTGTATACGCACATGTGAATGTTATTTCAAGCATACACTCGTGGGAACAGATAATTCGTTACTGGTTGCGGTCTTGTTCTGGCAACAGCCATACACTGCACGTTTGCGGTCCAATTTAAGTTGCTGCTGGTTAGATCTTTGTTGGGAAGTTACCTGCGTCAGCATTTAAGATCCATTGCTTTTTTTAGTACTCTGAACTCAAAGGAGCATGTACTGTGCCCACTGCCCTAGGCACACTCTTTTAGTCCGTTTGCTGTTGTTCAGTTCAATGAGCTGGTTTATTTCATCTTTCACTTAGTTTAATCTGGTAAATCACAAATGAAGAACTCTCATTATCATGCACATTTTCATGCTGTTCAGTTTGAACTAATTTCATTCCATTTTTTAGTTGAATTGTGCAGTCATGTTCTCTCATTCCATGGTATTTAATTGTAACAGTTTTACACTGATTTGTGCCCCATATGGGGCTCTATCATCATTTATACGAGGATAAAAGATATTTAATAGGTCAATTTTGAGAAATGTATTCTGTGTCTCCTAGAGAGACATGCAGAAAATGGTTATTTAGAGTGATAGATGCAAATGCAGCCCCATTCGCACAAAAATCTAGAGTTCTAATGTACATTATACATGTCGTTCTTGCATGATTTATAGGAACAATAGGGGCATATCAGCAAGGGACGGCGATAATTATCGCAAAGCGCGCTTAGCGCTAGGATAATTATCGCCGTCTATCTCTGGAATTTATCGCCCTGGTAGCGCGTTATTAACAACGCGTTACTCCAGGGCGATAAGAATTCCAGCGATAGCGAGAAATCGCCGTTTGCAGGGAACATCGCTGGTTTTCCAGCGATGTTCCCTGCAAACGGCGATAACCTGCTGATACGACCCTGTGGTCGTATCAGCAGAATCCATCTCCCTTGAAAAGTATGCTTAAGTCAGGAATTTAACAGACGTTAAATTCCTGAGTTAAAGCTGAGGTAGCGCGATTTTTTTATCGCTGCACCTCCTTGTTAATATCGCGAAGCTGCCTTCGCGATATTAACATGTGTTGTTTTCACAGCCACGCCTTCTTTGCATCTCATTAGCGATGCAAGGCGAGGCTGTGAAAAAACGGGCTCTACATCAAGGAAACACGCGCTAGCGTGTCCTTGATGATATTGCGATATAATTATCGCCGCTTTTCACCCAAAAACGGACGCTAAAGCGGCGATAATTATATCGCCAGCCCTTGATAATATGCCCCAATAATCAGTTGATAAAATATAGCGCTTTTTCATGAAAATCTTAAAGCACAGTAAAGATTGCTATCGTCATTACCCAGCAGCTTTCATTTTTGCGACCTTAGAAGGATGAAAGACTAAGGGCCTGATTCCGATGTCAGACGGACCGGAGCCCAACGGTCAGGAACTGTAACCGAACGACTGCCTGTCGTCGGTTACAGACCTGCAAGTAGGATGCGACTGTTCGTTCAGTCGCATGGCTATACCATTCAATGAGAGCATGCATTCCGAACGGAATGTATGCTCCCATTGAAAGAGCAGGGGTGCAGTTCATCCCTGCACCCCGTGGCAGACACCTCAAGGTGCCTGCCACGGGGTGCAGGGATCAACAGGGGGGCACCATAGGTGCCCCATAGGCCGCCATTCGGCGGCCACGCACCCATGGGGGCCCTGCTGGGGGCCCCCAAAGACAGTTTCCCACTGCCTTTTTGTGCCGGAAAGACTGGCACAAAAAGGCAGTGGGAAACTGCCATCGTACTCCCTCGGCCGGAAAGAGCCGGCCGGGGGAGTACTGAAGGGTTTCCGGATGGCGGATGGGCTCTCCGAGCCCGAGCCCGTCGTAAGCCATCCGGAAAACCAAGTCGGATTCCTTTCCGGCCGAGCCCATCAGAATGGCTCGGTCGGAAAGGAATCTGAACGGCACATTCGATGCGGGCAGGAGGGCTCCTGCCCACATCGGAATCGGCCCCTAAGTAGACACAGCAATGAACCTGTGATTTCCAGATGATGGAGGGGAAGCATTAGTCAGTGAAGCTAACTTAATGACTCAGGTGCACATCACCGAGGCTTAAACATCCAAAAGATGGATGCATAGGTGTTACCTAGAAGAGCGGGCTTTGCACGAAATAGAGGTAACTTCTGTATTTTCGAGTGACTAGTAGATGCTACAGTTTCCACAAGAGTGGGTGCCCAAATGCAAAGCAGCTGAGCTCAATGCACACACAGTCATGACTTGGGGAAACGTCAAGACATTCCTATATAGGGTAGAGTGCCCCATACTACACTTTAAAAGGATAATGAAAATCAACAAGGAGTTCCATAACTATATAAAGGACGAGGCCGGTGGAACTCTGAGATGACTTGCATTATTCTTTTAACCTAAGCAGGGGATATTTTATTCCTCATAACTCAGGGGCACATCATCATCACTTTTACTGAAAGCTCTTTTGCCCATAATTAAAAGATTGCGATTGTAGATAGGTAGAATAAGGGTGAAATCAGCCCGTGAATGTGAACACTGATTTGCAACCCTACCAAGGGAAAGAGAAGTGGAACACAACTTATTTACTCATATAAAGGAGTAGGGAAGAACCAGAAAAGCAAAGTATGTTTAGTAAAACATGGTGATCAGCTGCTCAATTATAGCTCATAAATCTGTTTACAGGAAGAAAAAAAATATCAGATTTGCAAAAGTACTTGTAGAGAACGATGATAAAAACGCACTCATAGTGTAATTCCAAAGGGAGTGAAGGGTGAAAATGTTTAATTGTATTGTCACTGACAGTTACTGTCAAACACAGATGCTGGACATCACTTTGTCGCACCAGCAAGAATGCCTTCACCACTGCCACAAGAGCATCTGTGCATATTGCCAGAACTTGTTTATTAATCCTGCTTATCATTCCAAGATCCTTAAAGTCCAATCTGCCTTCCCTGCCTTGAATCCCAGCTCCAAAATAGTCGCCACTACAAAATGTGTCCTTCATTAACACAATATGTGAATCTACTCCAGTGATGACAGCAGATGTCGCTGTCTTCTTAAGCTACACGCTGCCCTCTTATTATTGCATAACCTGGCATTCTTGCACAAACATGAACCCCATTGGTTCAACCAGTAGGTGTGACAGGACTCGGCTGCTATTGTTTAAGCACTGATCCCAGCCCCCCTGTACGGTTGTGAACATTGTTATTTTAGGACAAGTGAGATGTCAGATTTGAAGATACGGAACTACATCAACAGGCAATGCTCAGAATTACCTATTTGTTGGGATTTGTTCCGAAGACATTGCAAAAGTGTATTTCCAGCATCAATTTATTTAAAATAAAAATGAGTACTTTCCTCCTACAAGTCTGAAACTCACCATTTTATTCACTACTGATCGCATGTGCTGAAAGAATTTCAGAGTCCATGCATTGGAATGATTTAGGTTTAGAAAAGGATTAGCCACCCATATTTCAAATTTCCGAAAGCTGTGCTGTACTGCTAGCAGGCAGCACCTTACAAACAGAAAGAGAAAACATTAGAAATAAGCTAATAGGTCAGGGTTTCCCACAGGAAAAATGGTTTATTCAATGATTGGTCAGATGGTGTGCATAGTTATTGTGGATGGGTGAGTCAGTTCATGTGAGAAATCAATGTTTGGAATATTGAATGCCTCATGACGATATGCATGGATGGATGAATGCGTGAATGAGTGCATAGGAATGAGTCGCAAGGGGAGTACATGGGTCAAATGCAGCGTGGACTAAGGCAGTCTGAGTGTGAGGAGGCAAAGGGCAATGTATTGAGGCCAATGGCAGGGTGAGGGGGCAGTGTGAAGGGCTGACTGTTGGACCGAGGGACGTTTAGGCGGGCGCAGCTGAGGCTGAACATGTCAAGTGTAACATTTTGGTGTGTGTAAAAGTGGGGCATACAAAAGCTGCTGTGGCACAGGCCAAGCGGTGTACCACGCAGTTTATCACAACAGTGTCCACGTTACAACTCGGCATACATCTACGCTTCTGCTCATGTGGGTAGCGGGCCTTCACTGAACTATAAAGCACTTGGAATTCGAGAGCTTTCTACAGGAAAAAATTAGAACTGTGGGAGACCCTTGAACTGATAATATACAAAGAATTCTATAAAGCACTTATTGATCGGCTTCTAATGAAAGGCTCAAGATTTGTAAGTTCTGTGTAGTTCAGTGAAGGAAATCTACGGCAGCCTCTCCTTGATGCAGACTCTGAATGGGCTGCTGCAAGGAGTTGGGGGCACTGTTGTTGTCTTCCCTATCTGATGCCAAATTTCACCACTCAAGGAAGAGCATTGGAAGGTTTACTTGCAGCACATGTTGTTCTTCTCAGATCCAACCACTTCCAGCTTACAGTTAGGAAATCGCTCCACGGCTGACTCCTGGTGCATGCAGGATGGGCAAAGGTGCCTCAGAAGGGCTCCATCTTTCCTGCTTGATTATAGCCGTCAGTGTCCCTACACCAGCTCACTACAGATTGGTCAGATTTGGATTGGGATTTCTGTACCTTAATCATGATGATAACGCTGATTCTTATCTAATTATCTATAAGAACCTTCTGGCCGCCAAGATCTTTTTACCTGTTGAATAGTGTAAAGGAGAGAATCTCATCTGGTTAGATATCAGCATTCATTTTGTCTGAAAGGATCACTGACTCCGAATTCAAGTTTAAGAATTTATTATCGCCAAAAATAACTGAACGTGCAAGCACCTCAACACGAGGTTAAAGAAATAGATGGGCACTAATACAAATAATAATCTACGCAGAAATCTCATCCGACTTAGGACAAGAAGAATAGAAAGTTCTAGCAGGATCAACCAGACTATGATTGCTCCAATTTCTAAGTTGCTCTTCATTGGCCTAAGCAAGCTTAAAATCAATTGCTGTCCCTACACTAATGCTAAGTGACATCCCTACCTAACGATTTCCCAGGCAAGAAAGAATAAAAGGTGTCAGCTGTGAAGACTTCCTAAGAAGTGCAATCACCATATACCTAAGCTCAGCTCTGTCCTTCTCTCAGGTCTCCCCTACCGCTTCTCTGGCCTCCTCCCTCAGGGCACTAACCCTAATACAAAACCAGACTACAAAGGTACACGCCTTGTTTACGCCCTCTTGGCCAGGTCTTCTTTCTTGTGCTTTTCCATTGAAACGGTGACTTCATCCTGGACGGTTGCGTTGACCTTGAGTCCCAGGCACCTTCTCCGCCGAAAGTATCATCCCTACATTCCTTTTCACTCCCCGTACCATGCCTCCCCTCTCTCTAGCTTTCGAAAACAAAGAGTTAGTCTTACTAACGAGACATGTGTCCTTGCACCTGCAACAAAAGATACTTTCAACAGAAACCTTCTACTGTGCAAATTAAATCTACCGTTTGTGCCCAGAGAGCCTTACCAAGAGAATCTTTTTACTGCCTACAAAAATAAGCTAACATAAGAATAAACCAGGCCTTCCCTAAGCATATATGTAGTCAGGCCTTTACATATAACTTTTAAACACACATCTTATGTTTCCCTATAAGCATTTTCATTACACTTCATATGCAAACAATGAATTACATGTGCAACTTTAATATGGTGCACTTTTAAACTACTGCAATTACATTACATCCACGAACTAATTTCTCTATGCATTATGTTCACACAATTTAATAAGCATTACATTACATCAATATCCTAACACCATTATGCTACTGGGTTCACTTTGTCTCAGCGAACTATTCATTCTTTACTAAACATACATGAGTATACAATGGATATAAACGAATATATGTCTGAATACATGTGGGTGCGGCCTATCAGTGATTATGATGCACCCCTACAATTCACAAGAACATTTCGCTCTATCAGTTCCCCCTTTGATGACTCCTGTCATCACATCTCATTCTACTCCCTCGGAGAAGGAACCGACCTAAACAGAACTTGTTCCTATCTTCCCTGATCTGAAGTTCTCCATGCTCTTGAGCCTTTTATACTGATTGTCCTGCAATCTTGCCAATCTCATGTCATTTTCCCTCAAAGCTCGCTTGACTCTGCCTGCTCGATACCACTTGTAGGCCTTGATCACAATCCACAAGCCAGCCACACAAACCACCAAAATAAGGAGTGGTCTCAGGAAGTACCCAAGGAATCCCTTTCCTAGGTTCGCAAACCAACCTCCCACTTGACCAAAACCCTTTCCGACCTTTTCCCAGGCCCCTTCTTCGGTCAAATCCGCTATCTTTGTGTGGACCATAGTGATGTTACTTATATATTTCTCCAGATCCTTGCTACGGTCTGGTATATAAGTGCAGCACTCTTGAACCTTCAGCATTTTACAGACTCCGCCCTCTTTTGCCAATAGGACATCCAAAGCAAGGCGATTCTGCAAAACCATTCCCCTTATCGACAACATCTCTCCTTCCACCAACACCAACGACTTTGCTGTGTTCATCGAAAATTCATCCACCACAGTCGCTAACCTCCGGATCTTCACATCATTCAAGACTACTCCTAGACTAGGTATCATAGCTCCAAAGATATCCCCCACAACAATTCCTGCACTTGCAGCTCTTCTCGTTCTTGAATGCTCTCCACCCTCCAGAAGATTTAAGTCTTCTGTATGGTAAATCTTTGGAAATATTATTGACAAATAACATGTTCCATACCAATTTGCAGGCAACCTCACATAAGCATTCTTCCCACATACGTAATACACCGTAGGTATCACTTGTACAGGACCTTGGAGAAAATCTTTTGCCACATCTGCCATGGTGAAAACATGATCACAAGTACTCTGTCCCACTGGAACCTTTTCGTAGTAAGTCTGATAACGCCTTATACACAACTTACCCCTCTGCTCCTTATCTAACGCTATAGGACCATAGCTTCCCCTGGTCTTATGCAACCGTTCTTCCTCCGTCCAATCTGTCCTGTGATGCCCTAAGTCTCGGGATTCAGTCAGCTTTCTATACCTATCTTCAACCTGATCTACAAACTTTCTCTCTACATCCGACATCAAGCAAGTCAGATTGTGTCTGTGTGCGAATGCTGTATCCAATTCCAAACTCGGTATGAAGTACTTCCTCAGTCTGTCCTCAGTCTTATAATAGTCATACTTATTCAAATGCTTGTAAGCTGGGACTTCAGGAAGCACTGCGTCGAAATTGGAAAAGAAATACTCGAACTGCTCTCTCTCATAAAACAAACTAAGCAAAAGACTACAAGAAATACCATAAGTCAGTGGAAGATGATGATACCTAATACCCTCATCCACCGAAGTAGGCAACTGCATACACACATAACAATCTTTCGCATCCATCACGTCAACATACTCATACAACAACTTAGCATACGCATTAAGCTTAAAATCACCCTTAGACAAATCTACATGTAATCTACGACTTTCTTCTAATATCATAGCTCTATCAGCTGCCCTGTCTACCCCCTTCTGACTAGGTGTGATAGGTGTGGGTGTCCCTGTCACTGCCTCTACTTCTGGCTCATGCGAACCAGTATATGAGACTACAACTACTATGATTATAGAAATTATCACACTACTTATAAGAATGCCTATAATCCACTTTGCTCTACGATTGGGATCTCCCGGCTCCATGATTTCGAAAGTTCTCAAAAAGTCTTGGTTATCGCAAAGAACTCAGAAAAGTCTCTGTCCTTTATTTATGACTTGCTTAACCAGCTCGAACAACCATGAAATCTCCGGGCTTTCCCTTTCCGACCACAACTTATTTACACAGTCCAGAAAAAGACTTCCCTAGTTTTCGTTCCTCTTCTTGTGGAAAGTCCCTAAGTTTATTCTTCTTCCACTCGGACCTAGGTTATCTTCTTCTTTTAGACTTTTATTTACAGTTCTTTACTGATCCATAATGAGATCCTCATTGAGCACGACCAGAACGTGATACAAAAGTTCAAGACGCAAAACCAGCACTTCGTGTGAAAACGGCTCAGCTCCGAAAGGCGGGAATTCGACCCGATGCAAAAGCAAGTTTCGGACTTCACTCAGAAGTGGGGGATTCGGAATCGTGAGTGTCAGTGTTCCGTCTATCTCGAACCCTGGCATCCGCAGCACCACCTTCACCACCAGTTTCGGGCTCCGACTGAACACTTCCACTGACCTCAGTCTCCCTGTATTCACCACCCCCTGCATCAAACACAGTGTAAGTCCACTCAGGGGTAGAGTATCTGCGACAAGGCACTCTTGTTCTCTTGGACCTTCGCCGACTGTCTTGTGCTTGGTCTTCGTCGCTTGCTTCGGTTTCAGATACTTCGGACACTGGAGCAAGGTCTCTCTCAGGTGCTAACCTCAGGTTCAGTCGCCTCTGTCTTTCAGGCCAACTTTCAGCACTTCTGTTCGTTCGTCTGCCTTCCTCTTCTATACCCAGTGCACTACTTCCTCTTTCTGCTGCCTTTGACTCTTCTCCGCCCACTGCACCTTCTCTTTCTTCGGTGCCTGAGTCAGGGTTTGAACTGTGGAAACCCCCTTCAGCTTGCTCTAGTGCACCACCAGCTGTGTCAGCGACCCTTACAGCTTGACTTGTCCTCTCATGTGGCCCTCCCACGTCAGCTGGGTTTTCATTTACGAGAGGAGCTGTTTCTTCCAAGGGTGCTGGAACTCTGCGGGTATGGGAAGCATGCACCCAGTTCGGCAATCCTCCACACTTTACTGCTGTGTTCGTGATAAGTATCACCTGATACGGGCCACGCCAGCGGGCATCCAAACAACTCTTCCTCACGTGCTTCCTGATGAGCACCCAGTCTCCGGGACACAAGTCGTGGCACAGATCACTCGAGGCTGGTACCACTGCTGCTTGCACCTGCTGGGATACAGAACGGACCACATCAGAGAGTCCTTTACAATAATCGAGAATCAAATCATCAGTGATGCTTATCAAGGCTGTAGTTGGTACTGCTGGCAATCTCATTGCCCTCCCCATTATTATTTCATGGGGGACAACCCAGTCTTTCTATCTGGGACACTTCGCATGCTCATGAGCACTAGTGGCAAGGCGTCGGGCCATTGTAGGGACGTTGAAGAACACATTTTTGCCATCCGGGCCTTCAAAGTTCCATTAACTTGTTCCACCATCCCAGAAGCCTCTGGTCTGTAACTACAATGGAGTCTCTGGTCTATGTTCAATGCCGCACAAAGCAACTTCATGATTTCGCTATGGAAGTGCCCACCTCTATCTGATTCCAAAGAGGTCGGGATCCCGAATCTAGGGATGAGCTCCCTCAACAGTAATTTAGCCACTGTCAGAGTGTCACACCTTCGTGTGGGGTATGCCTCCACCCACCGTGAGAATATACATACTATCACTAGAATGTACCTCAAGCCATTGCACCTAGGCATCTCCACGAAATCCAGCTGTAGTCTATTGAAGGGCCCTCCTGACCTTCCAATATGACTCAGTGTAACTACAGTTTTCTTTCCAGCATTCATCTGTTGACATGTAACACACCTCTGACATACCGTCTCAGCCATTGCTCGGAACCGTGGGTTATACCACGTCTGTCTGAACACTCTCATCATTGCGTCTCTACCCAGGTGTGCCTGTCCATGTATCAATCTAGCCATCGGACTCAACAATTCTTCCGGCAACACAGCTCTCCCATCGTTGGATACCCACACATCCACTTCTCCTCTCTCGCACCCAGCTTTGATCCAGCCCTCTCTTTCCTTGGTTGAGACTTCATCTTGCAATCTCTTAAGCTCTTCCCAAGTGTCTGCCATGGCCAACATTATGCTGAGATCGGTTCCCTCTTGGCTCTCTTCTATCTCTCTTCCTGTGAATATGCATCCTTGTTCTGCGCAGAAGCGGGCTACCTCATCCGCGTAGTTATTACCCAAGGATACAAAGTCCTCCCCCTTCCCATGGGCTGAACACTTTACCACAGCAATTTCTTTCGGATGCTGTAATGCTTCTAACAATTGTCTTACATATTCTCCATTACGAATGGGTGAGCCAGATGATGTCAAAAATCCCCTCTGAGACCATAACTGCCCGAAGTCATGCACCACGCCAAAGCCGTATTGGCTGTCTGTGTAAATCGTGATTCGAATTCGATCAGCGGCCAAACAGGCACGGGTCAAGGCAATGATCTCAGCTACCTGCGCGGAGCGTACTCCTTCTAGGCAAGCAGCGTCGACCACTCCTGAAATGGTACATACAGCAAACGCTGCTCTTAATTGCCCCACACTGTCTCTTAAGCATGAACCATCGACAAAGAAAATTTCATCTGGGTCGGCCAATGGCTCATCGACAATGTCAGGTCTCGGTTTGGTGCAAAGTTCGGTCACATCGAGACAATCATGGTCCTCACAATCTTCATCATCTGTGTTCGGTATAGGCATCAATGTCGCAGGGTTCAAGATGGAGCACCTTTTCAGAGTCACATTCTCTGCGGCAAGTATGACTTGCTCGTACCTCGTTAACCTATTGTTTGTTAGATGCTGGGTCTTGGTCCTGGTCATTACTAGCTCAACCGAATGTGGCACATGTACAGTCAATGGATGTCCCATTACAATGCTTTCACATCTTTCAATGCTGACACCTGTTGCAGCAACGGATCTTAGACATCCGGGCAACGCAGAAGCTACTGGATCTAAAGTAGCTGAAAAATAGGCAACTGGTCTACGGACACCTCCATGGTTCTGAGCTAACACTGCTAATGCACATCCTCCTCTCTCGTAACAAAACAATGAAAAGGCCTTGTTGGAATCCGGCATTCCCAGTGCGGGAGCCCTGCACAAATCTTCTCTCAGCTTCAGGAATGACACCAAGCACTCCTCGTCCCATGGTACCGGATCACTCACATCCTTGTGTGTAAGCCTCTGCAGAGGCTTTGCTCTCAAGGAGAAACTAGGAATCCACTGTCGACAATAGCCAACCATTCCCAGAAACATCCTAACTTCCCTCTGTGTAGTGGGTACTGCCATGCTCATTATTGCCTCAATTCGATCTGGTGACACCTTCCTCTTGCCTTTTTCTAATCTGTGTCCCAAGTACTGTACCTCATTCAAACAGTACTGCAGCTTGTTCGGGGACACCTTATGTCCATTTTCTGCTAAGTGGTTCAACAAGGCTACTGTGTCAATTCTGCAAGCATCTTCTGTTTCTGAGGCAATGAGCAAGTCATCTATGTACTGCACGAGAACTGAGTTCTGCGGCAACACAAGACTCTCAAGGTTCTTCTTCAGGATCTGGTTAAAGATCGATGGACTTTCCGTATACCCTTGAGGGATACGACACCATGTTAACACGCGATTTTCTAGCCTGAACGCAAAAAGAAATTGGCTTTCCTCGTGGAGCGGTATCGAAAAGAAAGCTTGACACAAATCGATAACCGTAAACCACTCGGCTTCACATGGGATCTGGAACAGTATTACTGAAGGATTCGGTACCACTGGACAACAAGGGACAACTATCATGTTGACCTTTCGCAGGTCTTGCACGATCCTGTACTTCCCGCTCGGTTTCTGTAGTCCCATTATGGGTGAATTACAGGGACTACCTCTGATCTCCTTCAAAATACCCTTCTCAATGAAAGTCTCGATCACAGGTTTTATTCCTGCAATCGTTTCTGTCGACAGGTTGTATTGAGGTGTTCTTGGGAAATCAACATTCTGTTTCACCTCAATCCGCACTGGTTCAACCCCTCTGATTAAACCTATTTCATCGCCTGCGAAATCCCACACCACAGGCGACACTGCGTCTCTCAGATCATGTGGAAGTTCTTCCACAGTCACCATTGGGTACAGATCTATACACAGAAGCTGATTGGTAATTTTAAAGTCCGCATCATCATCTATCGTCTGGACCTCCACTCCCCGTGGTGTGCAATAAATCGTGCAGTTCAACTTGCACAACAGATCTCTTCCCAAAAGACAAACTGGACTCGTATCACACACTACAAACTGATGTCTAGTTTGGAAAGTACCTATCTTTACTAAGATCGGTTCTGTCAATGGGCTGCTTATTTTCTTATTCGCTACTCCAACAACCTGGATTGATTGTCCCGAGAGGGGTAGGTTAGGGACTACTGCAGATCTTACAGTAGACCGGGTAGCTCCAGTATCAACCAAAAGTGTTGCAGGATTGCCCTCAATCTCTGCCTCTACAAAAGGTCCTCTCTGGTCTACCTCTAAGACCGCTCCAAGTGTGCAGTCTTCCTCCCCCTCAGGCACCGTCAGGATAAAGGGTCTAAGCTATCCTCATCATAGCGTTCGAACAGGGGCATCTGTTGGTACGTTCGTGTTCCTTGTGAAAACCTTGGAGCTTGGGGAATCTGAGCGTGAGAATTGTAAACCCCCCCTTTCATCGTCCTAGGTCTCGTTATTGTGTTAACTACCTCTTGCGCGGGTGCCTGAGCCCCCTCATCCTCTTCTTGTACCTGATTAGCTGGGTTCAAAGGACACTCGCGTTTCCAATGTCCGACCTGGCGACAAAGATGACACGCAGTGGTCTTCTTTAGTGTGGCCACGTCCACTCCTGTCTTGGGGTCTACTGGTTTTCCCTTTCCCTGTACCTGCCCATTCTGGTTTCCCTGGAAATTTCCTTGCTTTCTCCCCAAGGTCCCTCCACTAGGCTGACTCTGTGCTGTCTGCATCTGGACAAGCATTAATTTGTCTTTTAGCTTTCGATGTTTTGATTCCACCTCATCACTACAGTATCTCGCGTACCGCAAAATTTCATCTAGTGGCTTGTTCTGCCAGCAGATCAAATGGTGCTGTATCATGAGGCTGATTTCCCCTCTCAGACCCGTTACAAACTTTGAGACAAACTGTCCCATATCCTTAGGGTCCAAAACATCTAACCCACTATACTGTTTAAAAACTTGCAGAAGTCTTTCGTAATACTCATGCACCGTTTCCTTGGGTTCCTGTACAGTCCGATCTATCTTAACCCAATCTATATCCTGAGGTGAAATCTTCGACTTCAACCATGTAATCACCTGCTCATACTTTTTCATGACATCAGGTGATGGACCATTTGTAACCGCCTCTCTTTTCGGTTCGGAAGTCGGCCACTCAATAGCGACTTTACATGCTGTCCACAAATCTCCTGGTACCACTATGTCAAACAAGGTGTTCAAATCAATCCACAATACTTTTGAAATCTTCACAAACCGCTCAACCTGCTTGTACCACTCCACCGGTTTTTCCCTCAGCCGAGGAAAATCATTTGTAAATGCAGCCAAATCACCTCTATTCCACGGTACATGCACGTACCCTCCATTCTGTACTTCCCGTAAAGGAAAATTCCCATCACCCGTCGCCCCCCCTCCTGGCGGCGGCGTTTCCCCTTCTGCTCTCTTTACTGGTTTCTTTTTGGACCACCTTTCTTCCCATTTGTCCAACAAAATCCATATTCTCATTCCTATGATCAGGTCTCTGGTGTGCGTCTTTAATCCTGTGATTCTTTTCTCCTCCAACTCCTGATCACTGTAATGCAATCTATGTGGTCCCTGTAACGCTTTAGTTTTGTTCAGGTCCACCTCATATCTTTTGGCCAATTCCTTCAATCTATCATGTGCCATTCTAGCTTTTCGAGTCACATCTTTTGCTACAAACAGCAGCTCATCTGATCCATAAATTTCTATCCTTTCCAAAGGCAGACCCCCACTGATCATTTCGTCTACCTCTGCTTTCAGCCTCACTACGTCTAGCAACCTTGCCTGTACTGCACTCCTCAGTACATCTCGACAACCTGAGGCATCTCGCTCATCACAGTCACTATTCTGTCCTTGTGACCTATTCCCTTCTATATTCCTGGAACCTGATCTGTCTTCCGAGACATTTTGTGCCCTATCTCTTTGCATCCTATCCTCTTGGTTCGTTACTGTTGGTGTCCACTCCCTCAACGCTGACTTAGATTCTCGTAAAGACCTCGGTCTTTCCGGTCTCTCCTCTTCTCGCCCACATGAAGAGTCCGCAGTAGCCGGTAACGGCGTACTTGTCTCCATTGGTCTTGGGAAATGAACCACCCTTACTCCAAACCCATTCCCACTCTCGCTGTTTCCTTCTTCCCTTCTCATCGGCACGGAGCTCCCTTCTCTCACTCGGTCTGGGTCATATACCGGTACTATAGGGCCAATGGTAACCGGTACTGTCAAGGAGTCCGGTAATCTTGTGTTCCCCGCAGGAGGCTGTGTTATCCTAGACGCCGTAGCCCCCTCCGTTCCTGTGGAAATTCTTCCCACTACTCTCATGCTAGTCTGGTTCTGGCTCTCATCAACTATTGCCACTGCTGGGGTCGTCTTTCCCTCTTCTGAATCTGGGTTAAATGGTGGTGGCCTCTCTGCCAACATCCTATCCAACAAACTGTCATCTAGATCACTGTCGTCCTCATCGATTCTTGTAATCTTTCCATTTTGTATCAGCAGTGGGTATAACTTATCTCCTTCGATCGTGTCTGCTCTCCACCTTTTCTCCAGTGCATCCCACCTTGCATCTTGAAATGCCCTGACCGATTTCTTCACCCTTTCTTGACATCTGTCCTTCTTCCTATCATACGCTGCCCTTATCCACGCATGTAGTGCCTCAAACTGTGTTGGTCTAGGTAGTGGTCGTAATGAAGCCATTACACTCTTGAGCTGGTACAGCACCTCTAACCTGAAAGTACCATATCGAGGGAACGACAATTCTCCTTCTGCTTCTGTCATTTTATGCCAATTCTCAAGCCAAATTATGGTATGCAATCCTACATTCTTTGCCATATAATGTGCTGGTGTATCCTCGGGAGGAGCTTCCTCTCCCTCCCGAACAACCACATGTCTATCACCTCTACAAAGTTCCCTTAAAGCTTTAAAACATTTCATGATGAATCAACTTTGTATTTGCACTCAAAATGTCCGCTTTTACTTCCTGATTCCAATCCACCAATACCAGCGCGGTTCACACCAACCGGCCTATCGCAGCGCGGCACTGTTCTGACGTCACTTTTCCTCCGCTCGCAGCAGTTCCCCTCCTTTCTAATTCACTTGTTCTCGCTCGCATCTGTCCCAGTCATACTCTGAAATAATGTCCGTCCTACCGAACAATTACCTCTCTGACCGTCGGTCTTACTAGTGACCGATCAGCCTCTTGAGCTTGTTGACCTCAATCTGGCAATCGTCTGTCCGCGAAACGACCGGACAATCGCCTTTAGCACACTCGATAGGATTCAATCATTCGATGTTCTGCACACAATAACCTACGACCTGCGTTGGTTATTCACACACTCACTCATGTGTTCCCTATCTTCAGTGGGTCTGTCAATGACGTCTCGTGACCCCCACAACTCTGGTCAACGTTCTCAACTCTGGGTGTATTCTACACCACAATAAATCTCCCGGTCCCGTGCGCGCTCACGGTCCGTTTCTCAATCACACAACTTTCGTTCCAACTCCGCAAGACATCACAGAACAATATAACACCGCAATCTACCAAACATCACTCTTTTCATACTCACTCTACTACGAACTGCTACTTCCGCCGCACCGTCACTCTCCGTCAGTTTTCCACGACCTCCGACATCCTTCTCCCGCGGTCCTCTGGATCTGCGTCACTCGGGCTCTATGGGGCAACTTAGTCTCCTATCTTGCTCTAGATCTCCCCTTACCATCAAAGGTAACCATCCTACTCTGCTACCAACTGATAACGCTGATTCTTATCTAATTATCTATAAGAACCTTCTGGCCGCCAAGATCTTTTTACCTGTTGAATAGTGTAAAGGAGAGAATCTCATCTGGTTAGATATCAGCATTCATTTTGTCTGAAAGGATCACTGACTCCGAATTCAAGTTTAAGAATTTATTATCGCCAAAAATAACTGAACGTGCAAGCACCTCAACACGAGGTTAAAGAAATAGATGGGCACTAATACAAATAATAATCTACGCAGAAATCTCATCCGACTTAGGACAAGAAGAATAGAAAGTTCTAGCAGGATCAACCAGACTATGATTGCTCCAATTTCTAAGTTGCTCTTCATTGGCCTAAGCAAGCTTAAAATCAATTGCTGTCCCTACACTAATGCTAAGTGACATCCCTACCTAACGATTTCCCAGGCAAGAAAGAATAAAAGGTGTCAGCTGTGAAGACTTCCTAAGAAGTGCAATCACCATATACCTAAGCTCAGCTCTGTCCTTCTCTCAGGTCTCCCCTACCGCTTCTCTGGCCTCCTCCCTCAGGGCACTAACCCTAATACAAAACCATACTACAAAGGTACACGCCTTGTTTACGCCCTCTTGGCCAGGTCTTCTTTCTTGTGCTTTTCCATTGAAACGGTGACTTCATCCTGGACGGTTGCGTTGACCTTGAGTCCCAGGCACCTTCTCCGCCGAAAGTATCATCCCTACATTCCTTTTCACTCCCCGTACCATGCCTCCCCTCTCTCTAGCTTTCGAAAACAAAGAGTTAGTCTTACTAACGAGACATGTGTCCTTGCACCTGCAACAAAAGATACTTTCAACAGAAACCTTCTACTGTGCAAATTAAATCTACCGTTTGTGCCCAGAGAGCCTTACCAAGAGAATCTTTTTACTGCCTACAAAAATAAGCTAACATAAGAATAAACCAGGCCTTCCCTAAGCATATATGTAGTCAGGCCTTTACATATAACTTTTAAACACACATCTTATGTTTCCCTATAAGCATTTTCATTACACTTCATATGCAAACAATGAATTACATGTGCAACTTTAATATGGTGCACTTTTAAACTACTGCAATTACATTACATCCACGAACTAATTTCTCTATGCATTATGTTCACACAATTTAATAAGCATTACATTACATCAATATCCTAACACCATTATGCTACTGGGTTCACTTTGTCTCAGCGAACTATTCATTCTTTACTAAACATACATGAGTATACAATGGATATAAACGAATATATGTCTGAATACATGTGGGTGCGGCCTATCAGTGATTATGATGCACCCCTACAATTCACAAGAACATTTCGCTCTATCAATGACACATAAGCATCCTGTGAGCAGCTCCATGGCCAGAAGCAAGCAGAAGTAAGGTCTGATGCAATATAACAACACACCTCAACAATGAACCTGTGAGATTCTGCAACCCCCTGCAGCAGAGTAAACCAATCAATCAATCAGGGACTTGTAAAGCATGGCTACTCACCCATGAGGGTCTCAAGGTGCTGGGAGAGGGGGCTGCTGGTTGGACTGGGTAGAGGATCATTCGAAGAGCAAGGTCTTGAGGTCCTTCCTGAATTGGGTCAATGACGCTGATTGTCTGAGGTGCAGGGGCAGGGTGCTCCAGGTCTTGCCTGCGAGATAGGAGAACGATCTTCCTCCGGTTCTGGTCTTGTGGATCCTGGGGATGGAGGCGAGGGTGAGTTGGGAGGATCGGAGTTGTCTGGTAAGTACGGGGAATGTGAGGCGGTGGTTCAGGTACGCTGGTCCTTCGTCATATAGGGCTTTGCTACCATCCTTTTGGCTGAGGGTTATTTTGTAATTTTACATAATGCATAATGAAAATACCACATACAGATGAATTTAGAAGGCTTTGCAGACAAAAACAAATGAACACCTTCTAATACTCAAGGCTTTGTTTACCTGCCAATTGAAATCAGTCTCCGAATAATGAATTGAATTTGAAATGACCTCGTTTGCATTATCTGTTAAGAAATTAAAATAATACCAGAAGTCTAGTTCACTTAGTGGGGGTGATCTCCGTGAGTGGACGACACCAAGGGCTGTTCCAGTGGAAGGAGCGCCACATATCTAGCGTCCTCAACCATGCTTACCGACAACTGACTGGTGTACCACTCTCCTTGAGTCCAGACGCATGGAGTGGGCATAGTTTGGATCCATTGCCTTGGATGGCAGCAGCTGGTGCTGGGTGCTGCAAACCACCTTCATAGTGGGAAAGAGTGTCAGTGATGGTGATCAGCCTGCACAAAGCACCTCTTTCCACAAACCTTATGCCTTGCTTTTGGTCTGCAGCGACTGGGCTAGAACTGGAAAGAAAGGGCGAAAGCCACGCCTCTCTGAGTGGTGGATTCTAAGACCTCTCGCATGACTCACTGAAAGACATAAGATGGACTTTGTTCCTGTATAACTTTAAAAAAACATTGGTCATGCAAGCATATTGTTGCGTCAAATATTAGAAAAAAAGGAACGCCTTAATAGGTTTTATGTTTTAATCGCACAATGTGCACACAATTTGTAAGTAAAGGGCATTTGAAAATCCATTCTATAGGGTGTTTCTTTTTTATCACTGGCTTAAATATAATAAAATGACACAAAACCCAAGATTCACATGGGATTTGTGTGATATTTTACAGTTTTCTGCCTGTTACTACCAAGAAAACCCTTTCAAAATAGCCGCCTTATTTCATGAAATATATGGTGTAAGTCAGAGAAATCCTTCCTCCATCTTGCTGGTGCACAGCGCTCACGGATGGAGTGGTATTGTGATTCCAGTAAGGGGTGGGGTGACGTGCTCAGCTGTCACTTTTCAGTCTTTTCCAAGCTCTAGTCTCTTCCCTGCAGCTCTTGCCTGGGTATCTTATCAGTGTTGATATGTTCTCGCAGAGTCGAAGCTGCTGCACAGACCAAGGGCACCAACCCTGTGGTGGGCAAAGCTTGCTAAAAAAAAAAGAGAAGGAATGGTCTCCTTAGACTATTGATACTGCCCCTTCCAGATGTGCTGAAAACAGGCAAAATGCCGTCTATCAAAATGGCTGACACCAGATACTGAATGTCTGGCCGTGGGATGACCCAACGTGTGAACCCGTTGCCCACTCCATGTATGTTGCCCTGTGGGCTGACCCAAAATGTGACTGCCACTCCAACAGAACACGTGTTTGAAGGAGGCTGACCAAAAGCCATTCTGCGTGTATATATAATTATTTTACATTCTTTATTTTTAGTGTTTACAAGAGGCGGCAACCTACTAAAGTTGTCAGACCACATCTGTCGGTGTCCTTGTGAAAAAATATGACGTGTTCTGCTTGGATCCCCTAGAATCCCAACATGCAGCATCCCTTACATATGTGCAGTAATTGGTTCCAGGTACCCTCCTAACATGATATGCCCTGGATTGGCCATCGCAGAAAGCACCTTGATAAAATTGTATCTGTGAAGTAATGTTACACTGATTGTGTTTTAATATATTGTGTTGTGCTATGTTGCACTGTATTGGGTTACGTTATTTTACGTTATATTTTGTTATGTTGCGCTTTCCATCAATAGAAAATACAGCAGTGTGCTACCATCTACACTGATAACACCTAGGCACCAGGAACTGCATCACAAGTCACAAAACCAATATAAGGGGTCAGGATAGTGTATCCTGCTCTACATTGCATTGCATGTCTAGAGTGATGATTATTCTACTATGGTTTTGTGTGGACTTACCAGGAGATAATTGTCATGCATATTGTGAGGTGAGGATTATTAGAAGGAGAATATTAGTGACTTAAATGAGGTTTTGTGGATTTATGAATGGCTTCAGATAATCTTGAATTGATAATGCCACACCTTCTATCGTCTTTCAACACTTTAATCTGGAGCTGCATTGTGGGGAAACCGTGACTGCGCTCCAGTGTGAACCAACTTTCACAATCTATAGGCCGTCCCCCTGTGCTGATTAAGGAACTAGTTACAGGGAAGGTGTCATAACAGATAGCACAGCGAATTCTAATGAGGGGCTAGGAAGATTATTTTTGTCTCGAGATGTTAAACATTGGCGTGAAGCAGAAAAGATGTGTAAATCAAGGCCTCAGCAATCTGTGCGACTTATATACGGGTGGTAAGAGGAGAGGGAGTAAATGCTGTTGTGTGTAAATGTCAAGAGAAAAGTCATGGAAAGACTAGGAGATGCTGGAAAAGTTGTAAGGGGGAGACAGGAAAATGATCTAATTGTCAGTTCATGTATGGAGTGATTAGACTTCGGTTTGCATCGGCCACGACCGATCAGGCGCTGCACAGACATGCAAATTAGCTCTGTTTTTTCCAGGAAATTTACTTGCTCTGGCGCTGGAGACAAGCGGAACTTTCTTCACTAAAGCAAAAGTCAAACACTTCAAAGTCAAACACTTCCAAGGCTAAAAAAGGGACATTGCTTCAGTCTAAAATTTCAGCTGGTACACAATGTAGTGTCTCTGTAATAATCAGAATTAGTGCATGGGAATGCTTAGAGCTCCACAAAAGACAATGAAGTGGCCGAGGTCCAGTAATGGCTGTCATAGGCCTTCTGCTCCAACCTTACACTCCATGTCTATTTGTTTCTCCCTGGTGGAATGTTCAAATACCATTATAGCCCTTCTGCCTGGGGTCTATGAGTCAGGTTTAGGGCCTTTAATAACTGTTATAACCCTCTGCAGCAGGCAGTAATGCTTTATTATTACTCAGACCCTAGGTTGTGCTCCTGCTGAAGTTGTGGACAGAAAATATGTCTCTGCCATTGAAGACTCACACACCTACAAGGTTACATGAACATGAAGGCCCCATGTCACATAAGAGCCCTGTAGGAGGGTCACGTGGTAAGTGCAAGAGCTGTACTCCCCTGCTCTCCCTTGCTGCAACAGTATTAGCATGCTTGCACCTGATATTTTTTTTATTGATATGTTTATTGTTTTCCAGAAAGGATACAAAGGCAATCAGAACACAGAGGCACACCCACATCATGACTGTTAGAAATGGGATTTCTGGTTGGCTAAGGCTTGCGCCAAAGCCAGGCAGAAACCACCACTCTAGTCAGGGCAAGGGAGTTACACGCTGAAGATAACCCCTGCTCACCCCCTTGGTAGCTTGGCACGAGCAGTCAGGCTTATCCCAGAGGCAATGTGTAAAGCGTTTGCGCAACACACACACACAGCAGCAACCCACTAGGCACACCACAAAAGGAACTCCACACAAGGTTATATATAAAAATTAGCCTTTGTATTATCATAAACACATTAGAATAGTAATCACACAATATACACTGTGCCAACTGGCACTAGGCAATATTTACAGGGGATTATATACACCTGACAGGGCCAATCGGGCCACTGTCAGAACCATCACAAATGCACAAGTAGAAAATGTAAAACACTACCAGTAACTACTGGTAAAATAATGACTCAGCATCATATCCTGCAACATAAATCATATTATGCAATAAAGCTCACAAGCATAAACGCATTATGCAATAAACCTCACAAGCATAAACGCATTATGCAATAAACCTCACAAGCATAAACACATTATGCAATAAACCTCACAAGCATAAACACATTATGCAATAAACCTCATGAGCATAAACACATTATGCAATAAACCTCACAAGCATAAACACATTATGCATTAGGCCTCACCAGCATACACATAGTATGCAATAACCTCAGATTAGGGAATAACCTCCTAAACATAAACATCAGAGGCATAAATCGGGGTGCATAAATCACATTTCCTGCGCACCACATAAATCACATTAGGGCCTGGCGCCCTATCCACCTAACACAGTCCCCCCTGGCCAACTGGCCTTCTCAGAGGGCTCAAATGCCCTAGGTGCATAATGTCAGGGCGTGCTGCCAATGCAGCAGAATCCACAAGTGCGCAATTGCGCAGGCCTAAACGTTGCAGCTGCCACTAATTGCTGTGCAGCTGGGAAACCAATGTGGGCATGGGCACTCACTGTGCCCTCTGGGTCCCCACTGGGATTCTCTAAATAATTATGCGCAACGTTGCAGCTGTCAACTGTCAGGTGGGGCAGCTGGGGGAAATGCCTTGGCACTACGGTGCCCTGGGAACCCTCGATCGGTCCGAACAATTGCGCCCAAACGTTGCAGCTGCCCGCTCTCTCTCGCGGTGCAGCTGGAGAATTAGGCTTGGCACCACTGTGCCTTCTGAGCCCCCACTGGGACTTTCTATACAAGGATCACTCCCACGTTGCAGCGGTCCGCCATGGTGGTACCGCTGTGAATAACTCAAAGAGGCTCTGGCACCTCTGTGCCTCGGGGGAGCAACTACGGGGGAAGGCACCGATAGTGTGCCACGACACCCCCCCCCTACCAGGCTCCACTCACCAGGCTCTCTGCTCTGCTCGGGGAAAAGGGACACCCGCTCTGCACATAGCCAGGCTCCTCCTGGCTTACGGTGACTCTCCAGACTTCTTCGTTCGGCCCGGGACGCCCTGGGAGGCGGGGTAGGCTCCCGTCCTCCCTCCTGCATGCAGCCCGGCTTCTCCTGGCTTCCGGCGGGCTCCTGCTCGCGTCTCGCGGCCCCACCCACCGTCAGGCGGAAGTGCCTGACTTCCGGTTTTAGGATCGGGCTGCGGCGGTGACTTCTCAGCAGCGGCACAGTGCGGGGTGGGCACCCACCAACACAGCGGCAATGCGGGGTGGGCACCCGCTCTTCAAAGATGCACAAAAGCAGGGTGGGCACCCGCTAGAGCACACACAAGCGGGGTAGGCTCCCGCTCTCCTTTGGAAAAACGCGGGGTGGGTTCCCGCTCGGTACACCAAGAATGCGGGGTGGGCACCCGCTCCACGGCATCAATGGGTGGGATCCCCACGTCGGGATTCCCTCCCAACAAGTTGCAGCTCGGAGCTGCAAGACCCCCACGCTCCTCTTCTCTTCTTTGGGGAAATAGAGAAATAAAGCACAGCGCTCCTGATGCCGCCCAGCGCTGTAGATGCCACAAAATAAAGGCTCCTCTCTCCTGGGAAGAGTAAAATTATAGCGCTCACCAGGCGCTACAGGCAACCAAAGTCCTTAGGTCCCTGGGGCATAGTTGGGCCCAGGGAGGCCAGCACACAGGGCCCTCCAGCAGGGAGGCAAGCCCTTGTGGCGGTTCCTCCTGGGCCCCCAGCAGCAGCAAGCCCCAGCAAAGTCAGGAACAGCACAAATTCATGGGGTCACAGCCACTATACTTATACCCAGATTCTCTTTGTCTGCAGCACAGGGCTTGGGGGAACCAGATGCAACTGGTTCAGGGGGGAATTGGAGCACTTTGTTTACCAAGCTCCTCTTCCCCTTTGTCAGGTGGGGGCTCGATGATCAGACACACCACAGGGGGCGGAGCCAGCATTGTACAGGCTAGGCACAGACCTATTCAGGGTCAGGGGATTACTCCTCCCAATGCAGATGTCCCATTCAGCCTAGTCCTGACTCACCCTGCCCCTCCTGGAGCCACACACACCTCCCAGCCCCTGTCACTCAAAAGCCAGACATGCAATTCACATCAGGCAGGCAGACACATAGCACACAGAAATGCCAACTTCTAAAAGTGGCACTTCTAAAATAGTTATAATAAATCTGCGCACACCATTGCGCAGCATTTATTATTACAATTCCAACTATACTAAACTTGACCACGCTGCTCTTTTCATCTCAGGGATTACCACTGAAACACTTATCAGGGAATCCCCAATGCATTCCTATGGGAGGGCAGGCCAATCTTACTATACATAACACAGAGAGCGCATACACTTTACACTGGACAGCAGTGCTAAAGTGCCCAGAGGCCTAAAACCAACTCCATGTCAGAGAAGAGGCTAGGGGAAAGGCAAAAAGTTCGGGGATGACCCTGCAAAAAGAGCCAAGTCCAACAATGACAGTGTGAATTAAATGGAGGAACGTAGTAGGCAATCACAACTCAAGGTACAGAATATATAACAGAAGTCTGGCAGTCGATAAAATAGCATTGCATGGAAGCGAAAATCCAAGGCAACTGTTATCTGTGGAGGCCCCTACAGTGGGGCCCATAATATGCATTTATATGGAGAAAGGTAACAGCGGGACAAGGCACATTACAGTTATTAATGGCAGGTAAGAACCAGGTACTGTCGTGTAGTATTGTAGCAGTTCACAGGTGTATGCTGCTGTTATTAATAAGTAGATGTTTAATGGGCCCCAAATGTCTCCAGTTCTAGACGAGGGGGGCATGAATTCGGAATGCAATTCAAGTTGTTCATTGCAGTGTATGAGAGAGCCAAGCTATTGTTTAAATTGCAGGCCTTGTCTACACCCTCAATAGCATGGCACTATTCTCTTAGCTAGCAAAAGTGCAAATGCTATAATTTTTTTGTGTGGTGGTGGGAATCTCCTTCACCCATCCTAGAAGAGCAATTTTAGGGTCTAACCGTAACTCACAGCCGACCACGGTAGACAAAGTGGATAGTACTGATGCAGCTACAGTACCTCCTGGCAATAGGATAGTACCCTGTTCCACAATCAGGCCAAGGGAAGTACGTTGGCCTCTGGTACCCCACATCTGGCTCAGTTCGAGTTTTTTCATGGACCACATTTCCAAAGGGCTAGTGGGGTGTAGTAGGCGCTTTGTAGGAATTTATATTGTATGGTTTCTAACCTACTGCTTGAGGATATCATGCCAGTTTGGATGGCGCAGAATTTCCCGACGTCTACCAGGGAATCTCCTCACCCAGCTCTGCCCCCCATCCAGATCTGGCCTTGTGGTCCCTTGTTGGCAACGCTTCTCGTGCGCTGCGAATAAATGTGAAAATTAGATGTCTGGTGTAGCACCTGATACTTAGCTGCACGTTGAGTCTATCCCTCCGCCAGGACGGAGTGCTGTCCTTTTGGCACTACAGTTAAAAGGACAGACCTTAAAAAACACCCTCTGCGAATCTGGTTTTCCATTTCTACCACTCATAAAAGAAAGACAAGAAAACCTGTAGAATAAGAATGTGCGGTGTATGCAGTGTATACGTTTTTCTACACCATGTCCTGGTGGTAGGAAACTTCACCCTTACCTGTTTTAGTATCTTCCTCTGACCCTGGCCAGAAATGTGTCCTACAAGGTGTTGTGGAAGAGAAGTCTGTGGCTAGTACATCCGTGTTTTCATAAATATCTGAATAAGAAACATCCAGGCAAATTTGACGAACCAGTCCAGGTACCACTTGTTAACTGCACAAATACGAAATCCATGTGCATGCGTCAACTGCGCAACATAAGTCACGTAAGTATGCAAATTCCATTTTTTTTTTAGAGTTTTATATAGCGCGAACTAGACCCGAGACATTGGGTACCAGAGCGCTTTACATGAGCACCAGTTTCGTTACAGAAGGACACATTCATTTTTGTTAGGCACAGGGAGATTAAGTGATTTGCCCAGAATCACAGGATATTGAGCGGCGTTGCCGGGACTCGAGCCTGGTTCCCCAGCTCCGAGGTCGACCGCTCTAGCGCAAGGCTACATCCTCTGCCCCAAATAGAATAGAAAAGCTGCACTCCTATAAAGTTGAAAAGGTCAACTGTCTTATTGCTCTTTTCGTATGGTGCTGGGCGCAGGTGGGTACCGCCCACTGATCAGATGGCGTAAGCATTTGTAACCAAATATTGCGTTTTCCTGAACCGAACAACGTCCCCACTTTGCACTCCGAATATTAATTTTTGATCTTGTGTATGTTTCTTTAATATTCACTTTTGTTAGTAATCACGCTGTAGTCAATTGTATCAGTTAAGGGTCAACTTTAATTCGGTTTAAATCTTCATATGAGTAGTGTTAGACCATCACACTACTATCATACACAGGTATAATGTTAACTTTATATCTGTGTCGGACATGGACTACTTTCAAGGATTGATTCCCCTGATGAAGGGCCAGGCCAGAAATGCATTGGGGTTCCTGACAAGATATAAAAGTAATGATAGTAGTGTGATGGTCTAACACTACTCATATGAAGATTTAGACCAAATAAAAGATGACCCTTAACTGATGCAATTGACTAAAGTGTGATTACTAACAAAAGTGGATATTAAAGAAACATACACAAGATTCAAAATTAAAAATCGGATTGCAAAGTGGGGACTTTTTCCCTTCAGGAAAACTCAATATTTGGTTACAACATAAATCAGGAAAAGTTTGCACATTTTTTCTCACTTGCATGTGTGCAAAACAAAATATGGGTATGAGTCATAAAACTCTGCAATCTCTGCGCCTTACTGACGTCAGCGAAGCGTAAAGCATTGGCATACCATCAAGGTTAGCCTTACACAGCAAACATACGCGCTATAATTCCCATTCACCATGTTTGACGTTAGCCAGGAAGACAGGTGTGAAACAAGCTGTGTGTAAATATTTGTGCTGCACGAGAGCAAAGGTGTGTGAATAAGATACTTCTTTTCTTTGGCGAGGAATGAGCCTGATCCTACTGTTAATCAAACGAAGCCTTCAACTTGAGTATAGCCATGCTTGTACAGGAGCACATTATCACCAATTCATTATCAGTCATTGTCAGAATGGATCAGTCCATCTTTACTGAATCATGTCTTGAGGCTCTTGCATAGTAATGGAACTAGAGGCTGGAAGCCTGCACCATAGGGCCACAAGGAAAAGTAGAAACCGGTACCATATTCTGCTGAACTGATTGAAGTCAGATGAAATTCACCTCGGGGTAAAGATACTTAAAAAACCATAAGATTAATCCCTGCTAAAGCCCAAACATTGACTCAGACGTTCAATTGTTCAGAACTGGAAATAGCCTCCACCAATTGTTGAGATTGTGGGTGACCCCCTTGAGTCCGCCATACTTGTCGGAAGTGTAGTTCACCAGAATGGATTGAACAGCCCATGTGACTGAAGCTATATTTTCTATCAATATGCTAGTTTTGGCTTATTACGATCAAGCCTAAGGTTTATATGGTGCAGGCGGTTTGCAAAAGAGAACATCTCAATGTCTTTGATGTACTATTGTTTTTCAGTAAAACAGTTCTTAGGGTTTACTTGTGGATGTTTATGGGGGATGCCTTCCTCGGTCACTGAACCCCCATTCATTTAAGCCTCTGCCGGAAAGGCTGCACATTTAAGGGAGGGCGATGGTGGTGGAAGGGGTGCCTGCTCCTTCTTTCCATTGTACTCACTCCTTGGCCACATTCATGTTTAATATGGATATTGTAGGGGAAGCATCAGTGAAAGGCAAGAATACCATGATGGCTACTGTTTGGGCTTCCTGCATATTGAAACTGATACTCTGAATGGAGTCTGTAGCTTGACGAGTGAACAAATGCAACAATTTTGGTTGTCAATTAGATTGTATGTCTCTGGAGGCAAGACATCTACACCACATCCGCTTAAGGTTTTAGCGGATCAGCTTCACTTTGCCAGTTGCATCATCCCTCTGGGAAGCCTTTTCTACAGGTCCACTTCACATACTATGTCAAGTCTAAAAGCCAAATATATAAGATGCCACTTGTGTTCTGATGTGACACAGCATTTGGGAATCTGGCACAGCTGACTTGAAGAGTTCAATGTCAGCATAATATGGCCATACCTTAGGATAACCAGTGTGGACATGGATCTGTTTACGGATACAAGACATGTAAGTTTTGATGCTATCCCTGTTAAAAAATGGTGTGGGCAGTGCTGGCTGGAGGAATGTTTTTTCTCAGGCTTGGTGAGGAATGTTACTTTTTTTGGAGCTAGGTTTTATCCTGGTGATGTTCCATGTTTGAGAAAACCAGTTACTGATATTTTGGTCATAAAGTATGTCAGTAGTAGAATTTATCAATCAGCGAGAAGCCAAATAAAAGATGCCCTCAGTTAGCTTAAATAGGTTGTGCTGGTCTTCCTCAAGAATAACAGTTTATTTAGGGCAACATGCATACGTGGTGCTCTTGATAATGCTACCAATGCTTTATATTATCGCAAGATGCAGTATTCAGGCATTTCCACTCAGATGCAGCAGAAGAGGCTATTCTATTCTCCACCAATCTCTGCAATCATAGTGCTCTGTCTTACTAGAGTGTGTTGCTGCCAGCCTGGCCCCAAAGACCAGGAATGATTAGGAAGCGCCCTTCAGCACTGCATGGTTTTCTTGGAAAGCCATCAGTAGATAAGATTTTTGATTTAGCCTCTTGGTAGTGTTTCTTATAGCAGATGAGGTGTGATGAGTGGTCACCACTTATGTGTGCAATCATATGTTAGCTTTAGACTTCTTTGAGAACTCGGGGGTGAGGGGAGGTGTGGGAAAGTTTCCACAGTTTTCATTTCACAAAGGCATTAAATGGTTGTTGAAGGTTGGAGAGGACCAGTTAGACATTAGGAGACTGACTGACAAAGACAAATTGGCACATATCTTAGGTGCACTCCATACAGCATGTCACAAACATTACTGGTGTTCCAAGCAATTGCCTGCTTGGCATTTTATAGTGCTTTTAGGGTTAGTGAGCTAGTAGCCAAAGCAAGCCTAACACAACACAGATGTGGCATTTGGCTTAAAAGGGACTCTTTATTCATAGCACTCCCATCTTTCAAGAAGTATCAACAAATCCATAGTCAGGTACATCAGTGGGACACTCTTGATGCCAGGTAACTGAAGTGGACAAATCTGTATGCATCTATCCGAGTGCTGTGTATCTGCTTTCCAAATTTGTTACGAGGGTGTACCTCTGTCTAAATATCTGTTAAGCAGGGCTATGTCGAGCCTCAAAAAGGGCATGAGTCAAAGCCTTACATTTCAGCTCTCATTCCTGTAGAATAGGACAGCAAAAACTACAGCAGGTGGGGGCTGCACTCTAGCCAGGTTAAGGGAATTTGCAGATAGAAGCCTTCTTGCTACAAATGATATATCAGTCATAATCTACTATGATTCAGTTGCTTGGGCAAACATGTTCAATTTGTTTTCAAAATGTGCCATTCCTGCATGCATTTTTTTGAATATCATGTCAAAAATTTGGATTTTGAAACACTTCTTTGTGTGGTATACAATGGACTGACTTCTACCACAGTTCAACTTTGCGGCGTTGGTCAGAAGAAAAGGCTGTGTCATTTTAATGGTTTGGCATTGGTGGTTTACTCATTGGACAGCTAAGAGACTTGGGGCCAAATTTATCAAAGACTTGCATCACCCTTGCACACAATGTGGTGCAAGAGTGATACAACTCTTAAGTTAGAGTAATCAAGCCACGCAAGGTCACCTTGAGTGGTCTTGCATGTCTTGATAAGTCTAGAGTAATGCAACACAGTGCAGATCACTGGGTTGTGTAACTCTGCCCCAGGGAGGTGTTCCATGGGTGAAGCATGGGTGGTCCCACTCATCCACCCATGGATTTTGGTGGATTCCTAGATTTGCTATTACTGGTAGACCTGGGAATGCCTCAAAATGATACACCTCCTCAGGTGAGGTGTAACGAGGAGATATATCTTCATTTCTCTTCGTTTCTTGCTCTTTCTTTGTGTGCTGCATTCCACAGCACACAAAGAAAGAGGAAAATGTCTTTAAGGAATGTAAATGCACAAAAACAATCCTGCGTACAATGCGGGCACGCATGCACCATGGTGCACAGGTTCCATGTGTTGGCGCAAGGCACCACATTGTGCACTAGCACAGGGAAAAGAGAGGAATGCACCATATAATATTAGATATGGCGCATTCCTGTCCTTTCCCTATCACACAGCACAGCAAAGTGACTTGCTGTACTGCATGATTTTTTAATAAATATACCCCTTGGTATTGAGGATGTTGCCAGGGAATTGATGCCACCTGATCTGATCATTTTGCATATCAGGGGAATGGCAAAGTGGGCTCAGGATGTAGGGGTCTCAGCAAATGTTTGATGGAAATCATTTCTTGGTTAGCACGTAAGGTACCTGTGTAAATGTTGTGGTGATACATTTGTTACAGTTGTTTATATTTCCTGTTATCTCTTTATATCATTCTTTTATCTGTATGTATAACCTATGCATTTCTTTTCCTACTCTTCTGACTTGAGCTTGTATTTTACCTTTTCTTGTTTTATGCCTTTTCCTAGCCTTTTACCTTTATGTTTTGTCTCATGCTTTTCTGTCTCATGCATCCCTGGAACACTCATGGGTGGTCCCGCGCTTGAGGTTCTGTAGTTGGTGAGTGGTGCACAAGAGGGCTGTGAGGCCAATAACCTTTCTTAGCTCTGTGCTGGGGGTTGTAATAATAAAAATATGTGTTGTACATCTTGGAGCTTTCACCTTCCAGAGGCTCCCATAGCATGGTATCATTTTATCCTGAGTAGAGAATGGAGATACGTTCACTCTGCTTAAGGTCTGAACAATTTAGTCAAGCACTAAAATTGATTAACATCTCAACTCCTTAGGGCAGGTGGCTTCAGATATGTACAACACAGTTACTTGAAACTGAAAGACAAAGAGTTTTTTTCCATAAGGATGGGATTCAATTTTCCCACAGGGAAATTAAGTTTTCATTGACATGCTACTGTTTTTGCAGTGCCTCATTTTGCCTTGGGCTAGGAGCTGAATTGTTGATAGGACATTGCCACCCCTTGTAGGGGTTGGCTCATGATTTTCATTGATTCGGTGGTACCATTTCTTTTCATACAATGTTGTTTCATACTGACATCATTCATTTTTACATTAGCATGGGCTCAGGAATGGTCCAAAACCACTAGCCTGGAAAGGACAAGGCACATCAAGATGTTCAGGAACGTCCATGAGGTACCCAGCCAACAACACACAGGGTCAGGGGACTTGGGACGGTGCTAGATTTAGGTTCTGGCCTTATTATCCAGGATCATCTCCCAGAAAGGTGACAGGGAAGCACTCTAGGACAACCTTTTGATGGCTCAGTGCACCACATAAACCTTTGAACTGGCACCCCTGTTGTGGTTTAATAATTGAATAAATTGAGGGTTGGGTAGTTCTTTGCACAACAGTGATGGGCTATGTGTTGTTTAGGGAGGCCAGATGCATCAGAAATATGAGACTACAAGAGTTCTCTTATCATATTTTTGTAACTATTATATCTTCCAGAATGTATTAATTGGTGCAATGTTGAAAACCGAAAGCATTTTTTTTGCATTAAATAAACCTGAGATTGGTGTTATCTCTAATTAACATTAATTGTTTGTGCGGCCAGTTACTGTTCGTTTGGTCAGTTATTCTTTTATCATTCAACATTCATTCGCTGAGTCCTGTCCCTACCTTCGCAGAGGCATTCCCTAAATAGATAAGCAGAAAGATTTACTCCTGATCCTCCACCACCACAGTTCAAACCAGCACGTAGTGCCAAACCAAGCGTTAGGAGCCATGCTTAGTGTGCAAGACATTTTGCCTGCAGCTCTAGTTCACTCGCCATTGCAAGAGTTTGCACAGTTTATAATGTGCATTTTCATAAAATAAGGCCATGGTGAACTATTTCTACAGAAGTCTGAATCTCATAACATCACAGGTAATTTGGAGTTTGTCCTGCTAACACAATATTTTGAAGATTGTGAGTCCATGTCTGTGGGGTTAGCAAAGGAGTCCCTTAAAGTACTCTTAAGCTATACAGGCAATAAAGGAACTCTTCCAAGATTGGTGCGCTTTTCTATTCCATTAACACCGAGTAAGAGACGCGAGGGTCAAGCTATATTTTTTTCATTTTATAATCCCTGCTTGGGATGGTAGGTGTTCAAAAAGCAATATCATATTTAGGTCTGGCGTAAGCCAAGAGCTCTTGATATTACTAAAATTATCTGTTAAATATGCTTACCTATTAGGGCTGAATTGGAATGGAATGGCATTTCTAATTATGAAGCCTATTATTTGGCCTCCTAAGTCCATTGACCGGCCCAAATGGTTACTGCTGCATGCAGATGCCAAACAGTTGGAGCTTCATCCTTCAGCGGAACCTTTATCTATGTACGAGGCAGTCCTGAGTGCTATCCCACTCCCTACGCATTGTCTTCTAGCTATTAGAGTAGCACAACAATGTTGGTGGCGAATGTGGAGGCGTTTGTGGTCCCGTACTTGATATGCATCGGAGATTCCCTTATGGCTCCTCCCGGAATTTAGGATAGTGGCCAGAATGCACAATCATCACCCTTGGACTGATGCACAGTTGAGGTTGGTAGGGGATTTGTACTCAAATGGTACCCAACACACATATGATACTCTGAAAGATATGTGGGAAACAGGCAATTTCCACTCATGGGGTGCTTGTGAGGGTGGCACAAAACACATGGGGGCAAGGTGATGTAGAGCCACCAACAAACACAGTACTCCTGGTGATGCTGGTACATGGTACGAGGAGGCGTGCGATATCTCACCTCTATGATGCCATATCGTCTGTTCTGCATGTTGAGTGATCTGAAGATTCTCTGGGAGAGGACACTCGGCAGGGAATGTTTAGAAAAAGAATGGGCTAAAATATTGGTAGATCCTAAAACAGTTACCCAGAACTCCTTGTTTAAGTATACTCAGCTGATCTACTTACATCAAGCATACCTGACCCTGAAACGAGTGGCACACATATATCCCGGGGTCTATGGATGCCAGACACTGAGGGCTGATTTTGTGCACATGCCAGACACAGAGGGCTGATTTTATGCACATGGTGTGGGCTTGTCCACTGATTGTGCAGTATTGGTAACAAGTGTTAACAATATCAATGGAAGTGTCCCGTTAATCAGTTCCCCAGGATGTGTTTCTGTGTCTTCTAGCTGCATTACATAGACCAGAGACCCTTATGCCCCTTCAGGGTTATAGATCTAGGATTTGTCTTAGGTAAACAGGTTGTTGCAATGGCCTTAAGACCACGCTGCCCCAAAATGTAAAGCAGTGGTTGGCTTATGTCCAGAAATGGACGAGAGCAGAAATAATGGTCTTCCGTGACATGTCTCATGGCAGCCGTAGAGGCTCCACTATAGTGCAATAGGACACCATATTACTCAATATACAGGCTAAGACTGACAAGAGACCCCTGTAGGTTCTAGGGTAGTTGTGGAAGATAGTGGTGTCAAGGCGGGTGGTGGGGAGGGGGCCCACTGGCCCCTTGGTCATTCCATGATGATGACTGTGGCAGTATGTGCAGGTTGTTCCCTGAAAGTTTTTTAACCAATCCCATCATCGGGGATACTGGGGTTAATGCCTGATGAAGCCCCTCCCCATACTGAGTGGGGTAGCACACCAGAGGTGCTCCCCTACACATGCACCCACATTGTTATTACCTAGTGTGGAAGACACAATAGTTTAGCAGGTGTAAGTCATGAGATCGAGTTTGTCACTTATTTTGTTCTTACTTACTGTTTTGTTATAACCAGTAAAGAGTTGGTTGCTGCTACTGTTAACAGGGCCAACTCTTACACTCTGTGTGTATAAAAGAATGCCTGTGTACTATAATTCTTCCCTCGACTGTACCCTATTTGACTCATTTCTCACCTATCTGTCAGACTCATGATTACAAAATGTTAATAAAAAAGTGAAAAAAACAATACATATAGAATACAAACAAATCTACTGCTATATAGATATTTTGACAGCCCATGTCAATAGTCAATAGGCTGCTTACATTCTTGGAAGACGCATACAGAGTAAGTGCATCTAATCTATTAATAAACTTTAAAACAATAGAAAGAAATGTTGCACCCATCATGAATGTGTTGCCATGGCCTGCCAGCAAACTGTTTACTTCTATGAGCATAGAAAAAAGGCTGTAGCCTAATGATATATAGACTAGACTGTAGTCCATTTATTGTGCCCATTCAACTGCCTGTTTCATAAATGGTTTCTCAATCCTGCCTCAAATTTCTGCGGATGTTTGGAAGTTCTAACTATACTATGAATATTTGCAAGTTACCCGAAATTTCCTTGAATATTTGGAGGTCCATTCAGGTTAAATTTGCTAAGGTCTATCCCTAATTAGACTTATCCTCTGATTTATTTACCTCGAAGAAGTTCCCCAAGCCTTACAGAGAAAACAAAACTCGTTTGTAGAACCTTAGCGCTAGAGTGGCAAAGATCAATATTTTCCATTATTGGTGTATGTCAGGATTTTGTGATTTAAGTCTGTAATATGCATGATGCATCCAGTGGCGGCTCCTCCGCTATAGCGGAGGAGCATCACCCCACTGCTTTTAAGCAGTGCGAAGCAGAAACATAAAATGATAATTACTTTGTGTTATTATCATTTTTTGCTGCTTCCTGATGCTTTGCGGGCGGTGGGTGGGCGGGGCTTCTCTGCTCTTGGAGCAGGGCAGGGGAGGAGTGGTTTGACCACTCCTGAGTGCGCAGTGACTGTTTGGTCGGCCCTCTCAGGCCGCCCAAACCAGTCATGCGCACTTTCCCCATCTCCATGCAGGCTGCATTACAGCCTGCATCGAGAACATGCCCTGGCTGCCATTCCCTGGTTGAGCATCGAACCAGGACGCTCAAAACCAATCACAACGCTGCATTACAGCATTGTGATTGGTCAGTGGGGCCTGCTTCCTGTTCCCCGATGTGCACGAGGAAAGCAGGAGCAGAGACGCCGGACCCAGCTGGCGGCAAGGTAAGTTTATTTTTTAATTATTATTATTTTTTTATCATTGCACCAAGCTCGACCCCCACCATCCCCCAACACCCCCACGCCTGCTCCACTACCCACAAGCCAAGCCGGCCCCCACTGGATACATCCATCTGTTACACTCATACTCGACGAGGCTCTGCCAACTTGGGAGAGCCATCCATTATGGCGGCGGGGGGCAGACGGGTGAGGTTGCACGTCCCCTGGCTGGCGGGGCTGGGCCTGTGGAAGCGTAGCCACTCCTATGTCACCCCGAAAGGGCTTAGCCCTTCTTGGGTGAGGGGGAGGTTCCAGTCGGCCGGAGGTGAGGGGGTCCCAGCTTTAAAAGGGGCAGCACAACGCAGAGCAGGCCTTTTTGCTCCACTCTATGTTGCAGTCTCACAGTGCTGACAGATGACTGCAGGAAGCCCACCCACAACAACAAAGCTGCGACCGACCGCTCATTTCTGCCCTCCAGGAGTGAGTGCTTGTTTCTCGCCTGACCCGATTGGTGGCAGTTCAGGAGGGCACCGAGAGGCCCAGCAGCAGTAGATTGTACTGGGGGAGATGGGGGGCACATGGGACGGTCGAGGGCCATTCCATTGGCCAAATTTTGCTTGCTGTTTGTGCTCACTTTAATCCATGTGCTCTTCTACGTTTAAAGCCTAAAGAGTGTGCAGATCATTAGCAACTATACAGATAATCAGTTCATCTTTGTAAGGGGTTTTGTGTTGTGCACTTGCAGGCAGTGATATTCTTGTTGCTGGGATCATCACCAATCATTCTTTAATCTCTTGGGCACTGACCAAGTCTGTGTTGTGGCTTTTTTAGTGGGCATTGCAGCCACGTAGTATCTCAAGCTTGGTGTTTTGAGTCAAGGGTAGCGTTGACAACAGAAGTCTGTGTGGCTAAAGGTAGCCTGATTGGTAAACAGGGCAATCGGATGGTGAATTGAACGCAACTGGTATTGCCAAGAGGTAATTTTTTGTTGCAATTGTCATTTGGCATTGCTGGCTAGCATGTCTGGTGGGGCTAAGAAGGGCAGCAAGAGCCCACACTCTCAATCAATGAATCAATCACAGAATTTGTAGAGCGCACTACCTACCCGCGAGGGTCTCAAGGCGCTGGGGAGAGGAAAGAGGGGGGGGTGCTGCTACTGGTCGAACAGCCAGGTCTTGAGTAGCCTCCTGAAGGTCAGCAGGTCTTGGGTCTGTCGGAGGCTTAGTGGAAGGGTGTTCCAGGTCTTGGCGGCGAGGTGTGAGAAGGATCTGCCGCCGGTGGTTGTTCTTCGAATGCGAGGGACGGTGGCGAGTGAGAGGTCGGCGGAGCGGAGCTGGCGGTTGGGGACGTAGAAGAAGAGTCATCTGTTGAGGTAGGCTGGGCCAGTCTTGTGGAGTGCCTTGTGTGCGTGGATGAGGAGTTTGAAGGAGATCCTCCTGTCGACGGGGAGCCAGTGCAGGTTCCTCAGGTGGGGGTGATGTGGCTGTGGCGTGGTATGTCGAGGATCAGGCGTGCGGAGGCGTTTTGTATGCGTTGCAGTCGCTTGATGAGCTTGGCCGGGGCTCCAGCGTAGAGGGCGTTCCCATAGTCAAGTCTGCTACTGACGAGGGCCTGGGTGACTGTCCTTCTTGTGTCTGTCGGGATCCACCTGTAGATCTTGCGAAGCATGCGGAGGGTGTTGAAGCAGGAGGAGGAGACTGCGTTGACTTGCTTGGCCATGGAGAGCGTTGAGTCGAGGATGACTCCCAGGTTGCGTGCGTGGTCGGTGGGTGTCGGGGCTGCTCCCAGCGTCGTTGGCCACCAGGAGTCGTCCCATGCTGAGGGGTTGGAGCCGAGGATGAGGACCTCTGTCTTGTCCAGAGGACAACCACATACGTGGGGGGAGGGGTGAGAAAGTGGTCATGCTGTGGTCTAGAGCCCCCGGGACGTACACTCTGGAGTAGATATGGAGGTACTGATGTGCAGGATGGATGCAATGGACGAATTGTTGGCGCCTTTGCACCCACCATCCCCTAAGGGGGGCAGGCACCTGAGCCAGGAGCACCAGCAGAGAGGCCTAGGAGGCCAGGTGTACTTCCAAGAGCAGAATTGCCTCCAATAAAATAGCAGGTTAGGAATCAGGTTGTAGGTAGTGAAGGTGGTCATGGTTCGCAGGCGACCTCAGGAGTTGTCCTGGGCATTGCAGTATGCACAGTATAAGGTCAGCATGGTCCGCCCGTAGTGATATTGCCCACTGCGAATAATAATATTGTGCAAAGTGGCAATAGCTGTATGGCAGTTGGGGTGACCCTAGCGATTACCGCAGGGCAACCAGATGTGTTGCCATGGCTTTCAAAAGTTGGGATGTTATCTTCTCCCCTTATGGGGGGCGCATTAGCTGGAGTTGCTGAGAGCTATACTTTGAGAGGGCTAGGATGTTGGTGGTCCATCTGGAGAGTGCAGGTGAGCAATATGGTCAAGGTTACCAGGCTAGGCTGGGTGGCTCACCTACAGTAGCTAGTGGGGGTTGGCAGTAGTATTGCAGGGAGTGCAGATTTAAGTAGTTGCCAGTTCCCAAAATGAAGGAGGCATGGCTCAGGCTGCACAGGCGCAGTTTTGGCCCTACCCCCTACCAAGGATTCTACTGCATCAGGTACGGTTTCACCACTACCGAGCCCTACCCCCTACCAAGGATTCTACTGCATCAGGTACGGTTTCACCACTACCGAGCATTAGTTTGTGGGATGTGGTTGTTAGCAGGCATGTAACAGTGGAAGTGAAGGAGAAGATTTGGAAAGGAAGTTATGTTGAAATATGTGAGCTAATTTCTGATATGCCCGAAAGGGAGGAAAGTAGCAGTGTAAAGAATGCTCTCATTCTAGGGATTGGGAGCATTGGCCATACAAGAAAAAGGTGGAGGAAACATTGCTGAATTGAGTCAAGGGTTTCACAATTGTTAAGGCAATCATGCGTGAGAGATTCCCTATACTGGGAACTCAATTAGTGTGCTACCAGAACAGAATAGTGTGTGCAAATGATGAGTCTGGGGGGCGGCATGGAGAGACCACAATAAGAAATTCTGAAAGATAAAGGCTTCTAAAGACCCACAATGGCATGGGATCAGATTGAAGTGAATACTTTGTTGCTTTTCATGAGGGTGCAGAAGAATGAGGCTGCCCCGAGTCAGCCCTTTCGGACGGGATCAGGGACAACCACATACGTGGGGGGAGGGGTGAGAAAGTGGTCATGCTGTGGTCTAGAGCCCCCGGGACGTGCAAGTTTCAGCACTTCTGCTCCATATGTGGCCTCCCATAGCATTGTCCAAGTGCTTAAAAAATCAAAAGACAGGGGCCCAAAGAAGCATGAATAAACAGTCCCTGCTGGTCAAGGCCCCCTTCCCAGTGAATTGCCAGGCAATGGTGAAATGGTTGAATGCATACAGCAACTCAATCACTGTATGAAGGTTTTAAGAATGTTTTCAGAATCCTTGCAGAGGGTGTTGGGGTGTAGGTGTGCCATTTTGCAAAAACCAACAGTCATTGCACGCCAATCCTAATGCTTCCAGAAAGAAGATCCAGAACAAAAGGAGCCTGGGGAGGGTAGCGGGTCCATTTGACTCCATCCCACTGGAGGATTTTGTGTGTTTCCTTTTGGGGTTGTTCCAAAAAAAGATCCAGCGGAGTATCGCTTGATCCATAATCTGCCGGCACCTAGGGGTCAGTCTGTCAATAAGGCCATCGATGGGTGATTGTGCTCAGTCAAGTACTCCCCGCTATATCAGGCCTTCAAGATATTCTAGGAGATGGGACCTGGAACATTGCTAGCAAAGAGAGATATAGAATCGGCATTTAGGCTGCTTCTGGTTCATATGAACAACTTTCATTTGATAGGATTTCAATTTGAGGGCTCCTTTTACTTTGCAAAATGCATGCTCATGGGCTGTTCGGTCTCCTGTTCTTACTTGAGAGGTTTAGCACCTTCTTGGAGTGGGTTTTCCGACAGAAGACAGGGCACCAGTGGGTATTACATTATCTTGATGATTTCGTTTTTCTGGGGCCCAAAGACACAACAGGGTATGGGGAGGCCTTAGAGGTATTTCAAAAGTTAATGGACGTTTTTGGGGTAACTTTAGCGCAGGCGAAAACATGTGGTCTGGTCACAACAATTAAATTTCACAGGATAGAGCTGGATTCCAAGGCAGGAGTGTCCAGGTTTCCGCGAGGGCCTTCAAAGAGTGTCTTGAAGTCAAGAAAGTGACATTGCATCAACTGCAGTTTGTAGTGGGTCAGCTGAATTTAGCATTACATATCAGACCCATAGGCCCCTGTTTTCCAGGTTTATCGCATAGGCCATGTCTGGTTTGAAACACAAACACCATCACACCAGGTTGTCAAGTGAGGTGCGACAGGACATGAGAATGTGGGAGGCATCTTTGAAAGACTTCAATGGTTCTGTTATGTGGCCAAGCCCTTCTAAGACCAATGGAGAGTTAGGTTTATTTACAGACTCCGCAGGCAGCATAGGTTTTGGCGTCATCCTGGGTGCTTCTTGGTGTGCCCAACATTGGCCAGCAGACTGGGTGGAGTCAGGTCTGGTGGCAATGATAGGTTTCTTGGAACTCTTTCCCATCCTGGTCGCATTCACAATCTGGCCAGACCAGTTTTGCAACCAGTCCATGATATTTTGATTGGGCAATATGACTGTAGTAGAATGCATTAACCAGCAGGCAGCAAAATGTAAGATGATCTTGAGACTGTTGAAAGAAAACATACTGCTATGTTTAAGGCTCAATGTCATTTTTAAGTCCAAACATGTACCTGGTGTATTGAACAATGCAGCAGCGGGTCGGTCTCGTTTTAAGACGCAGGCTTTCAGGTACCACCACCCAGAAGCAGTGGAGTTCCCTTCACTGTTCCAGGACCAACTCTTGCGGCTTGGTGCCCCTTCCTGTCAGACCTCGTGGCTGCCAGTTTAGCGCCTAAGACGAGGGGGCATTTGAACTTACCACAGGTTTCATGGAAAAGATGGGGTGGGGGAATTGTTTTCACTGGAATCTATAATTGCATTTTTGGGGACTTTAAGTGAGGAGGGGAGGCCAGTGTCATTCGCTAGGCAGCACCCACAGGGTTTTACTTCTTCACTAGAATGCAGGGGCACTCCGATGGGACCAAAGAGCACTGAGGGGCTGGCAGAGACTAGAGGGGATCAAGCAAGGTGCTAGGCATCCCAACGACCTGCTAAAACTGGGGAAGATCATTGCCAGCCTAGAAAGAATGTGCAGCTCACCTGCCAAGGTACATCTCTTCAGAGCAGCTTTCTGCTTGGCATTAAGTGTAGGGGAGCTAGTGGCAAACAGTAAGAAAGACAAACCGAGTGGTTTGCAGGTGGAGGAAATTGGAGAACCAAATGGCTCCCTGGCAGTAACCATCACTCTCTCAAAGATTGACCAGGTGGGTAGAATAGAACAAATTCTGCTGCACAGGGCATAGGGAAATAAGTGCTGTCTATTGGGGAACCTGGAAGCCTTTATGGCGCAACTCCCAAAGGCTGCAGGAGACACTCTGTTCATTCACAAGAATGGTACACTCCTTACTAAATTTCAGTTTGCCAAAGTCCTCAGTATGGCTCTGACTTCCGTGGGGTTATAGCCTGCAGAGTACAGCGTAGGACTGGGATGACAAGCAGTCCAAAGGATTGGGAGGTGGAAATCTGATTGTTACTAGCAATACATGAGCTGAACATGTCATGATCTGACATTAATCCTCTGCCATTCCTTTTGTGGTACCCTCCTGTCAACGCCAGTGGAAAACATGTTGAAGAGATGTGGTTGGCTAATCGTTTGTACTCTCCTGTCAATGTGGGAGCAAGATGTGTTAAGAAGTGCTGGTGTTGGGTCATTACTATGTGAAGTGTGCAAAGGCCTAGTATGCAGCTGGGGATTACGCAGCACATGCCAGATTTCGTCTAACCATCTGCAGGCAAAGAGGGCTATGCTTAGTCGACCTACGGTCTTCGTTGGATAGATTACTGTTGCAGAAGCTTCCGTCCGCAGAGGTGGTAATTGTTCATTTAGAAGGCAATGATTTGACTAACCTAGAGAGCAATGACTTTTGTGACTTGATAGTCTCAGTGGTGGGTTGACTTTCAAGGAGATTCCTGGGAGCTACAATAGCATGGCCTCACATTGTTCCGAGAATGAATTGGAGAGACGGTGAGTCTGTCAAGGCCCTCAATGAACCTGCAAAATGTCTGAACAAGAAAGTAGCTAAACTGCTGAACACAGCCAGTTTGTTTTCAATACTGCATGGTAGCATCAAGTGGGAGAGTTTCTTCTTGCAGGATGGTGTACACTTGTCCAAGAATGGTAACGCAGTATTTCTGGAGAATTGCTGGCGTGGCTGTGCCAACACACCCAGCAGGTGGGGGGGCAGATAGTAGGTGAACTATACTGGCCTGTGGCGGGTGAGGTCATCATTGGCAGGGACTCTACGGGTCCCCTGTGGCATCCTTTTTGTACCAAAACAAGGATCCAAACATCAGCGTCACATGAACCTCAAAGGGGTCCTGGCAGCAAGGCGTACAGAAGTTGCTGTGTTGCAGGCGCTGGAGACGGTCGCTGACACGCGGCCCTTACCTGTCAACGACCCACGCAGGTGCAGTGGGCAAAACATAGGATGGCCCTTTGGTGGACGAGGAAATTGAGTGCAGCGGGTATCCAAGGTAGGTATCTTTGGCCATATAATATCCATTAGAATAAAGTATTATGTTCTTTCTGACATACTTTTAGAATTATTCATCTTAATCCGGGTCTTTCATATTGCTTCCTTGCGATACAGAGATACGAGTACCATCTCTAAAGGAACATCTTAATTTAATAAATACCGCCTGACGTATTCATCAATCAATATTTTGACGGACAACAATTTTGGTATGTTCATCTCTACTTTTGTTTTCTCTAAGTTTTCTTTCTTTTTCTTTATGAAATTTGATTGAATCTTTTACAGTCATGTGGATTTGGGCATTTTATGGCCCTTGAAATTTTTATATATAGCATCTCTTGAACATGGCTTTTTATGATATAAATAGTTATGGCAGTGTGCTTTGCACATTGCCTTGGGGAGACGCTTTATGACAAAAATTCTGTTGTGAACATGTGAGCACCATCTGATTGGATTATACTAGGTAGAACCATATGTCTGCCAGTGATGATATTTCCCATTTATTGGGATTATACTTTAGGTATGGTCATATATATCTATGTCATGTCATTTATTATGTAGGATATGCTTGAGAAAGTCTATGGTCTTTTCATACAATTTGTTTTGTTGTCTATATGTGCTATGTTATATGTTGTATATACTGTTTGTACTATTGTTTGTAAATATGGTATGTTGATATACATGTTTTTGTATGTGTTTTTAAATTACAGCCCTGAAGAAGTTCTGTGTTCAGAACGAAACGCGTTGGCTGTGGCCTTTTAAAGAAATCAATAAAGAAACGTGATTATGCCTTACCAAACGGATCGGATATTCTTGGAAATGATCTAACGGATCATATTTGGACATTTGGTGCAGCTTTGATTTCGTTTAAGTTTCATTTACCCTGAGGTTAAGGGTGGTGCTTTTGGACAGAGGGCACTGTTAAAGTTAGCACATAGAATCTGGTTGCGGTACATATAAGTCTGGTGACTTCCAGTAGGTGGTGCCCTCTGCAGGCAATTGGTCCACTGTCCAAGTTTTTTGTATTCAAGGTAGGTATCCTAGATCTCCCAGAGCGGGAGAGGGAAGGTGGGGCCCTCCCATTAGGAGGCTCCCACCATCTGGACTAAGGGCTGGAAATGGAAGGGTCCTGGAGCAATTCTTGATCTCACTCAGGAACAGTTTTTTCTGTTTTTTTGGGTGCACAAGAACTAACCAGTTATGGTTAGGTGACTGTATTAGAGGGTCTATTGAAGATAAGTTTCACTTGTAACAAACATGTAAATACAAACACGGTTATTGTGCAAATTATGTTGGTAAAAAATTGTCTTGTGTGTGTAACAAAATATGGCCTTGTGATCTTTTGATCGCAGCTCCAAAAGTGGTCTCAGGCTAAGTCATTGGTAGCTGCCGGGCGGGCATAGGCAGGGTGGACAGTCACTATTATCCCTGGACCTCAGCGTCTCCCTGTACCTTCCTAACATATAAACCTTTTTGATTAAACAATTGTTCTCTTTGACCAGTTCAAAAGTGGCTCTGTTTCCTTGAATGGGCCGAGCGGCGCTCTTTAAAATGATGGCGCTGCCGCGATTCCTATACGCCCTGCAAAACACACTGTTCAAGGTGTCAGAATTCTACTTTCGAGCAATTGATGGTGAGGCTAGAACCCTACTTTGGGATGGGAAGCCCCTGAGAATAGCAACACAGAAAGTCATGAGGAGATGGTACGATGGGGGATTGCACTACCGAACATTCAGACATATTACTGGGAAGCCCAACTGACGGTTATCAACCAGTGGGTACACTGACCACACGCCGAACCAGCATACCAGATGGACAGGTAACTCATGGGTCCCGAAGGCTACAGGTGAGCGCTATGCACGAACCTTAAATACCAATATCTTATGGGCCCAACAAAACACACAGTTCCACTTTGGCACCGGCTGACCAAGAAGGTGGGGTGACATAATAGAGTGACCCAGGCGACGCACGTATGGGAGGCGGAAAAACTATGTTGGCTAATTGGCTGCCTAGGTTTCAATAAATGGGACCTCATAAGTATCTCGAGAGTTTGAGACCTGTGGTCGAAGGGGGAGGTCATCCTGTTTGCAGACTTATAGCAGGAATACGAAATGGCAGCTTCAGAAACATTTAGGTACTTACCAATACGACATGCCCCTACAGCAGCCATTCCACCGGACGGTGACCTGCCAGAAGAATCCCCACTAGAAGGCAGACTTCTAACAGACCATATGGCACGAAGGGCAGTCTCCATGACGTATTGAAAACTAATCAATGATTCATCTGACCCTCTCCTGCATCTTTGTGAACACTGGCAGGCAGACCTGGGAAACTTGGAGGATGAGGCTTGGTAGGTGGTGCAAGCCTCCCCAAAAGAAGTGACCATATCATCCGGACTAGATTAGTCCAACTTAGAATACTTCACAGGCCCTACCTCTCCTGTGGTACTCTAGTAAAAATGGGAAGGAAAGAGGACTCTGAGTGTAGTAGACTTTACGAACAAGAAGGAACGTTTACTCACATACTATAGGAATGCCCAGCTCTAAAAATATATTGGGAGGCTATTATATCCAAATTGAAAGGGTGTGTGAGAGGGACATTCAACCCATGCCCAAATGGTGTCTTTTTAACATCTGTGAATCTATGGACCTGAACCGCAGGGACCAACTCTGGGTCACTCTCAGAATGACAATTGCAAAATGGAACATTGCCCGGATATGGGGAGCCCATGAGGGGCCAACGCTTGGGTAGTGGGAAAGAGACATTGACTGGGGCATGGTAGCTGAAAGCGTTGTTTACAAGGGAAGAGGCTGCCCCAGAAAATAGGAACAAATATGGGGTAAATGGAACGCTTATAGAGGTGATATATGTGCCCCCCCCGCCACCCAGCTGGGCAGAACTAACTCTAGAATGGCTACTTTGGAGGGAAATGACATAGAAATGTAAAGAGGAGCTTGAAGTTGGGCCTGAAATTTGTAAACCATTTTGTAGACTGATCTGTTGTGATAAATGCTGTTGTGGTCTATTGGATGCTGTACAAATGAACAAGGTTCAATAAAAAGACTTAAAAAAAAGTGCCTCTGTTTGCTGACATGCACTATCTCGCTAAGGTACCTATGCACAGAAAAAGCAATTAAGCAATACTGGACTCATGTTAGATTCACCCACAAACACAAAAAGCATACGTTTACACTGCATCATGCCATTTTAAAGGCCTGGCAATAGTACCACTGACCTTTAATTCACCCTTCTGTACAGAAACGCATTCATGACGCAGGGGTTTCCTTGCCAAGATTATGGGAGCACAAATGTGAGTGAGAAAGGTTAAATTCGTGTACAAATATGGAGGCGGGGTGTCTCGAATGTAGATTGAGGAAAGGGGAATGGTACTGAAAAGAATCCCGTTTGGAGACAGGGAAGCAGGGTCGCTTGGTCACTAATTTTGCATTCATGGGCATTCGATAGTACACAGAGAGAATGAATGTGTAGTCCTATATGACTGACATAATTTTGTCACAAATACACGCAATATTATACACCGAAGAAAAAGGGTTTGTGGAATATAGAATAGCTCCGTGGCCATCCATTACTGGATATTGATAAAGACAGTTTGACAGACTCAACAGAAATATAACCAGCCTTACAAATATTAAATTTTTAAGTGTCGTAGACTTTGGTGTGAATTAAATTAAAATATTTATGCATATTATTCAGATCCGGGAAAGCAAAGTTTGAGCTTGAGTTAAAATATTTAAAATTAAAAGCACAAGAGTATTTTATGTTTGTGAATTAAAAAATAAGTTTGACCATTAGGCTCTTGGGTAGACTGCAGATTATGCATGTGATTCAAGTCAGTCACACTCACCACACATCTTTTTTTTAATTCTTTTAAACCCTTTTCAGTTAGCAGCAGCTGGATCACTGTAAAGAAGCAAGCTCCTTTTATCCAGGCACATCCAGCACTCATCAGAAATTAATTTGCTCGGATATTCACATATGCAAATCATGTCACAAAGCTGAAACGCAATCATGTAATGACTGGAAAATGTTATACCCATAAATCATAGAAGCACGATCATCAACATTTCCAGTCAGCCAGGACAAATTCAACAGCATTTATGTCTTTCCAGCCTTTACCCCATTAAATATCTCTTTTTGGAGTATGTGCTACGCTGATAATCTTAAAGCTCCTATGTCTCGAATAATAAGCTCTCAAGTGCATTTTAACATACCAGTAAGTACATATAAAATGCTTCCCTTTAAGCAGTGAATGATTTATTCATAAAATTCCAAACAAGAATTGGATGAAATATAAGAATGTTTGGAACAACTTGATTTTATATCATTAACTATTAGGCAAACTGGGTATTTATTTTCACAAATAAAACATGGCTCGAATGCTAAAGATGTAATGAACTTCATGGTTCATAGCATCTGACATAGCTTAATTAATGGGTACAGTTATAGTACATAGGCCTTGGTAATTGATTTATATGCATGATTTGCGCATACAGCTGTTAGTTCTTGTAGGAAAGTCATAACTCAAATGTGCGCATATTTTTGAAGATATGGTGGAGAGAAGAAGAAACAGTCTAGTCAAGTTCTTTAAATGCATAGCAGAAACCTATTAAGAAAAGGAAATCTACAAAATGAAGCATATTAAGTGTGCTGCCCTTCACAGTATGCATTTGGTATACATTTAAAAATGATTTCTAGTCTTTAAAAACACTAGTAAATCTCATCGAAGTAATGCACTGCATTGCAAAGCTCTACAAAAGAAACACGAATATATCATACATATTGTAAAAGCTAAATCCTTATCAGCCAAACTGCAGCCCTCTCATTATTACATCCCCACTAGTCTACCACTGTCCAATAATCTTTCCCTTTTACCTTTCATATCACACACTGGACCTGACTCACAAAGACATTTACAGTCATAAGCCTAGTTTTACGGTGGGAAATGGCTCAATTTCCACCTCTCTTGATTCCACAAAAGGATACCGGGCAGGTGTAAACGGTTTTACTACTGCATAATTGTACTCCATGAGTGTGTTCAATGATGCATTAGTAAACCCCATGCAAGGGATGAGGTATGGGAAGTTGTTAAGACAGGAATTACATTGAGAGTTTGTGAAGGCATACAAATGTGTTAGTTTGTAGTCATTCACAACTGATCTCAGGCCCCTTTTCACCTTGGAAATTGACAGAGGTTTATTGAGTAGCTCTCCTTCCACAAAAGGAAGGGAAATGGAGCAAAATTTGTGCGCATGCAGAGTAAGACAATTCTTCTCAGGGAAAAATGTTTATTTCCTCAGCTGGTTGTGTTTTTTCCAATGCAGAGTTATGTGGAGTTGTACCCTGCTTTTTAACTCCACTCTGGTTAAATAACAGATGTCTCATGACACTCCCAGAATTACATCTGGAAAGCTGCAACTGATGCCACTTTCCTAGTGTATTCCTGGAAACATTGCACTGGAAGTAGGAATGAAGGAGGTGCTGCACTACCCCAAAAATAACCAGGCTGGAGTTCAGAATGTGAATGGGCAATAAAGAGCCCTTTAATTTTTTTTTATATTGTCCTAATTGGCTAATTGCTGTTTCTTCTGACACGTAGTTCAAACGTCAGACAATTTTTTCTGAGAAATTGTTGCTTATTCTTTTAACATGGAGATTGGCCTTTACTTTTCTTTTCTTTCTCTGACTGCAAAGTGAGACGATTTTGCAAAGTGATATTGTAAGGAAAAGTAAGTGACAATATTGCTGGGGTACAGGGACTGTGAAAGGAAAGGATGTAGGATTTCAAATGTTTTCTAACACACAACAACATTTAAATGCTCGTGCCGGCCCCCAAAAATAAGTGCAGATGCCCCCCACTGGCAACCACCGGCTCAAATTAAGCACTGAGTAACATACTGACATTTAAATAGTTTTAATCCAAGCTACACATTCACTCTGCTTACTTTGATCAGATGGTTGCAGGTGGAGGCCACCGGACGTTATTTTGTATTATCAGATATTGACACGAGTACAACAGAGAAAAGGCAGAAAAGAGAGCAAAAGGGGAAGAGAATGATGAGAAAAATGTGAAAAAGGGTTAAAGTATGAGTGATTCGGAATCAACAAGAATGTGCTAAAGAGACAGGAAGAGATAGGCTGGTGAAAGAAATAGGCATGAAGTGGAATCAAAACCAAGCAGAGTTGATAATCAGTTATCTAGCTTTTGTCAGCGCCAATGATAGGCTCTTAAGAAGAACTTTGGGCCTGTGTACTTTTTGTTTTTTACAAATTAAGCATTGATGTTTTAGAAGTAAAAGGCTTTTAATGTGAATGTATAATTAATATGTATTCTACTAACATTCAAAACGGAAAATTAATTGGACAGTCATTGTAACTTCACAAACTTTTGAAATATGCCATCTATGCAAAGCTTCAACTGTGTGTGACATTTCTGCAAAACTATGGGGCTTATTTACAAGCCCCGTACGCTGCCGGAGTGTCACTTTTTTTGACACTCTGGCGAGGCAGAGTGCAGACCCATGTGTACGAGGCCACGCAAAACCACCATGCGTGGCTTTACATGGCCTCGTGGATAAGGTGTAAGGCAAAGCAGTGCAAGTCGCTGCGTTACCTCACACTGCATCAGGCAGGCGTGCCATGTGCATTGCAGTGGGTGGTCCCACGCAACACCAATGGATTTTGACACATTTCCAGATTTACAACACAGCATTAATTTGCGAATGCGTCAAAACTGTGCGCCTCCACAGGGGTGGCATAATGAGGAGAAATAACTTTATTTCTCCTACTTTTTTCCTCTTTCTTTGTGTGCTGCATTCTGCAGCACACATAGAAAGAGGAAAACACCTCCATTGACTGTTTTTGTGCAGGAAGGTGTTCTTTCCTGCACAAAAACAATCAATGGAAGGTGTCCCATCCTGCACAAAAACAATCATTCCTACAGTGCGGATACATGGTGCAAGAGTGCTTGCGTTCGCACAAGGCAACCATTTCTGCGCCAGTGCAGTGAAAGAGGACATGAATGAGCCATATCTCATTGATGTGGAACATTCCTGCCCTTTTCTTTTGATGCAGGACAGCGCAGCAAAGTCACTTGCAGCGCTGCCCTGTGTCAAAAACTTGCAAATGAGGCTCTATGTTTTTAGGAGATTTTTCCGACAGAAGTATCAATTGTTATTAGACAAAACTAACTCGTGCCTATTTTAAAGTTTTTTATTAAAGTTTTGTCAACGTCGTGAAATTTGAGAAGTTGCCTTTGTAAAATTCACCATAGTGAGCTATCTTAACATAATTATCTGTGGGATGGTTTAGAGATCCTAATTCAGCAGAGTGCAGTCTGTCACCCCAATAGATAAGACCCTAAGATTGGTGTGACTTTAAAGAAAATGTAAATTGAGTTTTTCCTTTCATCTGAGAAATGGATTCAAATAGAGGTGTATCTAACACATTGGTGGCTACAACATGGTGGCGATATCAACCATCACAAAGTGAAATATTCAGGGATGCAGCATGCATTTTGATAGAACCAGCATGATGATGAGGAAGAAATACTATTCATTAAACAAAAAATTATTTTAAGCTATATTAAAAATCCAACATCAAGCGAGTGTCTCTCAACTGAAGTGGGTAGGCAATAATATAGGTTAGGAAATCTAAAATACACAGATGTTGAAGAGGTATACATGCAAACTTACCTTTCCAGTAATAGCTAGATTATTAGTAAACAATGCTTACTGGCATAGCAAAAGCTTTACAAAAAACAAAATACATTTGTGCATTAACACACACCTGCTAGAGAACTTGCTGCACAGAAATAAATTATACAGACTGAGCCAACAGAGTATTTACCCTTAATAGACTAATGACGTTAAACATGGATGGTTAATGCCAAGCACCATCCGACGTTCAAGAAACTGCTGATGGAGTTGCTGCACCAATAACATGGAAATCAGTGAGAAACAACACGAAGGTTTAATACAATCTGATGAACCCCTGCGCCTGACAAGAATGACAAATTGAAGAAAAGATCTAAATTAGATGCTCTTATGGAGGCTGGAGTGAATGGTCAATTTGGGTAATGGAAATAGGTGTAGTACTTTGCCCCCATTATGATCCTATGATTTGAGCTGGCTCTCAAATATTCGAAGAAATATAGGGACAAGTGGCTCTCCAAAGGATGGCCATTGTAACCCAAGCACTAGGTTCTTCTTCCTTACTTAAAAACAAAACTGACTTTAACAGAAAAGAGATGCTTCTGTTCCTATAATAGTGTCCACTATAGACAATTTATTTTCAATTGACATGAAGGAAATGTAGCAAGAATCTTATCTGGGAGAGATTTGCATTGGTCGTAGTGGGATTTTAACTTTCTATGATGACCTAGCATTTTATTTGCTAGCGTCTTTTGGAGTCCAGGGGATTATAGTAATGAAGGACATTTGGGAGCCCATTTATCAAAAACTCATGCTGCGCAGCGCAGCACAGCAAGTCACCCTGCTGCACTGTGCTGCATGATATAGAAGAGGCAGGAATGACTGGCACACAACTTGCTGCCTAGAGCCAATGCAGCCACCCTTGCACCATAGTGCAAGGGTGCCTGCATTGTAAGCAGGAAGGGCTACCTTCTTGCACAAAAACAATCCTCTGAGGCATTTTTCTATTTCTATGTGTGTTGCAGAATGCAGCACACAGAGAAAGAGGAAGTAACTAGGAGAAATAAAGATATTTCTCTTTGTTATGCCTCATCTGCGGAGGCGTAGCATTTTTACTCATTCCAAGGTCTACCAGGAATGGTAAATCAGGGAATACACCAAAATCCATTGGTGGATGCGTGGGAACACCCACGCTCAACCCATGGAACACCTCCCTGGGGCAGACTAATATAACGCAGCGATTTGCGTTGCATTGTGTTTCCCTAGATTTATCAAGCCACGCAAGGCCATGCAAGGTGGCCTTGCTTGACTTGATAAATCTAAGTTAGTAGTTGCGTCGCCCTTGTGCTCCACTTAGTGGTGCAAGGGTGACGCAACTATTTGACAAATCTGGTCCTTGGTATCTGCGAAAGTTGTGCATGAATCAATAAGTGCCCATACGTCTAGCATAACCACTCAGCAGTAGTGAACGTGGAAGAAGAAACTGGCCTTAGAGATATGCAGCATGAAGACACAATCAACAACATTGTTAATTCAGAGAAAAGTGGTGCTGACTTCCACCAGTAAAGACAGGCAGTAATGTTATCCTAGATTGCAGCAAACATATTGCAGATTCAAAAGAACCTACACAATGATAGTGTGGGAAAGGACCAAAGCAGAGTACAGAGGCTGTGGCTGGGACATGCAGGGTCAATGCAAATGGGATGAAGGTTTAATTTGGGGGGGGTGTTTTATGTATACCAAAGATTTAACCATATCACGATCCGATGATAACATCAATTAATCAGAGCTGTACACATCAGACAAGATTACATTAGTGGCCACCCTATTCAAGACTACCATGCATGATCACCTCAGTCCAGAATTAGCAGGAATAATGCAAAAAGGGCTTAGTCAATTTAGAATGCCTGTACAAGGGTAGTACATAACAATCACAGCTGCTGTGCCCCTGGCACCAAAGTAAGAATACCAAGGTAAAAATATTAACTATAAGTATCCCAATGCTGCATGTTTTTCATTCAAATATCAGCTTAAATATATTTTAGAAATAGTGGGTTCTGAGAATACACACATTTTCCTCTCAAATACAAATTTTTCAATTTTGTTATGAATATTCAACCAAGCAAAGGCTTCTAATTTAGTAGGCTGGGCTGCACATAGGAGAGCCAATCACAGGTAGCTGGAGAGTTACCAGTAGCTTTCGAGGTACTCGCTGGAGAAGCCTGAGTTAAACAGTATGCTGAAGTATAGTAAGGAGAAATGTCAATAGAATAACTCAGAGAAGAGAAAGATTATGCCATTTAGATAATGGAAGAAAGGACAAAACAAAGACTACTGTAATTGTGCATTTAAGTGATCTCAAAGGGTGTATGTAATTATTGTTTTATTTCACTGGCTGCATATTACAGACCCAAGCACATAACCTGCACATAAATGTTAGCTCAAATAGATCACAAGTAAGCTGATGCAGCTGTAGAGTCTGCTTTTGGAGGCCTTGTAAGACCCACGGATATTGAGAAGCTTTTAGCGCTGTCACCAAAGATACAACATCCTCCACATATTATTCTACTACTTTGATGCTGCTAGAAACACCATTTACCCGATGCCACTAAGTTCAATTTCTGTTTATCTCCTCTCTGATTTGTAAAACAAAATGGCTCTCTAAAGGCTCAAGAAGTATCAAGTATCCATTGTCTTTGAAATTTAAAGTACTTAATCTCCAATATGGATAGGTTTGGATGACTAAATAAAACTATATTTCTCCAATCTTAGATGACTATCCAATCTGAAAATTGGAAGTCAGCAACCAACACTGTTAGGACCTTTCTTTGTCTTCCAAATTTCTGGTTTGCATATCATATGACTTCCTGAATTCACCTAAAGTATCTGGCTCTGTGGACAGATTTTTTGAAAAAGATGTTTCCCTTCTTTTGGTTAATTTACTAACTAATATGTTGATCTTTTTACTTAGTAGAACTGACTCCATGCAAGTGACGCAATTACTTACACTCTTAGGGCTCTTATCTTTATGTGTGCCAACGTGAATGCACATCGAAGCTAAACAAAATGAATGGCAAATAGACCATCTGTAGGGTGAAGCTCCAAACTCACCTGTGGTAGTAGCTGGAAATCCTTTGTTGCTTATTGGGCTGGTTGCTAAATGGGGCACCTGGCTGGCGAGCACTGTGATAACGTCCAGCTGTTGAATCAGTTTCTAAGGCAATGGCACAGAGATAAAAACTTACCAAAACCTTCTCAATGACAATGAGAGTAAATTAAAAGTGGTCTAGCCTAGTCACCATAAAGTGATTCTGAGCTAATAAGTGCTTCATGCCTACGGAACATTGGAAAGGGATCCTTAATACATCTTGATGAAGAGAGAGAGATTAGCAGCTCCCCAGTTTCACATGGCACAGAAGAGGTAGGAAGCAGGATTCACAATTGTGTAGTCCTTTGCTGATCCACTAGCGGTGTTGTTGCCATATGTCTTGGCAGACCATAAGAGTTACATCTTCGACAAACAAGACATGGTCTGCTATAAAGATGCACATTACTTTTTTTCTTGCGACAAATTTGTCACACTGACCTCTAGCTACAAGCTGCACATTCCATGTCACAAGAGCTAAAGGTCTCCCGTTTACTGATTCTGAGTTTGCATATTGCTTGGAAGATTTGTTGAATCACATGCAATATTGCTTGGAAGATTTGTTGAATCACATGCAAAGGGATTTCTCTCAAGGATTCCTTGAGCCTGTCGCTTTATCGAGACAGACACCGTTGCTTAGAATTATAGAATGAAGGGACATTCCCAGATTCATTGCTTTCGCAGCAAAATGCGACAAGATTGACTCTTGCTCCCAATAGAGATTGATGGTTCCAAATTTTGAATGCCCATGAGTGGTGTCCTAATGCTGCTGGACTCTTTGTTTCTTTCCCTGAACTCTGTACATCTTAGACTATTTCTTGAGATTGAAATTGACCCCTCAAACATTGCCATATGACAAAAGAATGTCCTGAACTGCAATTGCAACTCATTTATCCCAAGAAGTGCTGAAGGCTTATTGATAGAGGACCCTTCACCATACTCATGCCTGTCCTCGAAGCTGCCAAGCAGGGAAACATTGCTATATGCAGCCCACTATAGTTCACAACCACATCTCCAGAAGTTACCCACAGAAACCAGCATCCATCAACCATCAGATGGAGGCCGAAATGGAGATCATCAAGAAGTTGGATTCAGAATCACATTATTGTAAATATAGCAAGTGCAGCTAGAACTGCATAAGATTGATTGACCTGCAAGTCTAATAAACTTTACAACTATAGAATGTAATCTGAAACATCATGGACTTGAAATGCCATATGAATATTAGAAACGATTTCCTCCTTCATGTCTGGAGGGGTTCAGACCTCTGGTGCCCCATTGCTTTATCCATCAACTGTCATGCCAGGAGAGCAGAAGGTCCATACTGGGTGATAGGCCGGGGACCCCTGGGTTATCAGGAGTGCTTGTACTGCCACCACAGTGTGCTAATAGCCACCATCTTCTAAAATGTACTATATTCATGAATAGGCCATCATGCTACATATATATGGAACCACTAAGTGACTTTCTGTGAGACTTATGAATCCCCTACTCGTCTATATCTCAGTATGAAATTTACCAACTCTCAGTAACATCCTAAAGTACACTCATAGGTATTTCTTCTATACAGTATGGTCAGTGTTAGACCTGGCACCATTGGCGTGGGTCTCCCTTCCATTTTTTGCTGTTGCCTCTTATGTTTTTGCTGGTTTTAGATGCTTTTGGGCACTGTGCCACTGCTGTTCAGTGCCACAGTGCTAGTGCTCCCTATGGTAAATTGATGTATGGATTAGTGACTCCATGATTGGCTTGTTTGGCTTACTATCAGACCCTAGTACAGTGCACTGCGGGTGCCCAGGGCTTGTAAATCAAATGCTGCTGGTGGGCTTGCAGCACTGGTTGTGCCACCCACCGGAGCAGCTTGTAAAGTGTGTCTTAGGCCTGCCATTGCAGAGCCTGTGGGCAGTCTGGTACTGCCATGTTGACTGGGCAAGTGTACCCACTTGCCAGTCCCTAAACCTTCCCTTTTATACATATTAGTCACCCCTAAGGTAGGCCCAAGGGCAGGGTGAATTGTAGGTAAAAGGTAGGACATGCCCTGGTGTGTGTGGCATGTCCTAATAGTGAATTACAGCCATTTTTGTTTTTCACTATTGCAAGGCTACCTGTTCCCCATAGGCCAGAATGGGCAGTTAGATTATTACATCTTATAATCCTAACTGACTCAGGGAACCAGGTAGAAATTCGAGTTTAGTATGCCTGAACTCAGAATGATAAAATACATCTTTTAGTGAAGTTGGTTTTAACATTCTATGTTTGAAAATACCACTTTTAGAAAGTAGGTATTTTCTTGCCTAACTATCCAAGCCTGCCTCTGCTAGGTTGTGTATTCCTTGTCTGGAGTTTGAGTGACAGGGGCTGGGGGCTTCCAGGAGACAGGGTGAGTCAGCACAGGGCTGAATAGAGAGATCTGCATGCAGATAGGAGGGAGGAGTTGCACCTGGGACCTGAATAGGGCTGTGCCTTTCCTCCACAGTGCTGGCTCCACCTCCTGTGGTGTGTCTGATGTCCCTGGCCTACACTGTGAAAGGAAAGAAGGAGTCTTGTCAACAAAGTGCTCCAGGACTGACCAGAACTGGTTTGGACTAGGCAAAGGCCTCTCTGCCTTCAGAGAACAAAGAGAACAAAGAGAAAAGTAGTATAAATATTGGGACCCAGACCCAAGAACTTTAGATCACTTCTGGGAATCAAGACGAACCTTTGCTGAGGAGAAGAACCAGGAAGCTGAAGGAGGAGACTACCCCTGTGCTGTGTGTTTGGGGGTTGGCCTGCAGTGGTTGCTTTATTGCCAAAGAAAGGTGAAAAGGACTGAGTGTGCTTTATATCAACTTGAAGAAGAATCTCCAAGGGCTTGAACCAGAGCTTGCCTCCTGCCTGAAGTCTCAGGGATATAAGACTTCACCAACCAGCTCCCCCCTGAATTCCCTTGCTGGGAATTGAAGTGCCTGCTGTTGTGCTGGGCCTTCTGAGAGACTGCGTGTCGCTGGGAGCTGGAAGTGCGACGCAACGACGAGAAGCGTGTCACCGCCGCAGCCGCTGTCATCGCATCGCCGAGGAAGCGAGACGCTGCTGCCGCTGTCATCCTCGCATCGCCGAAGCGCGGCGCATCGCCGGACAAGCGGGACGCTGCCACAGCGGACATCGTCGCATCACCGGAGAAGCGCGTCGCAGGGCCTGTCGTGGCTCCAAAGATCATCGAGTCGCCGCACGGCCATCGGGCGTGCACGCATCGCACCAACGTTGTCGCATCGCAACCAAGACACCATTTTGTCGCATCGTACCGGAGAAGAGTATCGCATCGAGGTGCCAGCTTGTCGCATTGCACCGGAAAGCAGTAAGAAACCGACGCATCACCTCCCACACAGTAAGGAAGCGAGCATCAACTCCCCTGTGCAGCAGTAAGGAACCGACGCATCCACTCCCTGAGTGTAAGGAACCGACGCATCACCTTCCCTGCGACCCTTTTGTTTTCTTTGCATTACGCATTCAAGGTACATTGAGAGTAAAGTGTCGCATCTACAACTTGAGAGAACTGAACTATTTTATAACATTCTAAAGTCTATTTTTGAGTACAGTATTGTGGATTTTTGTCGTTTGGTCTTGTGTTAAGTCTATATAAAAATACTATTTTTATAATACAACCTGTGTGGTGTCCATCTGTAGTGTTGTCACTGTATTACTGTATGTGTTCACAAATGCTTTACACACTGCCTCTGAGATAAGCCTGCCTGCTCGTGCCAAGCTACCAAGGGGGTGAGCAAGGGTTATTTTAGGAGTGTAGCCCCTTACCCTGACTAGACGCAAGGGTCCCTATTTGTCACAGGTACCTACCTATGCCAACTAGAGACCCCCAAATCTAACAGTCAGCTGTTAACATTCAAGTTCCTGCTCATTTTCATAGGGATTCCTGAGAGTCAATCCTGGCTTAACACCTTGGCATCGCTAACGAACTCATTTAAAGTTTGATGGAGCAGAAACCCCACTGTAAATCCGGGGAGCTCTTGCACACCAAAGTCACAGCCCCCCTCCCATCTAGAGGTGGTGGAAGGAAAAGGTTTCCAGAGGCAGAGCCTCAGCTGACTCTGCTTTTGGAAACCTTTGACCAGTGGCCATCCATGATAGGGCCATGTGTCATTGTACATCAAGAGGCCAGTCCTAATTAGGTGGGTCCTTTTGATGAATATTGTTCCTGTTTCGGACCACTATGAAAAACCTTGTGGTTCTGAACAGAAAGCATAGAAATGACTCTCACCTGCCGGAAGTAAATTCTCAGTGCATCAGGGCCATTTGTTTTTTGTTTTTCAGAAATAAATTCCGCCTTCAGGTTTTTGTTTCTGAAACAAAAAAGTTTGCCAAGTGGGACCAAACAAAAATGGCACCTGATTAGCATACTTCTCTTGCCTGAGAAGTATGCAACTTCCACACTGCCGGCACACAGAAGGCAGTGACATCCACACCAGGCAGAAGGCCATCTCATAATATGGCAGTCAGTCCCCATCAAGGGAGCAGAGGTCATGGCCTCCACTGACCTAGTGGGCAGGCAGGCTACCCACCAAGTTTTAAATCACCTCTTAAATCATCTACCCAGTGACATGGTGAAATCTATAGAAATCACTTTTGATGAAAAAGTACATTTTCGAGTCCATGTCAAAACCAATCAAAAAGTGCCCAATCTCAGTTAAGACTGTTGAAAAGCGACAAACACTTTATTCCTGAATCATGTGACATCAGGTTTACTGTCTAAACTATGGTTCTGTTCGGATTACATTATGAAAACTCAGAGCTCTCTGGATTACAGAATATCAGCATAGCACCTCTCAAGGGACTCCTACCCACTGCAGCTCACCTAGTCACTGACTCAAGGCATTGCACTCACATCACTTTCTTCATAGATTTACTCCAAAGTGTTTGGTTGATGCTAGATGCCCGTATAAGGTAGGCTTCTCATTCACAAAGATTTTTATTCCGATATTCGATGACAGACTTTGGTCAGGAAGTTAGTCACCTCTAGTGATAAATGAATCTCCTGTAGCACTGAATCTGTCCACCTAGAAAATTCAGGGTTCAAAAAGCAATACATACTGACTGAACACACAAGATATAGAAATCGATTCCTCTCAAGCTTTACAATTCAAAAGGATCCTCATGCCATTGCATTCAATTATCATCTTCCTGCGCCTACACATACATACCGCACCAAAATCTGCATTTTATGTTCCATTTCAAGGCAAAAGCTTCGAATAAGTGATTATTGGCGCATTCCATACCAGGCCACTCATAATGAGGACTCAGTGATGAATCCATTCCTGTTGGAATGGAAAAGCCCCCTGCATGGTGACAGATGTGCACCCCGGCCCTTAGTGCCCCAGCCGCATGTAAATCTGAATGCCTGGTACTGATTTTTGGTCATGGGCGAACATGGATGATTTGTGTGTGCCATGGCCTTGACCTGTTTCACGGTAAAGCGGTCTTGTTCAACTGGAATGGGTGCACCAAGTCATACCCTCCTGGTGGTAGAGGGCTAGTGCTCTTGCCAAGAGGTAAGTGACATGAGTGCGATGGTGGCAGCATACCTGTTTTGTGTTTCATAAGTCAATAGTGTGAAAGGGCCTTTTTACCTGCCTACCGCTCACCTATGTAAAGTTCTGTTGTATACTTAACTCACTGTTGGCCTACATGATAACTGAATGTAGCGCTGTGCAGCACGTGATGCTTAGCATGTGTGTGCTGTACTGTCTGTGCCTGCAATTGGTAATTATTGCAGAGGCCTGTGGGTTGCATTTTGAAAGCCCTGGGCCTGGAAAGGCTGGTTGGAGATGAGGACTGCATCCCCAAACAGGAGATGTGGATTGCTGACAATCCTAAGAGCTGGAGTAGGAACAAATAAACTGGAGGAAGGGGAACAGAGCATCCTCTGTGCACATCAAAGGTCTCTTTGATCCCAGGAAGTTAATGGTCCCTGGGGCCAAGCTCATTGTCAGGCGGGAAGATAGGTCTGATGAGGTTGCCACTGTAAGACCAGGAAATCATAATAGAGAGGAAGATTTCGGCCTTTTAACCTTTGTGAGGTATATTTTAGTAGAGACTGACAGCTAGGTTGATCCCCGGTTACTTCTTTTGTCTGTGTTGTGGGTCAATCGGAACAGCAGATGCTCCTGCTGTGGCAGACTGCCCCTTTGAAAAAGGACAGGACAAAGGAGAGGGAACTTCAAAGGAGCCAACACCCACAATACAAATTTCAAAGCACCAGATACTAAATCTCATCTGTGTCTGGATATGGACTATAAAAATGGGAGCATGAATCCCACAAGCTGTTAATCATTGTAGACAAGATTACCATGACTTCGAGCTGTAGCAACCAGGACTCGGGACCAAGGTCTGCTAGTCTCCCAGCACTGTGAGGAGCAATCATCCAGGAAGCCAAGAATACTTGCCCTGTGCCTGGAGCACCAGTCTTTTGCCTGCCTGCCAAGACCTGTCTGCCCTGTGAGGAGGTGGAGGGAGCCTGCGGTTGCAAGTCCCAGCAGGGATCCTATTAATTGGATCAAGGCGTTAGGTCCAGTCAGGACCGCTGTTGATGGAAATAGGAACTTGGCAACCCTTGCCTAGGTCAAAGTGAAGTTTTGACCCATCACCCATTGAAGTGACCTCATTGGGGCTGCCGCCATTGCTCATGATGCTCGTATGCCAAGAGGGTGCTTCGAGGAATGCCTGTGGAAGTGAAATTGTTGGGACCGTTGCCCCGTAAAACAGACATTGTTTGGGCCGCTGCCCATGCCAGTGACCTTCTATACCAGAAGGGGGTCACTAGGACTGCTGGGGCCATCGCGTGCATTAGAGGAGTCCCCTTGACCATCAAAGGGACTCAGGGTCAAGAGCAAAAGCTGCCTGCTTTACTGCTGCTGTCCCATCACCTTACCTGCACAGATGGCAAAGGAGAAGTCACCTGCTGCGATCGCTGACTGCAACTGCAACAGTGCTCTACTCCCACTGACTGTGGGAAGACATAGGGCATGCAGCTCATCACCGGAGCACGGGAAGACACACACTGGTTTCCAAACACCTCTTCAAGCCATGTCTGGGTAGGATTGGAGCAAAGCCAAAATGATTTTTGAGACTTGCATGAACTTTGCGTGTTAGCACCATAATGTGCTGAACTCTGAGTTCCAAAGTGAGAATTTGTAGCACAATGCTAACATGGGCAGCACCTGTGCGGTCACCTCAAGTAAACCACCAGCATAGAGAGGGAGAGGAAGGGCCCGGTGATATTAGTGCAATGTATTATACTCTGTATGTGTAATAAATACTTCTTAGCTTTCCAAAACTAACTATTGGACTGGACAATCAGATTAATGGCGTCACTGTTTCTATTTTGAGTCTAGCATTTTTGCATAACTTGAACCTAGCTCCCTCCGAAAACCTTGGACTGCTCGACCTGCGCTACCACCGAGAGTCAAGTGCCCAAGGTGTAGTACTTGGCCCAGTTGCTTAAGACCCATAGTTGGCCAGGCCCAGAGACATCAGGTGTAAAAGGCCACATCCCCATAGTTGGGCTCAGTGACCATGATTTGTGCTTGTCCCATGGCCCTCTGTAAACCGGGTCGCGAAAATTCCCCTTTCTATTCCTCTTTCCAGTATAAGTCTGAGTTATGAGGATAGGTGTACCTTTCTCTTGACTTGATTTACTCCTTTATTTCTAGGCGTTACATGTGCTTATGGAAGAAACCTTTGTGAATTGGGTCCTTTATTCCTAAAGTACATCGTGCAGTCTAGCACTCAGAATCAGAATCAGAATTTTCTTTATTTCGCTGCAAACAGCCATAAAAACATGCAAGACGTGCAAAATAGCAATAGAATACATACAAACTATTTAAAACATGCAAATTACATACAACAAATAATCATCTCTTCTTTTTTGTGAATATTATAAAATGTATACCAGTCTAGTACTCATTTACATGTTCCCTGTCCACTACATTGCCTATTCTATTTTCTGTATACCTGTCTCACCCAGATCCCACATAGAAACTGTTCCAGAAACAACACTGCAAGTTTGAGACACTTCTGCTGCAAAAATATTCTCTGTAGCCTTGGGGGTAGATCTACCCTATATTATTTACCTGAACGAAACACCGTTATGTGTACCTCGAATCTATTGATAATGATGGTTGATCCATGAATAGAAAAGGTTGACGATTGAAAGAAAGTTTGAGTATTTAATAATTTGCATGCTTTCATTTATATGCTCAATACTGTTTATTGTTTAAAGTTCCTCAACATCACACACATCAATGTGACTTAAATCCATTAGTTGGAAGCTGGTATTAGTTGTGTTTTTTGATTAAAAACAGATTTTAGCAAAAGAGGTTTCCAGGGAAGCGTAATATTTTTATATGAAGTAGCAACATTCAAATATCACAGACTCCATAATTGTTGCGAGACAGTAATGTTAGCATTTGTACAGATGATTAAAAAGTCATTTTCTGAAATATTCTCAGTGGAGTTTTCTTCTTAAAGAAAACATTTAATTGCTTCAATCAAGCATAACTACTTTCTGCTTACGGGGTAATTTGTAAACCCTGATCACACGGTTTGTGGTCATTTGTCATAGTTCCATTTATTTATGTTCCCCACTGTACTGATCAGCAATTGTTAATTGAGAATAATTTCCTACTCATTAAAAGTGGCAGTGGGTTAAATAAAAATAAAATGAACAATCCATTTTCTCGTTCGGTACCTAGTGCAGTAATGTAGCATCTCTGTACAATAGAATATTTTGGAAGGCAAATTTTATGAGACGTACAAAATTAAATGCAAGTAAATATACATCTACAGCAACGAAAATAAAACAAAAAGCAAATGTATATTGAATAATTTTTTGTCAACAGTACACAGACCTTCACGGCACTCGAGACTGCCCATGATATAGGCAACACAGTAATCTTTACTCACAGCCGGATTTAGAGAGGGCTCGAAACGGAAAATACTCTGATCTGCAGAGGCAGTGTTACATCTTCTACTGGAATATTCCCAGATGGCGGAGAAAACAACAGTTAAATGGCCATAGGGATAGCATGATGGTGGCAATCGACATAAGGGCAGTAGCGGCCGGTCTCTTGGCAAAGAGGAGGGTGGGGTGAACTGGGGACGGACAACAAAATAAAAAAAATAAAAAAAATAAAAAAACTTACCGGCATGCACGATGTGATCTGGCTCCGACGCTCCAATCTGGCTCCGTGCACTGCAAGCACAGGCTCCCAGAATCCCCTGCGGCCAATCCTGACGCTGCATGAAAGCAAGGTCAGGAATGGCTTGAGCGCCATGGATTTGCACTCCTAGGTAGACTGGAAGCCTGTGCCTGCTCTTTCCAACCTAGCAATGCAGCTGGCAACGTGCTTTAGTGCTCATGGTGGTTTGGCTGTCCTGAGACGCACTGCGTTTTGCACTGATTACAGTGCAAAACACTCCTCCACCAGCCTGTCATCTCTGGCCCTTCCCTCAAGCCTCGGCTCCGACAGCCAAAATAAAACCATGATAAACAAGCGTTTCTTATTGTTTTATTTTTCATTTTTTTGCCTGTTGGCAGGGGGGGCTACACTCCTCCACCATAGCGGAGGAGCCACCGCTGCATAAGGGTTGTACATCGGTGATGAATCCTCCAGTAAAGTATTTGCCAGTTCCTCCACATATCCTTTTGCTGCTATCACCAAATTCTACATCTGATTTAAAATCTAAATCGGCCTCCTTCCATGGTTTACCCAGCAGATACCTGACACCTGAATTCCCAGCATTTCTACAACCTTCTCCTAACAGCACCGAACACCACCACTGGAGGCTGCTGTCTGATGAATAGTAAAGCCTGCCACTAGGGTTAAATGTGCTCCAGTGGTAGCAGGTGGTGGGCGCCAGCACTCATTTTAGGCAACCAGGACTTATTTTACCTCACCAGCATTGACTGAGATAGAGCAACAGAGAGAAAAGAGAGAAACAATTCCGAAGAGAAAGATAATAAAATATTGAGACAGGGAGAAAGCAGGGAGGAAAAAACCTGCAAGAGTGTGATACGGAGACAGGAAGTGTATGGTGGCAGAAGAAAGAGATATGAGATGGAATTAGAACAAGGTAGTTTGATATTCTGTAGTGCCACTGGTGGACTCCTTGAAAAACTATGGGCAACTGCACTAATGTTTTCTTGCAAATTAAGCCCAGGCTTCAACTCTTGATCGCTACCAGTAGAGGGTTTTTATCGGCTCACAGGATTTCCAGCAAGCTTGTTGTTCGTTGCAGAAAAAAACACATTTTTTTGCTGCATTTAGTCCCAGCTAAATCCAGTGCAACACAGGAGCATGAAAGGAGCCTATGGTTTGCCCAGCATTACATTTGCCTTGCCTAGTGCTCCCACATGTCACCAGCCATTCTTAATTCTGGTGGTTTTGCCATCTCTATTCTGTTACTCATCCATCATGTCCACGTTTGGGAAATCTCTTTACATGCTTGCTTGAAGATCCAGGAGAGCATCAGGTCCTACAGAGCCTTCTGTCAATGGGAACTCACCTCAGTCTCCAGGTGGTGAATAAGGGGCAGATATAACAGTTAATCAGATATCCAACATAACAAAAATATGTACATCGGAAACTGAAATTGCACGATTCTCGTATTTTGGTATGGGTACACTATGGGCTGGAATAATTGATTCCAGATTGTATCCCCACAAAAAACTCTGAAGATTATGAGCTACTTTCCCCGGAATCAGGATTAACACATGGACCCAGGAATTCCCTATTCAGTAGAAAATAATGGGCCAAAATCTGCATCTATTTAATACTTTCTTCAAAGTGATGATGAATGGTTGTAGAACTTAATTTTGACCTGTGATGTGGGTGGTTAGGGACGGTTAAAGCAAGTGATGGAATGGATTGGGAAGCTTGCAGCTTTTCCCATTGTGCAAGAGCATGGTGGCCAAGGGCCGTGTGCAGCACCTGCCAGCAGCCCCTGCATCACCAGACCCAGGTCCCAGTGTTCACTGTCCAAGAATTTCTGGGTCTGGAGTTTGCAGACCCACTAATTCTGGGGCTGGAGACACCAGGCAACCTCGAATGGCCCATAGAGTTTTCCCCTGGTTGATACCTGTATGGGCTACCCATAATGAGGAACATAGGGGGTTATTTAGAGTATGTAAAATGTGGTACATCTGCTACAAAAGAGGCTCATACTCCATTATCCAAACTCATTTCTCCCCATGCCTTTTACCATTAAGGACTTTCAGGTGTCCTTACAGCAGAGTCCCACCTGGCTTCACTGTTGGAGCCAGCAGTGAAGCCAGCTGGATCCACCATTGGCCCCTGCACCACATGACCTTCAGGTCAAAGCGAGAGTCACCCTTCCTATATAGGGCAGGGCAAAGGTCTCTAAGTTTCCTTGCAAAGGATCATCGTGCAAGACGTGTCAGTCAGGACATGGCAGTGATCCAGCGCAACCCCTAATTCATGAACCAGGGACCAGGGACATCTCTTCACACATAAATTGCTTACCAAACAATGGGGCCCATCACACATTACCCATAAATGATCCCTGAAGACGGGCGCTGGATTTGGGGTGTTTAATTTGTCAGTTTTATTATATACAATACTTCACTTCACATTAATAACATTTATATATATTCCTAACTATTCGTAATCTCAACTGTCTTCTTCCTTTGGTCGATGGACCATTAGTTGAAGAGTTGATGGTGACTAAGATTAACTAAACACTTTAATACGTTAACTAAATAACCACAGAGTCATTTATTCGGTTAATAATTTTATCTTATTAAATGCTCATAATTCAGATTGTCAGTGCACACACAAGATCACATATAAGAGAACAAATTATCAAGCAATGTAATCAAAATGAATCATTTGTATCGACATCAAAGCGTACATAGGAATGGGGAAGAGAAGGTACAGCATAAACACTTGCAGAAAAATGTTGCAAAATTAAAGCATTTAAGGAGGGTGATACCCACCAAAGAATAAGGGAAACCACTTCCTTGGCCGAGGTTGTGGCAAGAGGTCCCCAGAGAAAGGCTCAGAGGACAAAGTTAACAGGACAGATGCAACTAAGTTTTGCCATAAACTAGTAAACAAATATAATCTCCCAATTCTATCTACCTTAATCTAGTTCTCCTCGGACGCAGTCTCCTCCCAAGCACTCCCGCAACGTTCTCGCACCTAAGGTGCTCTCAGGCTCAATGCTGGTCTGCTCTCTCTGTCTTGGTGCACTGCTCTCTTGACATCTAGATGTTCTCTGTGTTCTCTCCAGGTTGTTCAGATCTGAATTTCGATGCTCCGCCACATCCCCAATTGGGATATCAGTTATACCCTAATGCCTAGCTCACTATCTTACAATGTTGCAGTATCAGTAGAAACTCGGCCTGTGATTGGTTGTCATAAATCATGCTAGGGTCGCCTCATCCAGTTCTCCTCACAAATCCATCCCATACCGGTTTTAACAAAGGAAGTATTAAGGATAAATACATTTGTATACTACTAATATCCATAGTTATACATTTTGCAACATTTTCACATTATGACATCCGCTTCACATTCAAATTGCACGTAGCGATGGCTGTTCCCACAGTCGCTGTCGCGTCTTGGCACATAAACAATAGATCACAGGTCAACATGGCCTTCACACGGATTACATCAGCTGGTGCACTCTGCAGTTCGTAAGCAGGCAAGACATTTAGGCGCATGCGTCCTCCGTACCGACCAAGACAACCACATGCTGGTTCAGACAAGAGGCCATTTTCATGCAGGCCCAATCTCGTACTAAAGTAAACAAACACAAAAGAATATTAATCCATGAAATAAAACCTATTATGGTTACCTCCCACCATACTAATACCCCGTATTAATTAATTCCTAGCGAAAGCTATTAATTTAAAGCAACCTTTTCGTTATTTGTGCACAACATGCAAAATGTGCAATGTACAACATAGCATAAACATGCATTAGTACTATTTTTCAAAGCGCAAACAGTTAATACGTGCTCATGCCATCATGGTTTAGTATATTATGTAAAATGCGTTTGCCCCCTGTGTGAATGTGTGCATTCAGGGTTGGTTAGTCCATGCAGTCAATACATTATTATGGGGTTACTTAATTTCATGAGGATGTATTTTTACAAACGTCACTCCATCAATCCCCCCTTTGATGGTTTACCATCATAAAATCCCTAAACATACGGTTTACCAAGTTATATAGCTGTTATTTTGTCTTCTGGTCCTTGCTCCTTACATTTTACGTACAATTTTTCTTTAAAATCCTCCAATTCTATCTCATCTATCTCTCTTTTCCTTTCTTTACGTTCCTTACTTAATTTCCTTTCTTTCTTTTCTTTGCGACTTTTCTTCACACAAACATAGGTCATTCGTATTATGAGTATCATAACAGCTACAGAAATTATTGGTACAATTATTTTTCCTACTAAGGAAATACCTATAGAACAAAACCAATTACTTATAGTAGAGAAACTCTTACTTAGTCTCTCCCAGACACCGTCATCCTCTAGTTGTGTTACTTTCTTATGCAAATCAGTGATATTCTGAATGTATCCTTCCAGATTCTTACTTTTATCTGGAATGTAAGTGCAACAATGTTGAACTTTCAGCATTCCACAGACTCCACCCTCTTTTGCCAATAATATATCAAGGGCAAGTTGATTTTGCATAACCATAGATCTCTTGGCAATCATTTCAGTGTTAATCATCAGGAATCCTCCAGCAGTATCCGTTGATAAACGATCAACCACTGTGGACAATTGTCGAATTTTGTATGCATTCAGTGTAACCCCAACTCCAGGTGTCAATGCTCCAAATATATCACCTACAATTTCTGAAAAACTTTCTCTTTTTACATGTTTTAGTCCTTGTTTTACTTCATGGATTCCATTTGTGCTCTTGTCTACATGATAGACTTTTGTAAAGACAATCCCAACATAACAAGTTCCATACCAGTGATCTGGCAGCCGATAATAGGCTTTACTCCCACATACATAATATATGCCTGGCAAGACAGGGTCAGTTCCTCCCTTTAATCCCCAACCCCCAATAATTTTATAGGTATCTTCACATTCACTGGAACCTATGAAGTAATTGTTGTAGTTAGTCTTTTCCCTACGTAAGCATAAATTTCCCTTCTGCAACCAATCCAGGGCCATTGCAGCATAAGTCTCGCCTTTGTCATAGTTGCCTTCTCTGAAAACCCAAGGTGCTGTCTGTAATTTCTCTTCAACAGCTTTTCTCTGAAACTTAGCCCTTCTCTCTTCCACCATCTCCAAAAAGATCTTTTCTTCCTTTTTCAATCTACATGTTAAGTTATTTTTATTAGCGTATTCTATATCTAAAGGCTTGGTTGTCAGGAAAAAATCTCCTATGACATTTGCATGTGCTATCTTATTCAGCTCAGGTATTACAGGGATTTTAGAAAAGATTGTATCTACATTGGAATAATAATAATCTAGTTTACCTGTTCTATACAACAAACTTGATAAAACACTACAGGTCACACCATAAGTCAAAGGAAGGTGATGGTAAGTTACACCTTCTGAAACAGACAAAGGTAACTGTATACACACATAACAGTCACTCACATCCATTGTTTCCACATACTCGTAGAGTAATTTAGTGAAAACATTCAGGGAAAAATTAGTAACTAATCTATCGTGATGCAAACTGTTAGCATCTATTTGATTCAAGTGAGTAATAGGAGTTTGCTTAATGTCAGTGTCTACCCTTGGACCTGTCAAATTGTTAGGACGAGGTGTATCTTCTTTTATCAGATGTAAGGGTATTACAATTGTTAATATTACCCAGAATACTATTAATATACAAAATAAACATAAGCAAGCTTTATAACACCTACACATAAGACTACAACTAGGTCTTGTTACTTGTGTATCTGCTATAGTAATATTAATTTTTATAACAGTTCTAATAGATTTTCTAAACCTATTTTAAATATTTTCTACAAAAATAAAATGTAGTGTGATCCCACACTTCAAAAGCTTTCTTCTTTACCCCTTCTTTTATTTTAACTTAATCCAATTTTCCAGGACGTCTTCTGAATCTTCAGAAAATGTCTTCAGTTGCTAACATGACACCTTCGTTTGTTTACAGTCTCTTAAGGTGGATTTAGATCACTCTTTTCTTCTTGCTCGTTGTCAGTGCTGTTTCTTTCTTTGTTTAGATCTTCTTCTTCAACCTCCTCCAACACTATGTAAATCCAGTCAGGTGACTTGAACTTTTTGTTTGGTTTTCTCACTCTCTTTGGTCGCAGCACTGATTCGTCATCCGACTCTCCCTGTTCTATCTGATCTGAAACTTCATTTATCTGATCTGCCTATTTTCAGGTCTTCCTTTCACCACCCTATATTTCAGCCTTTTAACTCTGCTTGGCCAATGGTTGTCTTTCTTTGCCCTCTTTGGTTGAACTTCTTCTTCTTCTTTGTTCAATTCGTACCGTCGTTTCTTTGCACCTACTTTGAGTTTGTTTTCTTCTTCTTTTTCTTTTTCCTCTTCTGTATTTCTTTCACCTATCTCCTTTCTATCCTTTCCCTCTCCATCTAATATTTGTCTTTCTTCTTGTTCAACAGCAGTTTCTTCAGTCCCAGTAGCTGGTGCCCACTTTACTTGACTTGTGCTAAGCAATTCATCATCAAACTGCTCTTCAGAGTCCTTTTGTTTATGTTCACCAGTTTCAGAGTCTATTGCTCTAGCCTCACCAATTTCTTGTACTTCAGACTCTGATTCAGAGCTCGGACTTGGGATCTCCAGATGCCGCTCTACTCATGTTTCAAGTGGACTCGGGACTTGCTGAGTGTGGCTGGCATAGATCCAATTTGGTAAGCCAGCACACTTTACTGCTGTAGTCGTCACCAATATGACCTGATATGGTCCTTCCCAGAGGGGCTGTAGGCAAGTTTTTCTTCTATGCCTTTCCACGTGAACCCACTCACCAGGGCTAAGGTCATGCGCTTGAGTCTGCTGTGTTGTGGTCGCGTCTGCTCCAACCTGATGAAACACAGACCGTACTACATCAGCCAATCCTTTGCAATAGTCAAGGATGAGATCATCAGATATATTTATCAATTTGTTGGCAGGTATAAATGCTTGTCTCATTGCTCTTCCCATCAAGATCTCATGTGGACTCAATCCTGTCTTTTTGTCAGGAATGCTTCTGAGACTCATCAAAACTAGGGGTAAAGCGTCAGGCCAATTCAGTGCTGTGGATTTACACACTTTGCCTAACCTGTTCTTTATTGTGCCATTTATCTGTTCTACTATTCCAGAAGCCTCTGGACGATAGGCACAATGAAGTTTTGGTTGAATGCTCAATGCCTCACAAATCAGTTTGATCGTTTCACTAGTAAAGTGTGTTCCCCTATCTGTTTCCATGGTGACTGGAAAACCATATCTAGGAATGTATTCCCTCAACAAAAGTTTTGCCACCGTCAAACTGCCATTCCTCCTTGTGGGATAGGCTTCCACCCAACGGGAAAACAAACACACAATTACTAACACATACTTGAGCTTAGTACATGGAGGCAACTCGATAAAATCGAGTTGTAGTCTGGTAAAAGGACCTCCTGCCCTCCCTATTGTTCCCAGACTAACTATTGTCTTTCTTCCTGGCTTTTGCTGTTGGCACGTCAAACATCTCTGACAAAGACTCTCTGCAATAGTCCTGAATTTGGTATTAAACCACGTTTGTTTGAATGATCTGACCATGGCATCTCGGCCAATATGTGTCATCCCATGGTACATCCTTGCCATATGAGAAAGTAGACTATCTGGCATGACTGGTCTCCCATCAATGTATACCCATACATCATCATCTTCTCGTTTCCTACATCCTACCTTTTCCCATTCCTGTTTCTCTTCTTCACCTGCCTTTTCCTGCAATTATCTCACTTCATCCCATGTTTCAATGGTGTTAGTAAACATAAGTTGACAAACCGTATGTTCTTTTGTTTTTCCCCGATTTATGGAAGTCTGATTCTTTGCACAATATTGTGCTACTTGGTCAGCAAATCTGTTGCCTTGAGTCACATAATCATCTCCTGACTTATGTGCGGCACATTTGACCACTGCAATTCGTTTTGGCAATTATAATGCTTCAAGCAATTCTTTTACAAATTGACTATTCCTGATGGGGGACCCCGAAGAGGTCAGGAATCCCCTCTGCATCCATAGTTCTCCAAAATCATGCACAATGCCAAAGCCATATTGGCTATCAGTAATTATAGTCACCTTCTGACTTTTTCCCAATTTACAAGCTCGAATTAGAGCTATCAATTCAGCGACTTGTGCAGATTTTACCCCTTTTAGACAGGATGCTTCCAGGATTGCTGCTACAGTACAGACAGCATAAGCAGAACTCATCACACCTGTTCCAGTTCGCAAACAGGAACCATCAACAAACATCACACAATCAGATTCTTCAAGAGGAACATCCTTAATATCAGGACGGGGCTTGGTGCAAAATTCAGTCACATCCAAGCAATCATGTTCTGCTTCATCCCTCACTTCTTCATCCCAAACATCTGGCAATAAAGTAGAAGGATTCACATTTGTACATCTCACTATTGTCACATTTTCTGCACCCAGAATCACTCTCTCATACCTAGTCAGCCGAATATAGGTGAGATGCTGTGTCCGTGTCCTTGTTAAGAGGATTTCAACTGAATGTGGCACATACACTCTCACAGGATGACCCATTATGATTCCTTCACTCTGTTCCAGACTCACACAAGTAGCAGCTACTGCTTTCAAACATCCAGGTAATGCGGCAGCTACTGAATCTAAAGTAGCAGAAAAATATGCCACAGGTCGTCTTGCCATTCCATGTCTCTGAGTTAAAACGGCAAGTGCACACCCATCTCTTTCACTGCAATACAACGCAAAATCTTTTGAATAATCAGGCATCCCCAATGCCGGCGCCTGACACAGACTGTCTTTCAATTTAACAAAAGCTTCCATGCTCTTTTCATCCAATTTAATTGGGTCTTTCACATCATTCCTTGTCAGCCTCCGTAGAGGTTTTGCCATCAGTAAAAACCCACTGATCCACTGTCTACAATATCCAACTACTCCCAAAAACATTCGCACTTCTCTTTGAGATGTTGGTGGTTTCATGTCTTTGATCACTCGAATATGCTCTTATGTTACCTTTCTGACTCCCTTCTCAATCTTGTGACCTAAATATTGGACTTCTCGCTGACAGAATTGTAATTTTGCAGGGGGCACTTTATGTCCACCTTCTGTCAAATGGTTCAGTAAAGCAACAGTGTCTGCAACACAGGTTTCTCGAGTCTTTGATGCCACCAGTAGGTCATCAATGTACTGAACCAGAACAGATCCTTCAGACATTCTCAAATCTTCCACGCACTTTTTCAAGATCTGGTTAAAAATTAAAGGACTCTCAGTATACCCTTGAGGAACTCGGCACCATGCCAAAACACGGTCTCCAAACCGGAAAGCAAATAAATACTGGCTATCCGGATGCAAGGGAATCGAAAAGAGTGCATGACACAAATCAATCACGGTATACCATTCCGCATCATATGGGATTTGATAGAGAATCGCTGCTGGGTTTGGTACAACTGGACAACAAGGCACAACAATTTTGTTCACCCTTCTCAAATCTTGCACTATTCTATAGGTTCCGTTTGGCTTTTTCAATCCCATAATAGGTGAATTACAAGGACTTCTCATTATTTCTTTTAAAATTCCTTGTTCAATCATTTGATCAATTACAGGAGTTATTCCTGCTATTACTTCTGGCTTCATTTTATATTGTGGTGTATTTGGATAGTCAACACCATCTTTTACTGTAATTCTAATCGGGTCTACTTTTTTCATTAACCCAATCTCTTGTCCTGTGAAATCCCACACATGTGAATTCACTACTTTCATCAATTCTTCAGGCACACTTTTATCTGTAAGAAGCGAAAATAACTCATTCATTTCTGTTCCTTGCTTTGCTAGTACCATTTTAAAAGCAACATCCTCATCAGGTGTCTGAAATTCAATACCATCCAGTGTGCAGTAAATAGTGCAATTCATTTTGCACAACAAATCTCTCCCTAACAAATTCACTGGACTCGAGTCACACACTACGAACCGATGCATGTCTTTAAAGGGACCAATATGCACTTGAATTGGTTTAGTAACTGGAGTATTAATCTGTTTATTTGAGACTCCTACTACTTGGATAGTTTCTCCCGAGAGGGGTAGGTTTGGAATTTCTGCTGCTCTCACAGTAGAACGGGTAGCACCAGTGTCCACAAGAAAGGTGATATCATTACCTTCCACTTTTCCATCAACAAATGGACCTGACTGATCTACCTCTAGAGTAGCGCCAAGCACGCACTCTTCCTTCCCCCTCAGGCAGCGTCATTGATTGGACTCAACATCACTTCCATCACATTGCATCCAAAATTGGGGAATCACATTCGTGTTAGTATTTTTACCAACCTGGTCTCCTCCGTGGAACCCTGGTTGCGGGACCTGATACTGGGTAGTAACTACCTGCTGCTGAGGTGGCTGTTGCACACCTACCTCAATCTGCACCTGTGGGGTTAAAATTTGATTTCCTCCATTAGTCCTCTGCACTGATCTACACTCATTCTTCCAGTGTCCATACTTTCCGCACCCATGACAAGGAAATTTCTTTTTTGCCTCTTCCCTGCTCATTTGTCCCCTACCTCTACCTCCACTGGGCCTTTGAGCATTCTGACTAACTCCTCCCATTTGGTTTATAGACTGAGAATTCAACTGAGTTTCTTGCTGCTCTGCTACTTTTACTTGCGCCCACATCATCTTTTCTTTTAATTTGCGATGGCGAGACTCAATGTCATTGCTACAATACTTTGCATACCTCAAAATCTCATCAATCGTTTTAGCCTGCCAACAAAACATGTGTTTCTGTATCATCTGACTAATCTCAGGTCTTAATCCATACACAAATCTATACACAAAATGACCCATATCCTTGTCTCCAACATTCTCAAAACCACTATACTGCTTAAAAACTTGTAATAACCTCTCATAATATGCATGCACAGATTCTTTTGGCTCTTGGGTTGTTCTATCGATTTTTACCCAATCAGTTTCCTTAGGGGAAATTTTGCTTTTCAAAAAAGTAATCACCTGATGGTACTTTTTCATCACCTCATCAGAAGGTGCTCCTGTTTTAGAATCTCTAGGATATTCATCCTTTGGCCAATCAACTGTAATCTTACATTCTGTCCATAAATCTGCAGGGACAACAATTTCAAATAATCCATCTAAATATTTTAGCAACACTTTCGAAACTTTCACAAACCTCTCAACTTGTTTATACCATTCCACTGGCTTTTCTCTCAACCTGGGAAACTCATTTGTAAAAGACAATATATCCTGTCTAGACCACGGAACATGCACATAACCTCCTCCTGGAACTTCTCTCATGGGACATTCAAGAGCTACATTTTCTACTTCTCTTACTGGATGTAAATGTATTTCTTTAGCAGCTATTTATTTTTTCTTCCTCATCCATCTACCCTTCCATCTCTCCACGTCTCCCCATTTTCTCAAAACAACCATTAACTCTTTTATCTGCAATCGTCTACCAGATGTATTCATATTTTCTACACCCTTTTCAGTAAAATCCACTCTATATGTCTTCTGCAACACTTTTGATCTTCCCATGTCTATTCCTAACTCATCCGCAGCTTCTACTAACCTTTCATGTAGATTTTTCGCTTTCCAAGTAATACTCTTACACAGATACATCAATTCATCATCCTGATAAGTCTTTAGCCTGTCTGGACTTATGGTCCCAATGATCATTTCTTCCAGATCTACTCTCTACTTACATACATAGGGTGTGGCTGTGTTTTTCTCCTTTGTAACCCTTTCACCCAATCATCTAACTCTTCAGTTGTTAGACCTATTGATACTTCACTTCTGGGGATTTCCTCCAACTCTATTCTTTTTGGCTGTAACTGCATTACTTCCCTAGGGGTTTCATTTACTGTTAGATTAGTCGGAGGTGTTGACCTAGTAACTGTAGTGGGCTGTTCACTTTAAACACTTACAGCATTAATTCTACTACTAGCTGATGTTACAGCAGAATTTAGTGGGATAGTCAAGGAAGGTTCATGGATAAGTCTATTTTCAAATACAGGTATTGCTGGACCTATAGTTACTGGTACTGTTATTGCATCTATTTTCATATTCATCTGATTTAATTTTTCAACCAACTCTTTGGTTTTTATTGCCAATTCTGCTTCTTCTTCCTGCACTACATCGCTTATAGTTGTAACTGGTGTTGTTTGAGGTGTCATTGGGGTTTCCATTGACGGTGCATTTGGTGTCACCATCGCTGAATTTTCCTGATAAGGAGGTGGTCGTTTAACTAATATATCATCCAGTAGCTCGTCATCAGATTCATTCGGGTTGTATCCATAACCAAATTGCTCTAAATGTCTCCTTTTCTCCTTACATTTGCTTCCTGCAGTCTCTCCTACCATTAAAACTGGATATAATCCTTCAGGTAGCTCTCCATTTCTCCATCTCTTCATTCTGTCCTCATGCCTTTCATTATAAAATCTGCCAAACATAAATCTATTAAACCTTCCACCTCTATGTCTTTCCCTTTCATACATTTCATCTTCCCATTCTACTAATGCTTCAAACTGTGTTGGTCTGGGTCTTGGATCTAATGCCATCATCTTGTCTCTCAAATTTCGCAATACTGCCAAATTAAAAGAACCATGCTCTGGAAAAGCTAGCACACCATCATTCTTCGTATATCCTACCCAATTTTCTAGCCAAATACATGTGTGATAACCATATTTTAACATCATGTAAGACGCTGGTGTCTTTGGTGGAGGAATAGGAACTCCTTCTCTTGTTATTACGGATTTGTCCTTTTTAAAGAATCTTTTAATTTTGCCAAACAAAGTCAATTTCTCCTGTTTTGGTTGTTCAAAATAAATTTTTGCTAATTGTTAATAATTTACTCAATCCAAATCTTCGTCAATACAATCCACGATAATTCACCAATCAACTTCCTTTGCTTCCCTAGGCACCTGACCAATGTCAGCACGACACACTCTAACTCTTCCAATAGGAGCTTTCTACGTCTCTGCTATCCTGTCCAATACCAGCGCGGCTCACACCAACCAACCAATCTGAGCTTACCTTGCCTCCACAATCTGACCAATGCCAGCGCAGCTTTTTGTGACGTCAGCCTCACCTCCTACTGCTGACCCTCCCTTTACAAAAATTATCTGCACTTTTCTAAGTCCTTTTTCTTTACAATAACTTATTAGTCACAACATAAAACAATACCACACTGTCTGTTTACTAAATAAAGAGATCGTTTTTCACTTTCAAGAATGTTCCTTTCAATACGGGCAAGTATAACAATTCCGCTATCCTTCCCTTCATCCAAGCTAGGGGAGGACCTGTTACTTCTTTAGGGATAAGGCCAAAATTTCACAAGAGGACCTTTTGTTGGAAAGGAGGTCTTGCTACTCTTCCGGGGATAAGGCCAAAGTTTCACAGGTGGACCCTTCGCTATCTCACTCTTTTTCTACATACACACTAAATAGTCCCTAAAATAACACTTAAGTGTTACCACTAATTTAAACAGACAATGCACCTATTCCCGTGTGATTTCACTTCTCACATTTTTCTTCTGCCTTATTTCAGGCTAACTTTTACTTTGCCGGCTTCCCAGATACCCTTCTGTACCTGTGTTCCAAAGACTACATAGAAACGCAACACTAACTCACTTTACATAGAATGTTAAACATTTAATCAATAATCAATAAATCACCAAACTAATCAATAATAACCATCATTCTGCTACCAGAAAAACTGATCCAGCGCAACCCCTAATTCATGAACCAGGGACCAGGGAAATCTCTTCACACATAAATTGCTTACCAAACAACGGGGCCCATCACACATTACCCATAAATGATGCCTGAAGACGGGCGCTGGAGTTGGGGGGTTTAATTTGTCAGTTTTATTATATACAATACTTCACTTTACATTAATAACATTTATATATATTCCTAACTATTCGTAATCTCAACTGTCTTCTTCCTTTGGTCGATGGACCATTAGTTGAAGAGTTGATGGTGACTATGATTAACTAAACACTTTAATACTTTAACTAAATACCCACAGAGTCATTTATTCGGTTAATAATTTTATTAAATGCTCATAATTCAGATTGTCAGTGCACACACAAGATCACATATAAGAGAACAAATTATCAAGCAATGTAATCAAAATGAATCATTTGTATCGACATCAAAGCGTGCATAGGAATGGGGAAGAGAAGGTACAGCATAAACACTTGCAGAAAAATATTGCAAAATTAAAGCATTTAAGGAGGGTGATACCCACCAAAGAATAAGGGAAACCACTTCCTTGGCCGAGGTTGTGGCAAGAGGTCCCCAGAGAAAGGCTCAGAGGACAAAGTTAACAGGACAGATGCAACTAAGTGTTGCCATAAACTAGTAAACAAATATAATCTCCCAATTCTATCTACCTTAATCTAGTTCTCCTTGGACGCAGTCTCCTCCCAAGCACTCCCGCAACGTTCTTGTACCTAAGGTGCTCTCAGGCTCAATGCTGGTCTGCTCTCTCTGGCTTGGTGCGCTGCTCTCTTGACATGTAGATGTTCTCTGCGTTCTCTCTCTGTTCTTCAGATCTGAACTCTGATGCTCCGCCACACCCCCAATTGGGATATCAGTTATACCCTAATGCCTAGCTCACTATCTTACAATGTTGCAGTATCAGTAGAAACTCGGCCTGTGATTGGTTGTCATAAATCATGCTAGGGTCGCCTCATCCAGTTCTCCTCGCAAATCCATCCCATACCGGTTTTAACAAAGGAACTATTAAGGATAAATACATTCGTATACTACTAATATCCATAGTTATACATTTTGCAACATTTTCACATTATGACATCCGCTTCACATTCAAATTGCACGTAGCGATGGCTGTTCCCACAGTCGCTGTCGCGTCTTGGCACATAAACAATAGGACACAGGTCAACATGGCCTTCACAAGGATTACATCAGCTGGTGCACTCTGCAGTTCATAAGCAGACAAGACATTTAGGCGCATGCGTCCTCCGTACCAACCAAGACAACCACATGCTGGTTCAGACAAGAGGCCATTTTCATGAAGGCCCAATCTCGTACTAAAGTAAATAAACACTAAAAGAATATTAATCCATGAAATAAAACCCATTATGGTTACCTCCCACCATACTAATACCCCGTATTAATTAATTCCTAGCGAAAGCTATTAATTTAAAGCAACATTTTAGTTATTTGTGCACAACATGCAAAATGTGCAATGTACAACATAGCATAAACATGCATTAGTACGATTTTTCAAAGCGCAAACAGTTAATACGTGCTCATGCCATCATGGTTTAGTATATTATGTAAAATGCGTTTGCCCCCTGTGTGAATGTGTGCATTCAGGGTTGGTTAGTCCATGCAGTCAATACATTATTATGGGGTTACTTAATTTCATGAGGATGTATTTTTACAAACCTCACTCCATCAGCAGTCAGGACCTTTATACAAGGCATGGTAGTTCCGACAGGGAAATCTATGAATGACACCAACGCACATCAAAATACACCTTGTGAGTCATAGCCAGTTATTTTTGTTTTTAAAAAACAAAAAAACTCTCTCCTGCTTTGGAAGATTATTTAAAAAAATAAAAAAGCATACAGTGTGGGCACAACAATAGCGGTGTTTGCTTATCAAACTCTGCAGCCTTCAGAGAAACCATTACAGTCGCAGCTGTGCTGAAGGTGTTGAAACCCCAACACGGCAGGCAGGGATCTCTAAATAGGGCAGCAGGTGATCAATTGGGGGAACACAGGACATACTCTCTTCTTACCTCGCAGGGTGGCAGGCCTTCCGCCAGGGTTTAAAGGATCCTGTAGCCTGACTATTAAATGGCACCTCATTCTTTAAATCCTGTTCTCCTCTGAAATCTACTAATAAGTGCCATGTATTTCTGCAGAAATCAATCCACTTGATTCATCAAAACTCCTCTACAATAGAATATCGAGGAAAACTATTTCTAAAAACAGAAATATCATTAAAAAATATTGATCACGAAATATTCTGATCCTATACTTAACCAAGAAATACACAACTATTGGCTACAAAATTGTCACTGTTGAAAATATTTAAATACCTAAACATTGAAATTAAAAGTAAAGACATACACAGTATTATTAACACATTAAATACATAAATCACTAAGCAAATGTTAAAAATTAATTTATTGACAACCAAATATAGTTGCCAATATTTAAAAAAAAACTATTTAAAATACACTAAAATAATGTAAAAACGTAAAATATATAATAACATATTAAACTATATAATTATAAATAACATTTAAACACTACAAAAAAAATATAAAACTAAACTTAAACTACATAAACAAAAAGCATAATTAATACTAAAATCGTAAATTAAAGCAATGAACACAACTATAACATAATTATTTATTAAAACATTAACTATACATAATTAACTATATTTTAATATAACTTGAAAAATATATATGCATAACATTAACACATAAACACTAATTAGCTTCCTCCAAATAAGGACTCAAACACCAAAGAAAACAACCAATGAAATTAAACTATAAACATACTAACCAATACAAACACTTTACTAATTAAATGACTGTAAAAAAGACATAAAACATGCAATAACTTATTGCAAAAAAGCCAACACTTCAAGAAGTTGATACTCTGCTGGGTTCTGCACAGCTGCAACAAAAAACCAAGAACAAAAAATCCACTTTTAAAAAAAAGCAACCCAATTCTCAAAAGTAAGTAAATTACATTTCTAGTAACTAAACACCAACAACAGTCAAACTTATAACTCACTCACTTATGTTATGTTATTTTAACTGTATTTGTATAGCGCAGTATTGCCCTGAGGCGTCTAAGCGCTGTAATGTATCAACTGGGAGTGTCAGCCAAGGGCTGTCATAAGAGTTACCAGGATTTGAATAACCAGGTCTTTACAGCCTTCTTGAAAGAAAAGAGACTAGATCCGTGTTTTATGCAGAGGGGAAGTGCATTCCATATTTTGGATACTTCCAGCACAATGCTCTTTCCGCCCCATCGTACTTTTTTGAATCTAGACTGTACCAAGAGGTTAGAAGTGGCTGAACATAGCTTTCTAGCAGGAACATACTGTTTAAAACTTTGATTCAAGAAGTCAGAACCAAGATTATGAACTGCCTTATAGGTTAAACATAACACTTTAAAGGTTATTCTTTGCTTAACAGGAAGCCAGTGCAGATCTTCAGGTTTTGGGCAACTGAACAGAATTTGAGGATTTTCAGTAAAAGCCTAGCTGCAGCGTTTTGCAGGACCTGAATTTTGTTTAAGTTATACTTATGGGTGGTCAGAAGCAGACTGTTGCAATCATCTATTTTAGACAGGATTAGCGAGGTAACTAATGTTTTTTGTAGGTTGGCAGGTATGAAAGGCAGAACTTTTTAAATTATTCTAAGGGTGTTAAATGTGGAAGAAGTAAGTTTATTTACATGATCTGTAAAGTCAAGTTTGGTATCAATAATCACACCCAGATTTCGTGCCTTTTCCACTGGGAGGGGAATTAGGCCCATAGTGGTTGGCCAGGCTGACGGACCCCAAAAATTTGATTTTGGTCCAAACAGTAGGACCTCTGTTTTTTCTGAGTTCAGTTTGAGGCAATTTTCATCCATCCAATTTTGGACAGCTATCATGCAGTTCTGAAATCTGTTTCCAGTGTTATCATCATTTTCCCTATGGAGACAACGATTTGGGTATCGTCAGCATAGGATGTGAGTGAAAATCCTAAATTTCTTATCAGATCTGCTAAAGGGAAACATAAATGTTAAAAAGAGTAGGGCTCAGCGAGGATCCCTGTGGGACTCCACATGGCAGGGAGAACGAGTGAGAAGTAAAGTTCTCTAACTTAACTACTTGCTCCGGATCCGCTAAGTAGGATTTTAGTAAGTTCCACGCCTGACCTGTGATTCCGCAGGTAGTTAGGCGACTTAATAGTCATTTATGATTGACCATGTCAAAAGCTGCCGAGAGATCTAGCAGGATCAGGGCTGCTCCTTTTCCTTGATCTAGAGCTTGTCTGATCTCTTCGGTTGCCTTGAGCAATGCTGTCTCCGTACTGTGGCTCGTCTGGAACCCAAATGGTGTTCTATCCAGAAGTTTGTTGGTCTCGATGAAAGAAATCAATTGTTTATTCAGAACTTTTTCCACTATTTTGGCTGGTAACGGGAGACGGGAAATTGGACGATAGTTGCATGGGTCTTTATGATCCATATTCATTCCATATCTTGGCGACAAGTCCACTTTACTGATTTAATCCAATCCATAACATTTGGAGAAGATGGATCGATCCAGCGTTTGCAGATCTCCCTCTTAGCTAAAAGTTTCAGATAAAACATGAGGCCACTTTGCTCCCTACTCAGTATGCTACGTGAGGTCTTGTCTACCCCCAATAGGACTAATACGGGGTTTAATGCTATGGTTACCCCCAGAATGTCTTTTAGAATAGTCTCAATGTCTGCCCATAACGTCTTAATCCCAGGACAAGTAAAGAAGATGTGCTCTTCATTAGCTTTTAAGAGACCACAACTTCTACACCTAGGGGTGGGCTGCGATACAAAGTGCGATTTTTTGGGGTGTCCTGTAAAATCTTTTAATAGTGAAGAAGTGATTTCACTTTAGATTTGCAGGCTTGATGACCGAATTTAGTAATTTTAAAGAGTTGTACCATATTGGTTGTAGGTCCATCCCCTAGAGAGTATCTTCCTACACTGTGTGTGGTAATATCATTTTCTTATCTTCAGCTTCAAGGAGTTTCCAGTATCATGTGGCTACTTCCTTTCTTTTGGATCTCACATCCTGGAGTGAGGACTCAAATTCCCAGTCCCCAGGGTCAAAGTTGCAAACCAGGATGACAGCTGCACATATTTGAACCTAGATAGACTATTACCAGTTTTAGCTCTCAGGACTTCCCAGGGTAGTTTCCCCTGCACTGTCATCAAATCCCCCCTGGTAGAAATCCCTGCCCACCTTAATGGGAGACTTAGCCCATCCTTCATACATTCTGGGGTGCCAGGAGAGTCCCATATAGGTGCAAAGTCAGAGTAATATCCAATGCTAAGTATTTTCCTCACCCTGCAGCAATGGTTTATTGCTGTATTTAGAGCCTTCAGTCATACCTTTTTAAACATTTCGGGGCACCAAACTTATACAAAAACCAGCAGCTCCAAACTCCCTTATCGTTTCTCCTAAAAGCATTCCCCACGTTGAACTAACCAGCTTTTCCAATAGCATCTGGAGGTTTTTAAACTGAAATGCCATGCATTATAAGTTTAAATCTGGGAGGGCTAAGCCTCCCTTCTGAAGCCTACGCCTCAACTTTTTCCACGCCAAACTTGCGCCAACGGGAAACCCATATAAAGCTGGTTATTTTCCCCTGGATCTTATCGATAATTGATCATGGGAAAGTGAGGGGGATGCAATTGAAAAGGTACGTCAATTTGGGAAGGATCAACATCTTAACAAGATTCACTCGCCCATAGATTGTTAATGGCAAGTTCTTCCATCTAGACAATAGAGTATCTACCTCCTTAGCCATCCTTTTCAGATTATGTAATGGTATTTCATCCACGGGGTTAACAATAACAATCCCTAGATATTTTATCTCTGCACGCATTTCCCCCTCCAGCCATCTATATTCCAACACATTACCTCAACCTTGGAGTTATTCACCAAATGCCCAGACAAGGCCCCGAACTCCACCAGCGAACCTCTCTAGCCTAGGTTTGGTTAGAACAGGTCAGAACGTAAGTCAGGAAGACCATCTGAGGTGTGGGCTGAGTGTATCAGGTGGAGTGGAATCGAGGGAAGAACCTCAGATTGAACAATGAGGTTCTATGATTACACCAAGGCACCACTCTAGGTGATGGCCCGGAAGGCCGGGTCAGTGCAGTGGGGCCAAATGCAAATGCAACAGACCATGAGGTGGACAGAAAGGGTAAAAATGGCCTGAGATTTGCAGACGCTATGGTGATATGAGGGCAAAAAAAACTTGTAACTTAAACGAAAAAAGATTAAAAATATTTTTATTTATATTTTATTGATATCGTTTTTAAATAAAAAAGTTTTGTTTTTTATTGAATTTTTCAGGTACATGAACAAAGATCTTTGCATCAACATCATTATGTATCGTACAGTATTCGTGCATGAAAATTACTATCGGAACGTAACTCTAGAAGGGGATCGGTCCATCAATAATCAAACCAGGTTATGCATTCCTTTACACTCTCTCCCTCCCTTTCATGTGTCCTGCCTCCCAACACTTTTATTAAATCGCCCTCTCTCGGGTCATGCCTCACTCCGTACCTGCCCCTTCGTGACCACCTTCGGTCTCTTCCAGCACCCCCCCACATTAAAGGAGATCTCGCTCCCCTCTATCCTAATCTCGCAACTCCAAAGTCAGGGGGCCGATGGTGGGTAAGTTATCAAGTACGTTCGTAAGGGGTCCCATATATCCTTCAGTCTAGAAGTAGGCGGGAGAAGTTCGGCATATGTCATGGATTGTTCTTGCCATATTATGAGGTCTTGGAGCCAGACCTTAAATTTAGGTGCCCTGCCCCTCCCCCACCTGCAGGCGACCTTTCTTTTGGCTAATAGAAGCCCAAGCGCAGTGAATCTCCTATGAGCAGCGTCAACCTCCTCAGTATACCCCAGCAATTTCATGATCGGTGAGGCCGGCAGTGGAGTCCCTATCATCACTCCGAGTGCTTCTAAAACCTGTTGCCAGTATGTCTTAATGGGTTCACATTCCCATATTTTATTGATATAGTTAACAACAGCAAAGCAAAAACAAAAATGACAGCAAGAAGAAATAAAAATATCACCATTTCAAAATGCCAAACTCAACAAACTTAATTTAAAATGTAAGTAAATATAACTCAGTGTAAAACAAACCAAAACACTCTATAGTTTAGAAGTTAAACAAAAATAAAAAAAGTAAACAATTTTTTAACATCTAATGTTAGCAAATGTAAAATTTTCATCAGAAAAAATCAGGTACCTGGATCATAATCTTCTATGAAAAACAAAAACCTCAACAAGCATTTCCACAAAATATGACATCAAAACTGCAGGTAGTAATGCATGTTTAAATAATAATGCTACTTGAAATTATAGTTTTTTAAAATTAATATTTAATATATAATTCTAAAACCCATAGATAAAATGTTGAAAAGAGCCACATACATCAAATCTTTGAATGTCAAACTGTAATTGACTCACATGAGATATACTTGCAGTCAAGAAAGTGCAAGCAGTGGAAAAATGCACTTGAAATGTACAAATTATTATTGTAATATATGTTATGGGAGGGCTACAGCTAAAAATGAAACTGTTGACAATGTTAGAGGCAATAATCAAACCCCAAATGTTACAGAAATTTAAGTCAGAAATGTATTCACTGTCAGCACAAGAACCTATAGGAGCAATTTAAAAAATATATAGTACCAAAATGTCTTGACTGCTACCGTTCAGACCCCACCCATCTGAAACGTGAAAGACTCATAGCCAGAAATAGAAAAGCAACAACTGAAAAACCTCCCGCGTAAAAAAAAATCCAAGATATAAAGATCCCCGAAAATTTAACTGTAACACAAAGTGACAAACCTTTATTTTGGTATGATAACACCAATAATGGCAATAGAATAATTATTTCTGCAACAGAAAACACCCTGCTACCATTACCTCAAAGCAACATATGTGTAAGGTAGACAGCACATTTAAATCATGCCCTCACTGTTCACACAAATCTACACAATGCATTGGGGAAAGCACTGAACTTTGGCAGGGTTACAATAAAATATTCCCATTCCAATCTAAGCTTCATTGGGGTAAGCATTGGCCTTTGAAGGGATTATAGTAACTATTTCCACTCCAAAGTAAGCTACATTTGGGAAAGTGTTAAATTTGAGAAGGGGAAATGTACTATTCCCACTGAAATTTAAACCATAATGAACAGACGCTTTAACTTTGAAGACTATTAGACCAAAAATATATGTATAGTTGTGAATACCAAAAAAATAGTAAACTTACACAAAAGTGTAAGTTTACCTTTGTGAATCAGGTCAAAACACACAATAAAGGCAATATTTTAGACATGATAATGTAATCTTCATTCTTGATCAGCATCTAAAAAGTGAATAGGTCTGACTGTGAAGAGATGCCATTCAAAACTTCACCTGCCTTGTTACAACACAAGGATCAACTAAAAACCTCTTGACAACATATCACCTACCATCCCTTCAAACTGAAAGAAACATCCAACTTCCAAAATCATCCTATGACTTAAATAACTACAAAATAAAAAAAACTTCTGACATAATCAACCACCTTTGCCCATATGTTTGAAGTCTTTCAGAGAGAAAAAAAACAGTGCTCTAGATCCTCTTTAAACCAGAACAACAACAGAGAGGAAACTAAAATTGCCTGACTCCTTGCTAGTATTGAAGAAAAAGAAAAAAACAATGGGCCCGATTCACAAAAGTAATCTGAGACAAAATCCTAACTTTACGACTTTCGGTATTCACAAAAGGCATTTAGGAGTAGTAAAGTTAGGATTCCTAACTTTAGTACTCCTAAACTGAGACAAAATCCTAACTTTATGACTTTCGGTATTCACAAAGGGCATTTAGGTGTAGTAAAGTTAGGATTCCTAACTTTACTACTCCTAAATGCCTTTTGTGAATACCAAAAGCCGTAAAGTTAGGATTTTGTCTCAGATTACTTTTGTGAATCGGGCCCAATATAACTGTCAATCCAAAAGCATAACCTTTCAAGAATTAGTTAAACTAGCTGTGATACCACCACAAGGCTCAAATAATCAAGCACTGTTTGAACAAAATTCGAACATCAAGAACCCTTTCTTTCTGTCAAAAATGCCTGCAATATTGCCAATGTTGACTCATACAAAATCCAAAAGGTCTGTCATAATATAAAGAAGATGGCGTCTTTAGTTAAAAAATTGACCAGCAAAACCTAAATGGTCTTCTTTTCAGGTTCTGCATTTCCCACCCTTCTGACAACGTACCTCACCAGTAAAACCATTGTGATGTATGAGTGACTGAATACCGAACAATTTAATAAATGATTGTGTTACCAACATTGACTTTCAACTCACAATCATAAACAGCTTCCTAAAACTGTACATTTTCATCATCCCTCAAATTCTCCATTGTTAAAGAAGCCAAACCTTGATCTCTTGAATTGCCTCCAAGTTTTTCTGGTGAAAACAACGGAAATTTCTTCATCCTTATGTGTGTGATAACCCACATACCTAAAAATAACATATTGAACTAATTTCAATCAAATACCTACCCTAAATGCAGCATAGGAATGGCATGATAATCTAAGATAATTCTGCCTGGTAGCAACAAATAGTTGGCATTAAGTAAAATTGACAATTTACTATTCTTTCCATCAAGATGAAGTAAAATAGGCCTATCCAAGAAGGGGTTTGTCTCTTTAGTGTTTGAAAATATGCCATGTTGGATTCTTTTAGTTTACCTGCTTTGTTACTTATAACTAGGGCATTGTAAGAGAATAGATTATTATTTGGGCTGGGCGATCACCCACCTCAAGGAATAATAACTCTAACTTGTCAGGGTGAACCCTAAAGTTACTAAATTAATCTAAGCTTAATCCCCTGGTAGCTATGGCACACAGCAGTCAGGCTTAATTTAGGGCAATGTGTAGAGTATTTATGTAGTACCAAAACAGCAACAGAGTCAAGACACAAAACAATAAAAAATCCTAACCAGATTATAATAATAGAGCACATTTTAGTGCACAAAATTGCGCCAAAACAACAAAAATCCAATAAGGGAAACCAGCGATATGAATTTTTAACATTTGAAGTAAATATAGCACCCAAAAAGCACTGAGTGCCAATGACAGTCAATGGAAGCAGTAGTCTGGTACCAAGGCAAAATTTCAGGTGATGCTTCGGATACACCAACAATTTCATCCCAGTCAATGATTTTACCACCTTCCTGCACAAACACAATCCTTAAAGGCATTTTCCTATTACTCTGGGGCCGATTCCGATCTCGGCCGGTAGGGCTCCGAATCGGATTCGGCTTTACCGGATCCGATTCGGAGCCCTGTTTCCCGACCGAACCGTGCGCGGGTCCGGCCGAGCGAATCACGATGCGAAATCGCCGACCGACTCGTCCAGGCGTCCCGGCCGCTCCGACCGACTCGCTCGCGGCTCGAACCGCTCCGACCGACTCGCTTCGGACTCGACTCGCACCGCGCAATGGAGACGTTCCCGGCCAGGTAAGTACGATGCGCGCCGCGAGCTAGTCCGACCGAGCCGCCCACTCCGGCTCGTAAGAGCTGTCGGAGCCGGACTTTGGGGGTCTGTGTCGGACCCCCTGTGCGCGTAGCCGCGCGAGTCGCACACAGGGGGACCCATGGGTCCCCCTACCTGTGCGTGTACGGCGCGATCGCTTCGCCGCGTACCCGCTGTAGAGGGCACCCTTGTCCGACTCCGCACCCATTGAGTCAATGGGAGCCCGCGTACGCGTTGTACGACCGGCTCCCATTGACTTCAATGGGAGTCCGACCGACTTCGAGTCCGATAACATACGGACGCATCGTACTCGTTTGGTCGGACTGCACGGGTCCGATTCGGTCGGAAATCTCTCCGGGTCCGGCTCGGTCGGTGAAATTTCCGGCCCGAATCGGAATCGACCCCTCTGTGTCATGTGTCACACATTGAAAAAGGAAGTAACGAGGTGAAATAAAGATATTTCTCCTCCTTATGCCTTGGTCTAGAAGGCACACCACATTGGCACAATTGTAGGTTTGCCCACCTTAGTAAATCTTGGATTGCATCAAAATCCATGCAATGGAATGCTCATGCTCCACCCACGGAACGCCTTCCTAACCAATGCAACCCAAGGCAGAGCTGTGCGCTGCCTTTGCGTTACTTTGAATTCACTAAACCATGCTTTGCATGGCTTAGTAAATCCTAGATAAGGACTTGCTTTGAACCTGCAGTGGCTTGTGTCATGCAAGGTCAACTCAAGTCCTTAGTAAATCTGGGCCTTAGTCGTTTTTATGATGCTCAAAATCCTCCAGTGGGGCAAGCCTGAAGCTGTGCCTGGTAAAGTTGCATTGAACTTGGACACCTTTGTGGCAAGCCTGAAGCTGTGCCTGGTAAAGTTGCATTGAACTTGGACACCTTTGCCGCAAGGTCTGCCTAGCAGCTCTGCAGGTCTTGAAAGTCCAAAAATGATCAAAGTCCCAACTTTTCAGGGTTTTTTTTTTAGCAGCTTCTCCAAGTTTATTTTAAGGATCCCAGGACCTCAGGGTGAGCCCCTTAGGGGCAGGATGCACCTCAGCATAGGCCACCAGCAAGGCCCAGTCCAGGTCCAAATGGTACTGGTCAGTTCAGGAAAAAGGCCTCTTGCAGCTTGTTGTGTCCCTGTAGCCACACAAGAGGTCAGCTAACTGCCCCTTGGAGCCTACCTTGTTCTCTGTACAAGAAGGAGCAGGCCCAGCCCTTCAGGACTCCTCTCAGGTTGCAAACAGCAGATCCAGTCCTCTTCTAATCTTCCACAGGTCCAGAAAGTAGTCTGAGGAGAGTGCCTTGGGGCAACACATTTATGCCTGACACTAGCTAGAGGACGGAGATGAATGTTGGCCCCTCCTTAACCAAGGAGTTAAACATTCCCATGGGCAACCCTACCCTCATTTGCAGCAGTTCCAGTTTGCCCTACTGCAAACAATCCCTCAGTGCACCTTACCCACAAAATCCAAGATGGACAATCCCTTCTCCCTTTGTGAAGTTCCTGTGTTCCCATCCAGAGGTGTGGCCAGGGTAAGTATCAGTCTTCTCCTCTGTGGTTACTCAAACCAGTTCTGGAGGTAACTTTCCACCCACTGGGTTGGGTGCCAGCCTGACTAGTGGGACAAAGGCTGCTCCTCCCTAGATGTATCCTGCCAAATACTTGTGACACAGCAGGCCTTCCTGGAGCTAAGTATCTGGGCCCACCCCAACTGGTCTTCCTGCCAAGGAAATAGAATCACCTTCCCACACCCAGGCCATTGTCCTTGCTCTGGGAGCAGTTTCTACCCCTCATTAAGGTCAAGCAATTGGCTGGACAGCTAATGTAAATTAGCTTCCAGGGGCTCCAGGCAAGAAAAAAGGTGGCTTTATAGAAGTTACTTTTCCTAATTATTTGTTAAAAATTCGACGTAACCATCAAATTGGGCTTTTAACAAATATTCTTGCCAAAAGTTACAGATTGAAGTTAATAATCTGGACTTTGACATTTTATAGGATTCAACTACAGCTCTACCAGTGAAAATAGTTTTTAGGGCCTAATCACTTGAGGAGCATGCCAAATTTTAGTTTCACACATGTTCCACTTTTTAATAGCAGGCACTCTACTCTGAGGCCAACAAGATGTATTTAGAGGTGACTTAGGGGCACATGCATCAACATAAGGAATTGCGATTCCTAAATAGCGATTTTTAAGTAATCTCTTTTTAGGAATCGCAATTCCCTATGCATGTAGGAATCGCAAAATAAATTGCAATTCCTACACAATACCTAATAGCGATTCGCAATGCGATTCGCAAATTGCGAATCGCTATTAGCTAATGTCACTCCATTAATTCCTATGGGCCTGTAGGCCCATAGGAATGAATGGGAATTAATTCGCAATTTGCGATTACCAAATTCGTAATCGCAAATTGCGAATGCAATCGCAAGGGTGCCAGGGGGCCTAAGGCCCCCCTGATGCATGCCCCCAAAAGGTAAGTGTGCACATGTGGCGCACACACATGCCCTAAGGGCATGTGTGTGTGCCACATGTCACTTTGAAAAATGCACTTTTGTTCCTTTTTCAAAGATTTTGCAAATTACCATCAACTTGAAGTTGATCGTAATTAGCGTTTCTTAAATGCGAAGTCTCATTTAGGAAAGGCTTGATGCATATCAAATAGGGAATCGCAATTTGCGATTCCCTAAATGCTTTCGCAAATTAGGTCATCGCAATAAATTGAGGTTACCTATTTTGCAAATGCATTCACTTAGATGCATCGAAAAAGGCATTTTACCGGTCGCAAACAGGCCGATTCTGTGAATCGGCCCGTTTGCGACCGGTAAAATGCTTGATGCATGTGGCCCTTAATATTTAAAAGCAGAGTTTCCTGCCTGTCAAAAAGGGTTATTTTGGCAGGTTTGACAACAGGTGTTTAGGCTGCTGCAGTTAGGCTACACATGATAGGCTTGCAACCATATTTTACAGGCCAGCCCCCCCTGTGGATGGCACCATAGACCACAAGTGGCATTTAACTTCCAGACCCTGGGTGTATCTCCTACACGATACACCAGGGACTTCTAGGCAAGTTGAATTCTGCCAGTCAGGGGTACACCAATTTAACCATGTTTAAAGGGGATGCACAGGCACTTTAATTCTGTTTAGCAGGGGTAAAGAGCATAGAGTTTAAAAAGTTACCAAATAGGGTCCTGAAAAAGCGAAATAACTGGGGCGACCATGCAAGAAAGGGGAATTTGCTATACGTGTCTTGAGGTTGAATCACTTAACTTTCTCCTGTCAATCTCCACATTCAGCTGTGAGTAGGTGTAAGTTGTGTAATTATGTGTATCGTAATCACATGGAATTACCTAAACACTCTGCAAGATAATGCAGAATTACGCAAGGTGCATCTTGCACATGTCGCATCAGTAAAATGATTCCACTGACGACGTTCATGCTCAAAAACGGTGCAAACTGCATGCTGTGGGGCACAAGCATGCAGCCTTTTTGTTTCCTTAGGCCTGCTCCTGTCTAGCCATCCCCTCGTGTTTCCTGCTCCATATGCCCCATCGAACCCAATCCATCCCATTCTGCTCCATCCGTCACCCTTTTTGTATTATATATTTTCACTTTTTAATTAGTTTCCCACTCCCCTGTGTGCTTATCTTACATTTTTGTTTCCGGGCTAGTCTGTTTTCTGTACCCTTCCCGCTCAACCTCTAGCTATGACAGAGGCAGGCAGCACCACAGAGTCCTACACCCCCTGTGGCAGACGGAGGGGTGAAGGGGGGATGCTCTCTTGCATTTATAGCAAGGGAAAGGCGGCGCAGCTAGTTTTATTATGTTCAGCTTCACCTCCCACTCATGCTGGCAATAGGTGGCAGGAGCAGCCAGGGCTATGGCCTAGTGGAGCAACAGTTGAGGTCGTGGAGAGTGTGCGCTACATGTGCTGCCAAACGGGATCTCCCACACACAGCAGCAAAGTGATGCTCTGCTCGGCCGACATGATCAATAGGGAGCAAGCCCTCCTGGACCAGCTGGGAGTGAAAGTGGCAGGGCTAGGAAATTGATTTTTTGTAAAATTTTCATTACTATTCCATTTATTACTTTTCAGGTAACTTTACATCACAGGTAAGTTTATGTGATGTGATTATATATATATATACAATAGCTACATTTGATCACACCAATATGCTGCTTGAGATGCTCCAGTTCTGTCTAGAAAATAACAATTTCTTACATGGACAGCAGTGGTACAGGCAACTGTCCGGGACTGCCATGGGCAGTTGCTTTGCGCCGAGTTACGCCTGTATCTTTATGGGGTGGTGGGAGTGTGAATTTGTCTGGGCGAATGACTTTGCTGAATACACCAAGTATCTGGTCCTTTGGACCAGATACATTAATGACATTTTTTTAATCTGGGATGGTCCTCAGAATGCCCTTGATAAATTCCTTCTGGCAATCTCCAACAATGAGTTAAACTTGAGGTTTACGAGCACCACCAGCAAGGATAGAGTGGACTTTCTTGATGTCAGTGTAGAGGTACTAAATGATACTATACAGACAAGCCTACACAAGAAAGCAACAGCCGGGAATAGCATCCTCCATGCCAAAAGCCACCATCCTCCCAAGCTGAAGAATAGTATCCCCTACGGGGAACTCCTCAGAGCCAGACGTAATTGCAGCACACCAGAAACCTACACGCGGGAGGAAGGCATAATGGTAGAAAGATTCCTACAGAGGGGGTACACACAAAAAGTAGTGAATGAGGCAAGGAGGAAGGTGAGTGAAGTGGGGAGAGAAACCCTACTCAAACCCAAACCTAGGAAGAACACCCAGCCAGTGATTAGACTCATCACCACCTTCAATTCGGATTGTGCTAAGGTCCAGGCGATTATCAAAAGACACTGGCACTTAGTCAAGCTGGACCCTATGATTCGAAAATTGGTCACCCCAAGCGCCAATATCACATACCGCAGAAGTAACTCACTGAGGGATATGTTGGTCCATAGCTTGATGGAACCCAGACAGAAACCTAGCAATCCTTGGTTGAGGGAACTCCCAGGATTCCACAAATGTGGAAAATGCAAGGCCTGCGCCAACAGCACAAATGTCAAGACAGTAACCTTACCCAATGGCAAGCAACACAAGATACGATCCTTCATCAATTGCAACACGGAATTTGTTGTTTATGTTCTGCTGTGTGTTTGCGGTTTGAGGTATGTTGGGAGCACGAACTTTCCGGTGAAAAAACGTGTCTTAGAGCACTTAAGGGCCATCAGAAATAATGATTTAACATATCCCATGGCTAGACACTGCAACACTGTACATAGCTCCACCAAAACTGAGAACCTAAAAATCTCATATTTTGGCATTGACAGGATTCCCGTGAAGAGTCGGGGTGGAGACAGGGAACGAGCATTGAGAAGACTGGAATCTAAATACATAATCAGTCTCAACACCAAACACCCGGGAGGTCTGAACCAGGATGAGGAGCTTCATGTTCACTTAGGATAATGCCATCTGTCCCCCGGGTGTTTTGTATGCAACTGCTATTCATTTCATTCCATTTCTAGGGCTTGTTGTTACTTCCTGCAGTGGTATCTGACTCACCACACTGCAAAGCCTTCGCATGTCTCCTCTATTTTCCTTCCTTCTATCTCTCTCTCTATCTTTTTCACCTGATGCCACCGGATCTCTAAGGTCACTGGACCAATGAACTGTTATGATATACTAGAAAATGAAACATTCTTTCTCTCTCTCACCGGATGCCACCTGAATTCCAAGGTCACTGGACCAATGAACTGCACTGATATGTAAAATCTTGAATCTTTTGGGGAGATTTCCTTTCTGGGCAATAGAAGGGATTATGTAGTGATCTTATCCACTTGCACTGGCAATTCCCTTCTTATGGCATTTTGTCAATTTTTTCGCCGTGTATATTCATGTATATATATTTATATATTCTATTGTTTGGGTGAGGCACCCTTTATTTAATTTGGGACAAAACAATTTTTTAATTTCCCTAAAAAAAGTTTTTGACTTGTATAGTCTTTTTTTTTTTTCTTTGTGACTGATGAGTTGGCATTTTTCTGTTAATGCCCAAAGTCTTTCTCCCATGTTTAATTTTCCCTCCACTGTGTCTCACTGTATGCCATAAATACAATGCCACAATGTGTGTTCCCTAGCTTTGACAAAGACCTCCTGGTTGAAACGCGTCAGCTACCCCAATAAACTTTCTTGGACTTACCTGGAGTGCGGGCAATTTTCTTGTGGTGCGGCGCTGCTGCGTCTGCAAGGACCTTTAAGCATATATATATATATATATATATATATATTTGAAAAGGTTTGCCATCTTGTGAGATGCACTCCCAGGAAGTAAGCAGACACAGGAACTGGGATATTAAAACACACTGACCAGCAGTTTAATGCGACGCGTTTCAGGCTTACGCCCTTCTTCAAAGCCAACTGCTCTCCAGGACGACCAAACATTTCTGCCAGCATTTTCCCTCCATTTATTCAAGACACGCCCCAAGTGGGCTTCAAGTCACGCCCCAAGTGGGCCGGCAAATCACATTGCCTGCAAAGCATGATGGGTCTGGTAGTTCCTTACCCATGTGGGTCTGTTTGTAGCCATCACTGGTTTTCAAAGTTCTTTAAATGGTGCTTTAAAACAAAGAAACACAGCTCTCTTTACAGGCCGCTCCTCCTGTTCCACCCGCAGATGGCTACAAACAGACCCACATGGGTAAGGAACTACCAGCCCCATCATGCTTTGCAGGCAATGTGATTTGCCGGCCCACTTGGGGCGTGACTTGAAGCCCACTTGGGGCGTGTCTTGAATAAATGGAGGAAAATGCTGGCAGAAATGTTTGGCCGTCCTGGAGAGCAGTTGGCTTTGAAGAAGGGCGTAAGCCTGAAAGGCGTCGCATTAAACTGCTGGTCAGTGTGTTTTAATATCCCAGTTCCTGTGTCTGCTTACTTCCTGGGAGTGCATCTCACAAGATGGCAAACCTTTTCAAATATATATATATATATATATATATATATATATATATATATATATATATATATATATATATATATAATTTGAGATGTCATCAGCGATGTCATAAACGATGTCATAGAACATTTCATGGGTGATGTATCATGTGTGGTCATAAGCAGTGCATGGTTGGGGTGGAAGTTATAGTTACCTCTGCTAATTATAACTGGTGAATTTCTCTGGGGTGTTTTGTACAAAACATTAATGTTGTCACCAACATATTCACCTAACTATAATGTTACTTTACCATTTGTTATTTTCAGTGAATTTCTAAGTTTTTTTAACAAAATACATCTTTTTATCACACCTAACTATAACGTTACTTTAACCTTTGTTTTTTTCCAGTGAATTTCTAGGTTTCATTTTTTAACATATATTATTATTTTATTTCCAACATGCATATGATAGGATAAATAAAGGATCTGGAAGGACTGGCCTCTCTGCTGAGACTTCTCTATTGGATGACGGGTGTGCAAAGTAGGGTGTGAGGAGGGACTGGTCTCATAGATCAGACCTCTCTCTTTGATGACAGATGTGCATGGTAGCAAATAGTGATGGGCTGACCTCTCCACTGACATCTCTCTCTTAGATGACAGGTGTGTGAAGTAGGGTGTTCAAAGGGACTACCCTCTCTGCTGAGTCCTCTCTCCTGGATGCCATGTGTGTGTAGTGGAGTGTGGGGAGGGACTGGCCTCTCCGCTAACACTTCTTTCTTGTGTGACAAGTGTACACGGTAGGGTGTGGGAAGGGACTGGGCTTTCTGCTGAAACCTCTCTCTTGGAGAAGATTTGTTTGTAGTAAGGTGTGCGGAGGGACGGGCCTGTCTGCAGAAACAGCTCTCTTGAAGGACGAGTGTGCATAGAAGAGTGTGGGGAGGGAGTGGCCTCTCCGCTGTCACCTCTCTCCAGGGTGGCAAGCCTGCATAGTAACATGTAAGGAAAGACTGGCCTTTCTGCTCACACCTCTCCCCAGGGTGACAGGCATGCACATGTATAGGAGGATGGAGGAGGAAGTGTCTTTTCCACTGACACCTCTCCCCAGTGTGATAAATTTGCATAGTAGCCTGTGGGGACAGACTGGGCTCTCTGCTGATACCTCTCCCCAGGGCGACATGTGTGCATAGTAGAGTGTCAGGTGGAAGTGGCCTCTCTCCTGACATCGCCCCCCCAGGATAATAGGTGGACAGACACTCTTCTCTCCACTTACACCTCTATCTATAGTGACTGATGTGCTTTGTAGGGTGTGGGTAGGGACAGGCTCTCCACTGAAACTTTTTCCTAGGGTGACAAACGTATGCAGTAGGGTGTGGAGAGAGACTAACTTCTCTACTGAAACCTATCCCCACAGTGACATTTGTAGTAGAGTGTGGGGAGACACTGCCCCCTCTGTTGAGACCTCGCCCATGGCGACTGCTGTGTGTAGTGTGGTGTAGGAAGGTGCTGGTCTCACCAATGAGACCCCTTGACAAAGTGATTGGCGTACATAGTATGGTGTGGTGAGAGAGTGCCCTTTCCACTCAGATTTCTTCCCAAGGAGATGGTTGTGAATAGTAGGCTCTGATAAACAAATATCATTTCCAGTGAGAGTGTTTTCTACAGTGACAGGTGCGCATAGTAGAATGTATTCAGAGATTGCCTACTCCCTTCTACTTTTTGTGATCTCTCGAGAGCCCTAAAATATTGCAACATTTAAAAAAGTCTTTTTTACATATTTTTCCATCACAGTACTTATGCCTTACAAACCTCCTCTTAATAACTAGGGGAACAATATGCATTTCTCCTAGTAGAGTATATTGAGAGGTCGCCTACTCGTTTCTACTTTTCACAATCCTGCAAGAGTTCCATGAGATCACAAATTATTTCTAAAAATAAATTGCATTTTTTTCCTTCAAAGTACCTATGACTTACAGACCTACTCTCAATAACTAGGGAGACAGGATATAGTTCTCCTGCTCACTTATAAAGCTTTTTTATTTCATTCTCAGAACACCGGACATTTTTCACAGTAAACAATAAAGGTGGCCATTTCATTCCTAAACCTCCAACAACAAGCCAATCAGTCATGCGAGTCTCGCTGGACTCTCTCGGTCCCAAGAGAATGAGAAAGATGACAGGGAATAACAGGTCTCTCGACCAATCAAAGGGCTCCATTTTTTAATTTATGCTCTCACAGGCCTATCATGGACCTCTTGCAAAACTCTTTCAAAGCCAACTGTCCAGATATATACATTTTTAACCTTATTTTCTCAAACACTACTCAACAAATGTACACCACATCACAAAAAGTGCAATCTGTGAACCAATATCTAGCTTCCTGCCAAATGTGGTGTGGTTCGCTGTAGCCCTGCCCAAAAAAGTCTAGGGAAAATGCACGGGGGAAATTTGCCTTTGGGATCGCCCTTTTTTCTTGCCCCACTGCTTGACGGATCACTCTGAACCTTTACAGGAAGAAGCTGAAGTGAATTAGCTTTTTTGGGGGAAAGTTTTGTGAATATTCGTCAAACGGTGCCAAAGGTATTAGCAAACTGAAAAATGTGATGTGTAAGGAAAAGCAATCCTAACTATGACTACCCAGTGGCAACCACTGGGTAATATATATATATATATTACCCATATATATATATATATATATATATATATATATATATATATATATATATATATTCACTGAAAAAACCATAGGTTTCAGACACGTTATAGTTACAAATTAGCATTTAAAAAACCTTTGAAATTCACTGAAAAAACCATAGGTTTTAGGGACAGTTATAGTTACTTGGACATTGCACTGCGTACAAAACCCGTGAAATTCCCCGTTATAGTTAGTTCAGCTAACTATAACTCGCGCCTCACAATGCACTGCTGATGACGTCACATATTACATCACTCATGACATGGTCAGTGACATCACTGATGACATCACTGATGACATCTCAAATGACATCACTGATGACATCATCCAGTGACTGTGTGTTTCTGTAAAGTTTAAATATTTTTAATATATATAGGAAAAGACGTATTGAAGAATGAGTGGGTGTGTAAGTGTCTGTATGGATGATTTAGTAGGTGCGTGACTGACTCTATAAGTGAGTGATTTAACGTATCTTACTGAATGCATGGGTTAGTGACTAATCTGGGTGAATGTCTGTATCCGTCTGTCTGTTGCTGTGTAAGTGGCTGCATGTGTTTGTGAATAGCTAAATGAGTGTCTATATGAGTTATTGAATGCTTGTCTGAGTATCTGTATGGGTGCCTGAGTGTTTGTGTGGGAGGGGTGTGTGCAACTCTGTGCATAGATGTGTGAGTGGGGGATTCACTGGGTGGATGGTTTCAAGAGTGCATCTGTGATAGACTGTATGGGTGGGTAAGTGTGTGTAAGAGTGTGTTAGTGAGTGAATGTATGTCCCAGTGGTACATGTGTGAGTAACTACATATGTGAAAGGCAGTATATATGTGTGTTGGAGTATATAAATAGCTATAAGCAAGAGTGAGTGATTGTGATAGTGGCTGTATGGATGAGTGTGTGCTTGTATCAGTGATTGTATAAGAGCGTAACAATGTGCTACTATTTGTATGAGTAAGTGAGCTGGTGTGTGTATAACTGTATAGGTGAGTAAATGGCAGTGTGTTTAATTATTTGCATGACTGACTAGGTGTCTGAGTATCTCTATGGATGAGTGGCGTTGTTTGAGTGTCTATATAGGAGTAAGAGTGCATATGATAGTCCTGTACTGAGTGACTGTAAGTATGAGTGACTGTACGGGTGAGTGAGTGGATGTGTGTGTGTAGACCTAAGAATCAGTGAGTGGGTATGTAGTTATTGGTGTTGGTGTGTCTATGGTTTTGCGAATGGCAGTCTGTAATTTAGAGTGGGTGTATCAAAGATTATATTAGGGTGTGAGGAGGTGCATCAGATTATCACGTGGATGATGTCATCAGTGATGTCATTTGAGATGTCATCAGTGATGTCATCAGTGATGTCACTGACCATGTCATGAGTGATGTAATATGTGACGTCATCAGCAGTGCATTGCAGGGCGCGAGTTATAGTTAGCTGAACTAACTATAACGGGGGAATTTCACGGGTTTTGTACGAGTGCAATGTCCAAGTAACTATAACTGTCCCTAAAACCTATGGTTTTTTCAGTGAATTTCAAAGGTTTTTTAAATGCTAATTTGTAACTATAACGTGTCTGAAACCTATGGTTTTTTCAGTGAATTTCAAAGGTTTTTTAAATGCTAATTTGTAACTATAACGTGTCTGAAACCTATGGTTTTTTCAGTGAATTTCAAAGGTTTTTAAATGCTAATTTCTAACTATAACGTGCCTGATACCTACGTTTTTTCAGTGAATTTCAAAGGTTTTGTAAATGACAATTTTTAAATGTATTAATTGTTATATTAATTTTTTTCATACTGATTTACTACATTTTTTAGAAACAATTTTTTTTTACATATTTTATTTTTTAAATTACATTGTAATTACATTATACATTACATTACAAAAAATACTTTCTCAGAATGAATTACTTTAGTTTAAATACTTTGCACATAGGCAATAGACTTTTAAGTACAGTAGTTACAGTTGTTGCAATGGGCAACACATTTTCAAACACAATGCAACATTCAGCTCAATGTGAATTTCTAGTTAAATGCAATTAGTTACTTTATGGATTACTTTTCTAACCACAGGACTGGATCCTAGATTCAGTCCTGGTACATCTCCTGTAAACAGTTGAGTAAAAGCGTTTTGGTTACAGTCGTGATTTTTAAGGAATATTATTGTATTTTAAAAGTTGACACTTAGAAACTTTTTCTCATAGAATCACCAATGTTATCCTATGGGAGGAAATTCACTTAGCAGGTAAGTAGTGTTATCGTGACTTTTTCTCACTCAGTGGTGGATCCTGGATCCAGCACTGGTGCATCTCCTGTAAACAGTTGAAAGAATGCGTTTAAGTCATACAGGCGATTTTTAAGGAATATTTGTAGTTTGTGAAAATCGACACTTTGAAACTTTTCTGCTGAAAACCAGACAATGGATTCCTATGGAAGGAAATACAAGTTACTGGTAAGTACGGTTAAAATTACTTTTCAGGGTCAGTGCTGGGCTAAAAGATGCAGCACTGGGTTCTCTCCTGATAACAGGTGAGTAAATCGGAATTCGTATTTCGGCTGATTTTAGAGGAATATTTGTATGTTTCAAAAATCGACACTTAGAAACTTTTTCAGCAAAAAGCAGGCAATGATATCCTATGGAAGGAAATTCAAGTTACTGGTAAGTACGGTTAAAATTACTTTTCAGGATCAGTACTGGGCTGAAAGATGCAGCACTGAGGTCTCTCCTGATAACAGGTGAGTAAATCGGAATTCGTATTTCGGCTGATTTTAGAGGAATATTTGTATGTTTCAAAAATCGACACTTAGAAACTTTTTCAGCAAAAAGCAGGCAATGATATCCTATGGAAGGAAATTCAAGTTACTGGTAAGTACGGTTAAAACTACTTTTCAGGACCAGTACTGGGCTGAAAGATGCAGCACTGAGGTCTCTCCTTATAACAGGTGAGTAAATCGGAATTCGTATTTTGGCTGATTTTAGAGGAATATTTGTATGTTTCAAAAATCGACACTTAGAAACTTTTTCAGCAAAAAGCAGGCAATGATATCCTATGGAAGGAAATTCAAGTTACTGGTAAGTACGGTTAAAATTACTTTTCAGGATCAGTACTGGACTGAAAGATGCAGCACTGAGGTCTCTCCTGATAACAGGTGAGTAAATCGGAATTACGTATTTTGGCTGATTTTAGAGGAATATTTGTATGTTTCAAAAATCGACACTTAGAAACTTTTTCAGCAAAAAGCAGGCAATGATATCCTATGGAAGGAAATTCAAGTTACTGGTAAGTACGGTTAAAATTACTTTTCAGGATCAGTACTGGGCTGAAAGATGCAGCACTGAGGTCTCTGCTGATAACAGGTGAGTAAATCGGAATTCGTATTTCGGCTGATTTTAGAGGAATATTTGTATGTTTCAAAAATCGACACTTAGAAACTTTTTCAGCAAAAAGCAGGCAATGATATCCTATGGAAGGAAATTCAAGTTACTGGTAAGTACGGTAAAAATTACTTTTCAGGATCAGTACTGGGCTGAAAGATGCAGCACTGAGGTCTCTCCTGATAACAGGTGAGTAAATCGGAATTCGTATTTCGGCTGATTTTAGCGGAATATTTGCACAATGGTGAAGGGAGGGGCGGGGCCTGAGGTGACATCTGTGCAAACGCGCCCGTGGCGCGTTTTAAGTTGGGGATTAAGTCCCCTTTAATCATGAGGGTCCCTGGGGGCCAACTAGCCCACCAGGAACCTCAGTATGCGCCAGGGGCTGCGTTGCAGAGACGTGTACAGAGGCCACACCCCTTTTACACCTCTCTGCAAGGCAGCTCTGTGGCGCTTTTGGAAGTACATGGTGGGCTAGTTGGACTCCAGGGACCCTCAGGATTCAAGGGGACTTAATCCCCCATCTTAAAACACGCCACGGGGCCTGTTTGCACACATGTCACCTGAAGCCCAGCCCCCTCCCTTCACCACTGTGCAAACGCGCCCGTGGCGCGTTTTAAGTCGGGGGATTAACTCCCCTTGAATCCTGAGGGTCCCTGGGGGCCAACTAGCCCAAAAGGTATATCCAAAAGCGCCACAGAGCTGCCTTGCAGAGAGGTGTAAAAGGGGCGTGGCCTCTTTACACCTCTCTGCAACGCAGTCCCTGGCGCATACTGGAGGTTCCTGGTGGGCTAGTTGGCCCCCAGGGACCCCCAGTATTGAAGGGGAATTACTTCCCCATCTGCAAACGCGCCAGGGGCGCGTTTGCAGAGTGGTGAAGGAAGGCGGCGGGGCCTGCGGCCCGATCGTTTTTTTGTTTTTTTTTTTTTTTCCCTGAAGGGGGCTGTGTGGCCCCCTTCCTTTTTCCTATTTTTGGGCCCTGGGGACCCCATCCCCCAGGGCCTTATCCCCTTTTTTTTTTTTTTTAATTATACGGGAAGGGGGCCGCGTGGCCCCCTCCCCTGGCCGAATCCTACCCCGGGACCCCATCCCCCGGGGCATGGCCACACTTTTTCATTAATTTTTAAGGAGGGGGCTGCGTGGCCCCCTCCTCAGGCCTCCTTTTGCCCCAGGGACCCCATCCCCCGGGGCAGGCCTTTTTTTTTTTTTTTTTTTTTTAATTATTTCTGGGGAGGGGGCCGCGTGGCCCCCTCCCGAGCCACTACTTGCCCCGGGGACCCCATCCCCCGGGGCCTGGCCTCTGGTTGGGGACTGTGGGGGTCCCCAAACCCCCACAGTCCCGCCGGCTCCCCGCCTCCTGCGCGAGCCGGCATTGCTTTCCACATGGGGAGCAGCTAACATGCTGCTCCCCATGTGGAAAGCAATTGTCTTTGGATATTGGAAGCGAGAGCAGGTTTCCTGCTCTCTTCCAATATCCAAAGCAGTTTGCAATGACAGGACGGAGCCGCGAGGCTCCCATCCTGTCATTGCAAACAGCAGTGTCCCGGGGGTAGGCACCCGGGACACTGCAGGAGCCGGCCCTGGGGGTGGTGGTCCCCAGGGCCACCACAGGCTCCAGGAGGGGGCCGCGCGGCCCCCTCCCATCCAAATGCACAGCCCCGGGGAGGTGGTGGTCCCCGGGGCTCGGGGTCCTTAACGGACCCCCATTTTCAATTTTGTTAGTGCCCCGGGAGGTGGTGGTCCCCGGGCGTGTGGGGGCTGGAACCCCCACACATGTTAATTTAATAAAGAAGCCCCGGGAGGCGGTGGTCCCGGGGCTGCGGGAGGGCTCAGAGCCCTCCCGCTACTTTTTCAAATAAAGCCCCGGGGGTGGCGGTCCCCGGGGCTTGGGGGCCCTTAGAGGCCCCCCATACATAAAATAAACCCCCTCCAGCATGCCCCCGGGACTTGGCCCACCCGGGGGCAAATTTACATCGAATCGCGGGAGACCGCGCTTCGATTTTTTTTTTTTTGCAGCACATCCTGCCGATTTTTTTAAAAAAAAATGCTTTTTTGCCCAGGGGGTCCTTGTAGGACCCCCTGAGCAGGCCCTAGGGGGTTAGGGTGTTTCTACCCTGCCCCCTTTGTGCGTTTTGCGCACTTGTTTCTTTTTTTTTTCTCGGCGGGATCCGCGCACCCTAAGCGCATCCCGCCGATTTAAAAAAAAAAAAATGCTTTTTTCTGCCCAGGGGGTCCTTGTGGGACCCCGTGAGCAGACCTAGGGGGTCAGGGTGTTTCTACCCTGCCCCCTTTTGCGCTTTGCGCACTTGTTTCTGTCCCTCGGTTCTACCGAGGGACAAAATGGCTGCCAACACTTCTTGATTTGGAGTGTTGACAGCCAATTAGCATGCAGCTCGTGATCGGGAGGGTACGCGGATCCGACGCGCCCATAGATATATATGTGATTTTAATTGTGAATTTCTCAGGAACTACTGAACGGATTTACACCATTTTAGCAAAAGGCACCAGTCTGAACCAAGGGCTACCTCTTTGCCAAATTTGGGGTAATTCCGTTCAGCAGTTCGGGCTGTAGCTGCGACTAAAGGTTCCTATGGAAAAATGAATGGGGAAAACGCGTTTTGGGACCCCCTTTTTCTCGGCCCCCGCTTGACGTATCACCCGAGACTTTCAGGGTAGGAGCGGACCGGAGCGCCCCAACAAGTTGGAAGCTTTCGCGAAGATTCGTCAACCTGCGCCAACGTTATTGCAAATAGAATGTCGCGGATTTCCTATGGATAATAGGTCCTAACTATAACTATCTACTGGCGACCGCCAGTAGATAATATATATATATATATATATTACCCAGAGGGCTTTCAATCCAACTGACAACAAAGGGGGTGGATGATTCCTTTTCCAGACACAGGGGTGGGGTTGGGGGGTCTCTTAGAGGTCCACAGGGGTCACAGGAGGGATAGAAGTTTTTTTGCTATCTGTATCATCTATCAGGGGGTGATGGGGTTGGGGTGATTTAAAGAGTCAGAACGATTGGAAATGGGATCTTGAATACAATATAAGACTTGAGGAAGGGAGGCAACTTTAGATTGAAGTCAGGGAAGGATGTGCTAATTTAAGATTAACATAATGCCTTGTTTGAAATGTATGTGTTGGAATGTGGCTGGGCTGGATCAAACTAGAAAGCAGCAATTAATCTGGGAAGAACTAGTAGTCTATAAACCACACATATTGGGAATAACCAAAACTCACTGGGCATACACAGATCAGCAAGTGCTAAAACAATTGGGGTATGACAGAGTTATTTGCTCATCCCAGACAGTCTCTATATGGGGGGTTGCTATAATGAAATCTATGAGCCTAGAAGCTAGAATTCTTAGAACTTCTGCAGATGGTAGGGGGAGGTGGGCTATAACTCAGCTTGTAATCAATGGGCAAAAATGTACTATCTCTGTTGTTTATGGCCCTAATCTTGATGATCCGGTGGTCTTTGCTTATTTAAGTATGGAACAGCTGGACTGGTCCGGTGATCTGATTTTTATGGATGATTCCAACTGCGTAATTGACTATAGTATTGATTCTACTAACCGTCAGGCATGTATAAGAATGACTCGTGCTTCCATTCTGGAACTCATGTGATTGCATGGGTTAGAGGATGTATGGAGAACATTATTCCCTCTGCTACCAGGGTACACCTACTATTCTTCTCCACATAGGCAGTAGTCACAAATTGACATGATACTTGCGAAAGAGCAGATGTTGGAGAGGACACATATCGAGTAATGACTGAAGATCACATCAGATCACAACACTATCATGTTGATCATGCAGGTACTACAAGATGGTGGGGAAAGCCGACGCCGATTCTCATTTCCTCGCCATCTTCTTGCTAATATGGAGTATTGGTGTACCTAAAAAGCTCACATTTAGAATACTAATGAATTAATAAGAGTTCTGCTTCAGCTGCAATTGTGTGGGACTGCATGAAGGCATATATTAGGGGGGTAACACTCCAGTTTATCTTAAACAAAAATAAATGCTTGCAGCATGAAGTGCTCCAATGTCATCAGGATTGTCTGGATTTAGAGTTGCAGCATGCACAGGCAATTCTTTCCAGAGACCTGTCTGACCAGTCCAAATATCTAAGGCTAATTGAGAAGCGGCAAATGCTTCATAGGGGACTAACTGAGACAGTGGCTGCCAGTTACCAGAAGAATAAGGCGTATCAGTATGAGTATGAGGAGAAAGTCCGCCACCTTCTGGCACATCAGATCTCTGATAAAAGGGCGAGTTGTACCATAAAGCTATCTTTAGGGATGATCGGGTTGTACACACTCACCCTCAATCGATAGCTGAGCAATTCACCTCTTTTTACCAAAGGGTGTATTACATGCCTGGTAGTAATGACCATCATACTGTTGTAAACTACTTTCAGGAGAGTGGAGAATAGTTTGCCTCGGCTTGACCCTTAGCAGGAACTTATGCTATAAAGGAGTATTGGTTTGGGGAGGTTGAAGCAGCTATTATTGCTTTACCATCGGGGAAAGCTGCTGGAGAGGACACAATACCCCTTGATTTTCATAAAGTATTTATGGATATTCTAGCAGCAGAATTTTTCGATCTGATTAGATTCATTGGTAACGGCGGAGTCGCCCCAGCATCATGGGTGGTGACTAATATTGTGGTGTTTCTTAAGAATGAAAAGCCACCTGAGGAAAGGGGCTCTTACCGCCCTATATGTCTGATAAATACAGACGCTAAGGTCTTCTCCAAAATCTTAGCGACACGTCTTGCCCTACTCATGCACAAATTAGTGTCAGAACAACAGCATGGTTTGACCCCGGATGTGATACTACGGCACATATCAACACTGCAAGAGCAGCATTTGATGTTGCTGGGAAAACCAAAGACTGGATTGGCATGATAATGTTGGACGCGGAGAAGGCCTTTGACCTGGTCACCTGGGAGTCACTTTGGTTGACCATGGATGCATGCAGGTTAGGTAGCTGGTTTATAGCATTGGTGCAGATGATGTATAAGAACTCAGCAGCTAAGGTTTTGATGGGTGGCAACTCCTCTACTTTATTTACAATATATAGAGGCATACAGCAGGGGTACCCACTCTCCCTTTGCTATTCGCTCTTTACATAGAACCCTATCTAAGACAACTATCGCAGAACAAGGGCATACCGTCTGTTAGATTAAATGGCATTGAATTCAAAATAATGGCTTATGCCGATGATATAGCAGTTTTGGTCACTAACCTGAGTGTGACAATCGATCTTATATCAAAGGAGGCGGAACAATTTGGCACCTTTTACGGGTTACAAACTGAACTTATCGAAAACACAGATAATTCTTCATTTGAAATCACTTCCCCGCTAACTGCAGTCATAGACACAGCTACATAATTAGGCATACGGCTAAGCAACCATGTGGAAGATGTTATCATGCTTAATTACGAGCCCCTTCTGAAAACAGTAACTGCCAAATAGCAGCAATGGCATCGACTTACCCTGAGCATTTTGGGGTGATGCAACATCATTAAAATGAATATATTGCCGAAGTTTCTTTTAATATTTTGATCCATACCATTGCATGTTCCTGGCTCTTTTTTCAAACGCCTGGAGGGGGCAGTTAGTAGTTTTATATGGGGCTATAGGAGCGCCAGGCGAGCTATTTGTTTTCTGAAACTATCATGCACACAGGAAGGGTTTAAGTTACTGGGTTTTAAGCCATACTTCTGGGCATTATTCACTGGCCAGATTCAAAGTTCATTGATTGTGTGTAATCCTGGGCTGACTACACTTGGATATCAACTTGCACAGGTTTGAATATTAGGTATTCATTGCATAAATTGACTGACCCTAACTACTTTAAGAGGGTCAGATTTAAGGTAATTTGAAATGTTGTTCGGATCTGGTGTGAAATCTGCACTAAATATTCCATACCGGCAGTGCACTCATACTCCATTATGGGGTAATCCATCACTTTCTGACATATTTCATGATAATATTGGGCAACCTGGGGACATCTGGGTATACATAGCTTGGGGCATTTGTATGACATACAAGGGTTCCGAACTTTTGCTTCACTTCAGGAAATATATGGATTCCTGCAACATTATTTTTTGAAGTATTTACAGGTGAGGGTCTATTTTCTAAACAGTGGTGAGTTTAGTAATGATCAAGAAAAATCTGAAATCCTCACTTGTCTGTAACAGGTTTCTTGGGAGACAACTCCAATAAATATAAGTATAATGTATCAGAAGTTCATGTCTTACGTCCAGGATGATAGCACGCTATTAGCCCTAAGATGGAGCCAGCATCTTGCAACCGAAATGGTGGTTACCGAAACACAGGTTGCTCTTGCAATACTAGATCAGTCACTGATCTCAGTTAGCCTTAAGTTACAGCAATTTAGAACAATTTGGATGCTTTACTATACACCTGATCGTATCTCTAAATGGGTATCGCCTGGAACCCCTGAGAAGGCATACTGCCCCAACTGACGCCTTTATGCTGCTGATATACTTCATATGTTTGTCGAATGTCCCGAGCTCAAAGAATTTTGGGGTCATCTATTTCAATTGATATCAGTACATCTGGGTTCGAATTTCATCTTAGCAGTAAGGAAATCTGTTTGGGTCATAAGCCGGGGGCAGATGTCAACCTTAACTCACTGATTTTGATTACAATTTTCAGTGCTCACTGATGTATTGCTAGGGTATGGATCGACTCTTTACCACCGAAAGTGACAGAGTGCTGGGCAAATATTACGACAAACGTATGACTGTGAAATAGCAGTTGCTAAGTCCAGGGGTCCTTGATCAATCAAAAAGGTGGAAAGGATCTGGTCCGGCCTGCACTGGGTATAATTTTTGGGAATTTTCACAATTATAATCTGAAATGTTATAGATTTACACCCTTCCTCTAAACTTTTTTTTCATTATTTCACTTTCTCTCTCGTCTTTTGGTCTTTTTTCTTTTTTATCCCTCTTTTTGTGTATTTGTATGGAAACATCATAGAAATGTCTAGTTATACTGTCAATGTAAATAAATGCATGGGTAAATTTGCTTTTTTTTGGAAATGTTTGTGAAGATTCATCAAATGGTGCCAAAGATATTCGCAAACTGAAAAATGTGATGTGTAAGGAAAAGCAATCCTCACTATAACTACCCAGTGGCGACCACTGGGTAATATGTATATATATATATATATATTGACTGAAAAAACCATGGGTTTCAGGGACGTTATAGTTAGGTGGACATTTCACTCGTACAAAACCTGAGAAATTCTGCCCATATAGTTAGTTTAGCTAACTATAACTCGCGCCCCCGCAATGCACTGCTGATGACATCACATATTACATCATTCATGACATGGTCAGTGACATCACTGATGACATCACTGATGACATCTCAAATGAATGATGTAATGTCTGAGGTCATAAGCAGTGCATTGCAGGGGCGTAAGTTATAGTTAGCTCAGGTAACTATAACTGCTGAATTTCCCTGGTTTTGTACGAGTGAAATCTGAGTCTAACTATAGCGTCCCTGTAATCTTTGTTTTTTTCAGCGAATTTGTAGTTTTTTTTAACGTTAAGTAAGATGCCTATCACAATGGATGGTGGGGGGTTGGAAGCAGGGCCTGGCCTGGCATTGTGCTGCCCCCACCCAAGCTTGCTGCTCCTGCCTCCCCTCCTCCTTGCCATCCATTCTCCAAGTCCATGCCCCTGCTCCCTCATTACAGCCCTGTGTGGCCGTTGTTCTGCCACTGGCTTTGCCACCTTCTCTGAACAGTTAGCTTGCTGCCCCATCCACCTCCTCCCAATCCTCTGTTGTCTGAATCCATGCACTAGCCTCCTCCCTCCTGCCATGCATGGTCTGATGTGCTGCCACTGCCCTCCATTTAGCATGATGTCCCAGTCCACTCCTCCTGCCCTCCATTGCCCAATTCTATGCCCCATCATTGACCTCCTGCTTAGCCTCTGTGCTTAGCTTGCTGCCCCTACTCTCCTTCCCCCTGCCCTCCGATGTCTGTGTGCATGCCCCTTCTCCATCCTTTTTGCCCACCATGTTCCATGGACCTACCCCTCCTATCTACTCTGAGTGTTCTGTTGAGCTGCCACTCCCCTCCCACCTGCCTAGCATTGTCAGATGACTGTAACCTGTCCCTGCCACCTCCACCCTGCCTATCCACGTTCCATGCCCCTATCCCCTTCCTCCTGTCCTCCATGGTCCATTTTACTGCCACACCCTTCTGCCCTCCCTGGTCTGTTGTGCTGCAACTGCTCCTCCTGCCTGCCCCGCGTGGTCTGTTGTGAGGCCCCTTCCCCTGAACTCTCTTGTCTGTGCCCAGCTCCTACCCCTCCCTTCTATCCTCCATGGTCCTTTGTGCATGCCCCTGCCCCTTTCTTCTTGCCCATCATGGCCATTGTGCTGCCACTAACCCTCCCGCTTGCCAAGCATGGTCTTCTGTGCTGACACGGCCCCTCCCACCTTCCCTGTGTGGTCAGCTAGCTACCCCTGACCCCCTCCCACCTTCCCTCCATGGTCTGTGTGTATGCCATTATAGTCTCACTGTTGCTCTCCATGGTGTGTCTTGCTTCTGGTGCCCATTCTGCCTTACCTCCATGGTCAGCTTGCTGCTCCTGCCCTACCCCCTTGCCCCCTTCTCTCTGTTTTCCATGTGCAGACCCCTATTCCCTCCCTCCTGGTTTGTCTGTTCCATTGTAATGCCCCTGATCCCTCCCTCCTGCCCTTTATGGTCCGTTATGCTGCAGCTTTCTCTCCTGTCTGTCCATTATGGTCAGCTAGCTGCCATTGCCTCTTTCCCCTCTGTTCTCTGTTGTCCATGTGCATGGTCCTGTCCCCTCCCTATTGCTTTCCATGGATTGTTATGCTGCACTCCCGTCCTGCATGCCCTGAGTGGTGTATTGTGCTGCTGCAAACCCTGATGCCTGCCCTGTAAGGTCAGTTTGGTGCACCTGTCCATGTCCCTCCTGTCCTCTGTTATCCGAGTCCATGTCCCTACCCCAATTCCTCATGCCTTCCATGATCCAATGTACCATACTTGCTAACATTTTGAACATGGTAAGAGGGAGATTTTGAAAAACAAAAACTGGGGTATTGATTTTCCCCATTGACTTACATTGAAAAAAAGGAGATTGTAGACAGGAGACAGATCAAATAAAGCCCATTTGGGCTTAAAAACATTGGGCGTTTCCTGGCTGAATCGGGTCTGTTGGCATGTATGGTTGTACTACCTCTGCCTCTTCCTTCTGCCCACAATGGTCTATTATATTGTCACAGCCTCTCTTGCCTGTCCTGCGTTGTTGGTTTGTTGCCCCTGCCCCCCTTTCCACTGCCCTCCATAGTCTGTTGTGCTGCCACTGCCCTTCCTGCCTGCCCAGTGTGGTCAAATTGTTGCCTCTGCACCCTCCTACCTGCCTTCAATTTTCAGAGTCCGTGCCCCTGGCCTCTGCCTCTCAACAGTATCCTAATGAACAACTAGATTGCTAACACTCTATATTTATTACAAAAGTGTGGCCCGCCTGACGTCATCTTGATGTAATCAAAACTGTAATACCTAGAGCATTTCCTTTAGAAATTACAGAAATGAGAGGGTCTTATTTGCATTGAAATTATGGTTAGTGCTCTAAAAAACTAAAATGAGGACATATTTTCTGAGTTTTCAAATAGCGACAAAGCACTTTTAAATTATTTGTTATCTGTAGGAGAGTAGGATCTGCCTCTTATGTTGCCCCCACTTTTTTTCTGATGTTAGCACTGGTTTCTGGCTATAGTCTGGCTGGGTCCCTGCCAATCAGGGCCCCAGCCTCTCTGTTCTCTCTAAACGACATGGAGTGCACTCTAAGTGCACTAGTGATTGGATACTGTGGTGCCTTATGAGTCCCTAGTATATGGTACCTTAGGTGCCAAGGGCATAGGTACTTCACAGGCCTCCCAGGGGCTGCAGCATGTGTTATGCCACCCCTGGGAAGCAGTCTAAATCTGACACCACAGGCCTGCTACTGCAGCCTGGGTGAGGTGGTGCTAGCACCCCTCACTGAGATATAGGTTTCCTATATCTCTCCTGCACACACATATAAACCTATCAGTCACCCCTAAGGCAGGCCCTATCAATCCTGAGGGCAGGGTGCTTGGCTTCTATGTGAGGGGGTGCCTCTGCCTGAGCAGGGCCCCTCTGCAGCTCTCAGGGTCTATTCTCTGGTGCTGTTTGTGGATGCGGTTAAACCATATACTATTAAGTGCATTATATCCTCGCGGTAAATGCTAACTTTGGAATGGCTGCATCAAAACATGTCGTGTTTGGTGTCAAACATCTTGGAATACTACCCCCCCGCCAATCTTGGCGGCGGGGGTAGCATTCCACCCTTCTAGAGGGATAAGACATGTACCTGCTGTGGAAACGTGGTAGAATCCTAAAGAGCCCTGGCATCACAAAATGGATGCCACCAGTCACAGACACTGGGCTGCCCTCCTGCTGATGACCGAAACTCGCAGTGGAGGAAGCCCAACAATAGGCATCCTGTCACAGGGAGGTGTAACCACCTCCCAGACAGGGTTTAGTGTATTGGGGCTGGGTGGGTGCACTCTTAGAGTGCTTTGAGGTCCTGCACTGGGGAGCAGAAGGCTCCTCTGTGCATATGCCAGTTCAAACCAGCTCAGGGGCTACCTGCCCCTGCTCTGGCGCGAAACTGGACAAAGGGAAGTGGGTGTAGCCACCCCCTCCCTTGACCCTCCCATAGGTGGGGTCATAGAGCTAGTCCATCCCCTCTTTTTAGTATAAGAGGGGAACCTTGCCATTGCAAAGCAGATAACCCCTGGACGACGCTCTACAGAAGAATCCTGGCCCTTCGACGTTCCACTACCTTTGGAAGACAGAAGAATCTCCCTTGGAGTCAAGGAGTGACTCCCCTGCTTGGCAGGCACCAAAAACGACAACGACGGTCACAAACTACGCCGCTCCCGCCGGAGTCCGAAGTCCCTGCAGCCCAAGAAGTGGATTTCCTGACCTCTCCCAGGCCATCATGAGTCCCCAGCGAAGCTGAGGCAAGTGGACCCCACGAGTAACGAGGAACCGCGACCCCTGGGTACCGTGCACTATTGTCGAGTGCAACCCCTTCAGAACGTTCTACGAACTTGTGCTTTGGACCACGTGTGGTCCCGATCTCCAGCAGGAATCCCACTGAAGATCAGAGGCCTACACCGTCACGAGTGACCGTGGGCCGCTGTTGAGTGATTCCGCCCGAGGTGTCTTTGCGATCCCTTGCCTGCCGGCTTATGGGTCCCCAGAAGACTTCTTAAAGAAACCAAAGGGCTCCCCTAGTTGCTCCAGGCCTGCCCTGACTTACCCTTGCTGGGTGAGTCCCTCAGACCTTGCTGGTCTGCGCCATCGACTTTTCTTCATCTCCCCGAGACTTGCTGCTGCCAAGGCTTGTTGGCTCCAATCGAGTTGCCGACACCGCAGTCAGCTGCAGACGTCGAGGACCCACCGAATCCAGCTCCTGGTCGTCTTCGACACCTCCTGGACCACGTGGCTGAAGAGTCAAGGCACCCGCAACCGACCTGAATCAACTGACGACGGTGGGCATCCATCTTCCTTGCCCCGGGTCACTGCCAAGTGACTTTGAACACTGTCCCCTCTGCTTTCAGGTCATCCTTCTTCAGAATCCAGGCTTGGATTCCACCGGACACTTCTTCAGCTCCCGCAAGCAGCAAGTCTTCTTTGTTCGCCATTGAAAACGACGCCGCGACCCGACACCAAAGGACACCTATGCACCCGGCTTCCCTGGGTGAGGTAACTCCAGCACTACGGTGCTCCTGTGGGTGTGGGCCCTAGAACTACTTACCCTGTAAGTGACTTGCTTGTAGGTTCTCCCGAAGTATCCTAAAACTCTTTATTTCCAACCGCGACTTGCCCCATTGAAATTAACGGCGATCCGCGCCTGTGTATCCACACTGCACGCGTGCCCCGTGGGTCCTTTACTTACCTGCCTAGGGTGGTTTCGTGAGGCCCCTGCACTTCTGAAGGCCCTAGGCCTTGTCTCCCTGCAAGTCGTTGTCCCTAAGTCTCTTACTTAGTATATGGTCTGGTACGCCCCTAGGGCCCCAGCCATATTTTGTGCTTAACTTATTGTGAAACGTTGATTTGTGCATATGTTTGTCTTCTAATCTCATAAAGAGATTAGTAGAGAGTTATTTAGAAATAAATACATATATATTTGATATATATACCTGTGTGGTGTCTTTTCATTTGGTGATTCAAGAGATTATATGGTAAAACAAGCTGCTTTACATTCCTCCGAGACTTAGCCTGAAGGCTGCTCTCCACAGCTACCACTAGGATAGCTTTCTTTAAAAGGTTGTCTTAAACCTATCTACCATAAGAGTCGATTTGCCCTGGTGCAAGGTGTCCACTTTAATTAGTGAACAGCATACACCAGGCCAACTTCTCACATTGGTGGGCAGCGTGTGGGATTCCAGCTTGCCATTGTTTTACCAGAAAATCTCTATTTGAATTACTAACTGAAAACCATTATAGGTACTCAAGGTACATATAAAGTCAAGCTTAGTATCAATAAGTTCTACTGAACTTAGAGCTGTGTGCCAAGGGATAGCACACCCTTTCCACAGCTCAAGCTAGGATCAGTAGGCCACAAACTAGTGTAGGTAGTACAACACTGCACAACACTAGAATGTCCTTAAAGGGTGGACCCAGTGGATCCACTCAGCCTCAGTATAAGGACATGGCTTTCTCTGACTTGAGAGCCATGTGTGTTGACAGACACCTGAGACTAGGACAGAGTCCCTCAACACTACACCTGATAGATCTGCTGACAGCAGATGACCTTAGATTGGCTCTAGGAGCTAAAGGGTTTGAATCAGTGGGTGGGTCAGTCATAGTATCTGGGTCAGATGATGAAAATCAGAATGACCAAGATTCTGTGATTGAAGGGCCAGGCTCCAAGGGGCCTGAAAAGGACAGAGGAATTCTCCCTAAGAGAACTGACAGAGAGGAGGAGAGGCACAGATCCCCTTCCAGGGAATCTGACCACTCTTATCACTCTGGCAGAGAATTTGTCCAGCAGAGGAGCTCATACTTTTCCTTAAGAGAGACCTCCTCTGAGAGAAGGTGCAAACTGCTCCAGTATGAGGAAGCCAGAGTGGCCCTCAGAACCAAGCAGTTGGCACTGGATAGGAAGCCCTGGAGATCCAGAGAGCTTCTAGAAAAGAGGGGTTAGAACCCCCTGGTGGCAGCAACAGTGTCCCTAGAGGCAGAGAATATATTCCTGACCATAGGAACCTGAGCAAGGTTGTTCCTCCCTACCAGAGTGGGGATGATATCCACAAGTGGATAACTGCTATGGAGAGGGCCTGTAGAGTACAGCAGGTCCCCCAAAAGCAGTGGGCAGCAATCTTGTGGCTCTCCTTTTCAGATAAAGGAAGAGACAAGCTCCTCACTGTTAGAGAGGAGGATGCTGATGATTATGAGGTCCTGAAGAGTGCACTGATAGATGGGTTTGGCTTAACCACTGAGCAGTACAGGTTGAAGTTCAGAGATACCCAGAAGGCACAGACTCAGGACTGGACTGACTTTGTTGATTGTGCAACCAAGGCTCTAGAGGGTTGGCTGGTTGGCAGTAGGGTTACTGATTTCAAGGGATTGTATAATCTGATGATGAGAGAACAGATCCTAAATAATTGCCAGAACCAGTTGTTGCATCAGTACCTGGTGGACTCTGATCTGACCTCTCCCCAAGAATTGGGAAAGAAGGCAGACAAATGGGTCAGAACCAGGGTGAGGCAGAAAACCCAGAACCAAGGGGGTGACACTAAGAAGCAAGATCCTAAAGGCTCTGAGAAAGGTGGGGATAAGTCAAAAGACCAGAAGTCTTCACAAGGGCCCCAAAAATCTGCATCTGGTGGGGAGTCACAGTCCAACAAGGGAAAAGGCCAAAAGAAGCCCTGGTGCAAATTCTTTAAACAGAAAGGGCACCAGGCTTCTGATTGTACCAAGTCCAAAGACCAAACCACCACCACTCCTGCCCCTAAGGCAACTGTGCCCCCTAGCTCAGCTACTGGTGGAGGTGGTACGCAGAATAAGGGTGTAGTAGGGTTGACCCTGGGTTCTGAAGTGGATTCTGACCTAGTCAGAGTGACCACTCAGGCAATGCTGATTTGTGAGGGAAACATTGATATTTCCTTCCTAGTAAGCCCCAGTAATCTGGGCAAGTACAAACAGCAGCCTTTGATAAATGGCAAACAGGCTTTGGCATTTAGGGACACAGGTGCTAGTGTCACCATGGTGGCAGAGGACCTAGTGGACCCTGGACAGATCATCCTGGGTGAAATGTACCAGGTGACCAATGCAAGCAATGTCCAGACCAACCATAGTCTGGCAGTTGTGAATTTCTCCTGGGGAGGGGTAACTGGCCTCAAGAAGGTTGTAGTCAGTGCAGACCTCCCTGTAGAATGTCTATTGGGCAATGATCTAGAGACTTCAGCCTGGTCTGAAGTAGAGTTATGGACTCATGCTGAGATGTTGGGCATCCCTGCAGAGGTATTTGCTGTGACCAGGTCACAAGCAAGAATGAATGACACTGAACCAGCTCTGGATCCTGGAACAATGGACCAGATGCTTCCCAAGAGAAGGAGCAGTAGGGTTAAGGCAGTGCCTTCCCCTCTGTCTCAGATCAAGGATTCACTTCCAGAGGGAGGTGAAGCAGAACCTGAAGAAGGAACTGCCCCAGAGGGACTTGAACCTGACCAGGTTGAGTTCTTGGGGGCAGGGGGCCCTTCTAGGGAAGATCTGAGTAAGGAGCAACAGTGCTGCCCCTCTCTTGAACCCCTCAGACAGCAGGCTGCTGCTGAGGCTGCTGGGAGTGCTAGTGGGTCCCATAAAATTTATTGGGATGAGGGACTCCTATATTCTGAGGGTAGAGACCCAGCCCCTGGAGCCACCAGGAGGTTGGTAATACCTCAGAAGTTTAGGGGGTTCCTCTTGACCTTAGCACATGATATCCCTTTAGCAGGTCACTTGGGCCAAAACAAGACCTGGGACAGGCTTGTTCCACATTTTCATTGGCCACATATGTCAGAGGACACAAAGGAGTTTTGTCGCTCCTGTGTCACTTGCCAAGCCAGTGGTAAGGCAGGTGGCACAACAAAGGCCCCCTGATACCACTACCTGTGGTGGGGGTACCCTTTGAAAGGGTAGGGATTGACATTGTTGGTCCCCTTGACCCTCAGACTGCATCTGGGCACAGATTTATCCTGGTGGTAGTGGATCATGCCACCAGGTACCCAGAGGCAATTCCCTGAGGACCACCACAGCCCCTGTGGTGGCAAGAGCCCTCATTGGAGTTTTCTCCAGAGTGGGTTTCCCAAAGGAGGTCATTTCTGACAGAGGTACCAACTTCATGTCAGGATATCTGAAAGCAATGTGGAAGGAGTGTGGTGTAACTTATAAGTTCACCACCCCTATCACCCACAATGCAATGGTTTAGTTGAACGCTTCAACAAAACCTTGAAAGGAATGATTAAAGGACTCCCAGAGAAGCTTAGGCGGAAATGGGACCTTCTTCTTCCTTGCCTGTTGTTTGCATACAGGGAGGTTCCACAGAAGGGGTTGGTTACAGCCCATTTGAGCTTCTGTTTGGGCATCCTGTGAGAGGTCCAGTAGTGTTTGGTAAAGAGGGCTGGGAGTTACCTCTCAAGCCCCCAAACAAGATGTGATGGACTATGTACTTGGTCTCCGCTCCCGGATGGCAGAGTACATGAAAAAGGCAACCAAAAACCTGGAGGCCAGCCAAGAATTGCAAAAAGCTTGGCATGACCAAAAGGCTGTGCTGACTGTATACCAGCTAGGACAGAAGGTGTGGGTGTTGGAGCCTGTGGCCCCAGCAGCCCTCCAGGACAAGTGGAGTGGCCCCCATACAATAGTTGAACAGAAGGGAGAAGTCACCTATCTGGTGAATCTTGGAACTCCCAGGAGCCCCCTAAGGGTGCTTCATGTCAACAGATTAAAGCCATATGTTGACAGGGCTGACATGGGCTTGCTCATGGCAACTGATGAGGACCAGGAGGAGGAGAGTGACCCTCTCCCTGACCTGCTCTCTCAGAACCCTGATGATGGGTCAGTAGATGGTGTTGCTTTGGCAAGCAGCCTCACTGACCATCAGCAAACTGAGTGCAGACAAGTTCTGCAACAGTTTAGACATATGTTTAGCCTGACCCCTAGTCAGACTACCTGGTGCACCCATGAGGTGGACACTGGGGACAGTCTGCCTGTCAAGAATAAAATCTACAGGCAACCTGACCATGTCAGGGACTGTATCAGGACTGAAGTCCAGAAAATGTTGGAGTTAGGCGTGATTGAGCCTTCAGATAGCCCTTGGGCTAGCCCAGTAGTCCTGGTACCCAAGCCTCATACCCAGGGTGGTAAGAAAGAAATGAGGTTTTGTGTAGACTACAGAGGCCTCAATGCAGTCACTAGGACTGATGCCTATCCCATACCAAGGGCAGATGAGCTGATTGACACTTTGGCCTCAGCCAAGTATCTAAGCACATTTGACCTAACAGCTGGCTACTGGCAAATCAGATTAGCTGATGATGCAAAAGCCAAAACAGCATTTTCGACCCCTGGTGGGCACTACCACTTTGTGGTGATGCCCTTTGGATTGAAAAATGCACCTGCCACTTTTCAGAGGTTGGTGAATAAAGTTCTGGCAGGGATGGAAACTTATTGCTCAGCTTATCTAGATGATATTGCTGTCTTTAGTTCCTCCTGGCAGGATCACCTGGTCCACCTCAGGAATGTTTTGGAGGCTCTGCAGAAAGCAGGCCTCACTATCAAGGCCACCAAGTGCCAGATAGGGCAGAGTCAGGTTGTGTACCTGGGCCACCTTGTAGGTGGAGGCCAGGTTCAGCCTTTACAGAGCAAAATCCAAACCATAATGGAATGGGTTGCTCCAACCACCCAGACACAGGTGAGAGCCTTCTTAGGCCTGACTGGGTACTATAGGAGGTTTGTCAAGGGATATGGATCTATAGTGACCCCCTTGAATGATCTGACCTCAAAGAGAATGCCAAAAAAGGTTCAGTGGACAGCTAGCTGTCAAAAGGCATTTGAAGACCTAAAGCAGGCCATGTGCACTGCCCCCATCTTACAGAGTCCAGACTACACCAAAAAGTTCATTGTCCAAACAGATGCTTCTGAGCTGGGTGTGGGAGCTGTACTGTCTCAACTGAATGATGAAGGTCAAGACCAGCCAGTAGCTTTTATTAGCAGAAGGCTGACCCCTAGAGAGAAACGTTGGTCAGCTATAGAGAGGGAGGCCTTTGCTGTGGTATGGGCCCTGAAGAAGCTGAGGCCATACTTGTTTGGTACTCACTTCATAGTTCAGACTGACCACAAGCCCCTCCTATGGCTAAAGCAGATGAAAGGTGAAAACCCAAAACTTTTGAGGTGGTCCATTTCCCTACAGGGGATGGACTATACAGTGGAACATAGGCCTGGGACCCAACATGCCAATGCAGATGGACTCTCAAGGTATTTCCACTTTGAACACGAAGACTCAACTGGTCAAGGTTAGTTTAGTGTCCCTACGTTTGGGGGGGTTGTGTAGGAGAGTAGGATCTGCCTCTTATGTTGCCCCCACTTTTTTTCTGATGTTAGCACTGGTTTCTGGCTATAGTCTGGCTGTGTCCCTGCCAATCAGGGCCCCAGCCTCTCTGTTCTCTCTAAGCGACATGGAGTGCACTCTAGGTGCACTAGTGATTGGATACTGTGGTGCCTTATGAGTCCCTAGTATATGGTACCTTAGGTGCCAAGGGCATAGGTACTTCACAGGCCTTCCAGGGGCTGCAGCATGTGTTATGCCACCCCTGGGAAGCAGTCTAAATCTGACACCACAGGCCTGCTACTGCAGCCTGGGTGAGGTGGTGCTAGCACCCCTCACTGAGATATAGGTTTCCTATATCTCTCCTGCACACACATATAAACCTATCAGTCACCCCTAAGGCAGGCCCTATCAATCCTGAGGGCAGGGTGCTTGGCTTCTATGTGAGGGGGTGCCTCTGCCTGAGCAGGGTCCCTCTGCAGCTCTCAGGGTCTATTCTCTGGTGCTGTTTGTGGATGCGGTTAAACCATATACTATTAAGTGCATTATATCCTCGCTGTAAATGCTAACTTTGGAATGGCTGCATCAAAACATGTCGTGTTTGGTGTCAAACATCTTGGAATACTACCCCCCGCCAATCTTGGCGGCGGGGGTAGCATTCCACCCTTCTAGAGGGATAAGACATGTACCTGCTGTGGAAACGCGGTAGAATCCTAAAGAGCCCTGGCATCACAAAATGGATAAACCAAAGAAAGGGAACCAAGGGCAATTATTTACTTAGGTCCAGCATACATGCCCAAAAATGATATCTCTACAAATAAAGTATGCAGTTCCTAATATTAAGGGCAGGAAGTTGTGATCAATCAAGGGCTCCACATGATGGTGTAGAGCAAAACTGCGGAGGAGAATCTCCTCCTTTAGGAAAAAGACCCTCACACACCCAGCCAGCTAGGTGTCTTGCTTCATCATCGGGTCTGCTCCTTATCGGGTTGGCGCTGCAATACCCGATCGGCGCCCGAGATGGGGCCTTCTTGGCGGAGATCTTTATTCCTTATGCCGTTGGGTGTAGTGCGTGTGAGGGCCCTAAAAAACAGTGTAGGTGATAATGATGTGTGAGTAAGTGTGGATTAAAATAGGAAGTGGTGGTCCACTCAAGACAATTTTAATGAAATGTGGCCATCACCCTAATTAAAAATGGAAAGATAAATCGCGTATCTTCACTCTAAAATTGTGAGTTTATACGCTTTTGACATAGGTCAACATGTTTCTTGCCTTAATTCCTAGTAGATGGCAATTCCTCAGGACCAAAATAGGATCTACCTACACTTTTCGGTGGTGGTAATAACTACATAAAGTCAAGTAATAACCACTCATACAGCACCCTCAAAAGTGATACCTGTAGATCTAAAGATAACCTGCAATAAAAACAGAATAATAAACTTTAATTTTTTTCATGTAAGAGTATTCTGCAAAAACAAGGAACCTGTGCCTCAATCAATATCCAAAGTGCAGCAACCGCATGCCGAACGTGGGTGACTAATGGCATGCGAAAAATCTGAGCTGAAAGTGGTGACAAGAAATATTACAACATCTTAAAAATTCGCAGCTAAATGAGCATCGTTTTGTAACTTACCCAACTTGGGTTGTAGACGCACGGCATCAGTACCGGCTAATGAGGACACTAGAATGTAGTGTCCTGTGGGGTAAAGACAGAGAGCAAATGCTAAAAAGGGAGAAGGCCAGATACAGCTACCTGTAGAAGTATCAAGCAGACAGGATGAGGAAGCCACAACAAATTAGTACCCGATTGTATCGTAATCATGTTTGCCAGTGTAAGACTCTCAGGCGTACACACTGGCCCGTCCATGTCAACTGACAAGGTGACGGGCGCTGATTGACCAGTCTGTGCCTCCCGGTGTTAGTGTCGACACTGAGCAAGGTCGGTATCAAATAAGCACCCGGTGCCCGTCATGGTAAACAAAACAGCGCTCGTCTGGTATCAACAACGAGTCAGAAAACATCAGCTCAGGAAGTGGGAAATGTAAGAGCCGGCCTCACCAACCTCACTCCGTTAGAAAGGGTAATCAACCCGATAAGTTGGCAAGCGTACGGTTCAAAAGGACCCCTCCCATGAACTAAGTAGCTCACTGGAGGGACAAAGTAGTACCCTTAGAGCCATAACAAAAAACTCACAATTAAGGACACACAGGGAGCTCGCTGTTACGTTACTTACTGTTCCATGAAGTGGGACGGAAGTGCTCCTACCCCTCAATCAGCCGGTCCGGGAGTGACGACCAGATCATAGAATCTCACTGAAGTACCAACTGCCGGCGGCGAGTGGGGGCGGAACTTCCGGTACTTCCTGTCAGAAGACGGTGTTACAACTGGAGTGCTAACCCTGTTTTAGGGACCATGTTGGATTTCCTCCAGCTGATGCGAGATACACACCCCAGGCAGTAGCAATTAAGGGCGCCATTAGTAAAGTCCCGTTTGTATGTAGACATGACAGGGTAAATGGGTTCAAATTGTTAAGGCGTTGCCATAATCTAATATGGATGAAAAAACTGGTGAGGAACCTATGTAAAAAGTGTCATGCTCGACAGGAATGACGAAGGTGCTGCAAAAGGTAGAAATTGGCCCAACCTTACTGGTATATCTCGTGAAAAAATCCGAGTTGGTAATTAGATAAAACTATGTGTAGGGGGCCCCCTCCTTGTCAAAATCTACACATTTGTAATGCTAGCTGATTAAAGTAGTAAATTGGGCAAACATACGGGGTCAAGTTGGAGTCTGGAAGTACTCAAAGTAAATAGCAATGGGAACAGATACACTGAGTGAGGGGCACAGAAATGTATAATCAGAAAGCCCAATAGGGTAATTAGGTTAATTGGCTCCAAGGGATGTCCTCATTAAGCCCTCCTTTGTCGGTGGCAAGGCGTAGGACCCAACGTTGTTCCAACCGGAACAATGATTTTGTAGGCATCCCCGGGTGGGTTTCTAATACGGTCCAATTGAAAGCGTCAGGGAGATGTTGCACCTGGTTGAAGTGACAGGTCATTTTGGTATTTGTTTTATGGCATCTGAAATTGCTTCTATGTTCCATTATCCGGACCTTGACTGGTCTCGAGGTCATCCCTATGTAAAGGAGACCACACGGGCAGTCCAGTATATAGATACAGTTAGAAGTGTTACAATTAGTGTGTGCGGCCATTCTCCAACTAACTCCATTTGGAAACCTCAGTTCTTTAGTGACCTTAGTTTGTGGGCATACTGAGCATGACCCGCAAGGGTAGTGACCCTTGACAGGGGGCAAATCCCATAGTGTCCTTTGTGTAGTGCTCAGTTGTTTCTTTGGTCTCGTGTGTATCAACATGTCCTTGAGGTTATTGGTTCATTTAAACGCGAACCTGGGTTTGGGAAACTTAAGAATTCCTGTGTTAAGGATGTTCCAGTGTTTACATATGATATTTCTAACCCGGTTCGAGTCAGGGGTATATGTCGTTACACAGGTCATGACCCTGTCAGGTTCTCTAGTTCTGACCTCCAATAAGCTCTCACGGTTATTATGCTGTGCCCTTTTGTACGCGAGATCAATCACCTGTTTAGGGTATTCTCTTTGAAGAAGGTCTGTCTTTAGTGTGTTAGACTCGTTCTTGTAGTCAGTAAGTGTACTGCAATTCCGTCTGATACGAAGGAATTGCCCAAAGGGTAAATTCTGTCGCAGAGCCCTTGGATGATGACTACTAAAACGTAGGAGACTGTTCCTGTCGGTTGGTTTGCGGTAAAGAGTGGTAGAAATCTTGTCACCCTCTAATTTAATCAACAGGTCAAGAAATGGGATCTCTGTTTCTGAAATGATGTTAGTGAATTTCAGAAAAGGGTTCAATGTGTTGATCCAAATACAGAATTCATCGCATTAGGTGCGTTCTCCCTTCCAAAGGATCAGGATATCATCAATGAATCGTTTCCACAGTAACACATTGGTGATATACGGATTCCCAGGATTGTGGATCTCCCTCTCCTCAAACGCTGCCATGTACATACATGCTAGACTAGGGGCGAATGTACTGCCCATTGAAGTGCCCTGCGTCTGATGGTAAAGCTGGGTATCATATTCAAAGAAATTTTCTGTTAGTGCTAGAGTGGCACAGTCCAGTACGAAGGCCACTGGGGTTGGTGAGTCACACTCACTATGACTAAGAGCATCTTCAATTACATCAAGGGTTGCCCTTTGAGGGATATTAGTATAAAGGGCCACAACATCCAGGGTGACCAAGAGATCTACTTCTTCTGGGCGTTGGGTCCCCTCGATTAGACGTAAGACGTCTGTAGTATCCCTGATGAAAGCGGGGGTAGCTTTTACCAGTGGTTGCAAGAAATGATCCACGAACTTGGAGAGGGGTTCCATGTTTTCTCACTCGTTGTTGATACCAGACGAGCGCTGTTTTGTTTACCATGACGGGCACCGGGTGCTTATTTGATACCGACCTTGCTCAGTGTCGACACTAACACCGGGAGGCACAGACTGGTCAATCAGCGCCCGTCACCTTGTCAGTTGACATGGACGGGCCAGTGTGTACGCCTGAGAGTCTTACACTGGCAAACATGATTACGATACAATCGGGTACTAATTTGTTGTGGCTTCCTCATCCTGTCTGCTTGATACTTCTACAGGTAGCTGTATCTGGCCTTCTCCTTTTTAGCATTTGCTCTCTGTCTTTACCCCACAGGACACTACATTCTAGTGTCCTCATTAGCCAGTACTGATGCCGTGCGTCTACAACCCAAGTTGGGTAAGTTACAAAACGATGCTCATTTAGCTGCGAATTTTTAAGATGTTGTAATATTTCTTGTCACCACTTTCAGCTCAGATTTTTCGCATGCCATTAGTCACCCACGTTCGGCATGCGGTTGCTGCACTTTGGATATTGATTGAGGCACAGGTTCCTTGTTTTTGCAGAATACTCTTACATGAAAAAAATTAAAGTTTATTATTCTGTTTTTATTGCAGGTTATCTTTAGATCTACAGGTATCACTTTTGAGGGTGCTGTATGAGTGGTTATTACTTGACTTTATGTAGTTATTACCACCACCGAAAAGTGTAGGTAGATCCTATTTTGGTCCTGAGGAATTGCCATCTACTAGGAATTAAGGCAAGAAACATGTTGACCTATGTCAAAAGCGTATAAACTCACAATTTTAGAGTGAAGATACGCGATTTATCTTTCCATTTTTAATTAGGGTGATGGCCACATTTCATTAAAATTGTCTTGAGTGGACCACCACTTCCTATTTTAATCCACACTTACTCACACATCATTATCACCTACACTGTTTTTAGGGCCCTCACACGCACTACACCCAACGGCATAAGGAATAAAGATCTCCGCCAAGAAGGCCCCATCTCGGGCGCCGATCGGGTATTGCAGCGCCAACCCGATAAGGAGCAGACCCGATGATGAAGCAAGACACCTAGCTGGCTGGGTGTGTGAGGGTCTTTTTCCTAAAGGAGGAGATTCTCCTCCGCAGTTTTGCTCTACACCATCATGTGGAGCCCTTGATTGATCACAACTTCCTGCCCTTAATATTAGAATCACAAAATGGATGCCACCAGTCACAGACACTGGGCTGCCCTCCTGCTGATGACCGAAACTCGCAGTGGAGGAAGCCCAACAATAGGCATCCTGTCACAGGGAGGTGTAACCACCTCCCAGACAGGGTTTAGTGTATTGGGGCTGGGTGGGTGCACTCTTAGAGTGCTTTGAAGTCCTGCACTGGGGGAGCAGAAGGCTCCTCTGTGCATATGCCAGTTCAAACCAGCTCAGGGGCTACCTGCCCCTGCTCTGGCACGAAACTGGACAAAGGGAAGTGGGTGTAGCCACCCCTCCCTTGACCCTCCCATAGGTGGGGTCATAGAGCTAGTCCATCCCCTCTTTTTAGTATAAGAGGGGGAACCTTGCCATTGCAAACCAGATAACCCCTGGACGACGCTCTACAGAAGAATCCTGGCCCTTCGACGTTCCACTACCTTTGGAAGACAGAAGAATCTCCCTTGGAGTCAAGGAGTGACTCCCCTGCTTGGCAGGCACCAAAAACGACAACGACGGTCGCAAACTATGCCGCTCCCGCCGGAGTCCGAAGTCCCTGCAGCCCAAGAAGTGGATTTCCTGACCTCTCCCAGGCCATCGTGAGTCCCCAGCGAAGCTGAGGCAAGTGGACCCCACGAGTAACGAGGAACCACGACCCCTGGGTACCGTGCACTATTGTCGAGTGCAACCCCTTCACAACGTTCTACGAACTTGTGCTTTGGACCACGTGTGGTCCCGACCTCCAGCAGGAATCCCTCCGAAGATCAGAGCCCTACACCGTCCCGAGTGACCGTGGGCCCCTGTTGAGTGATTCCGCCCGAGGTGTCTTTGCGATCCCTTGCCCGCCGGCTTGTGGGTCCCCAGAAGACTTCTTAAAGAAACCAAAGGGCTCCCCTGGTTGCTCCAGGCCTGCCCTGAGTTACCTTCACTGGGTGAGTCCCTCAGACCTTGCTGGTCTGCGCCATCGACTTTTCTTTATCTCCCCAAGACTTGCTGCTGCCAAGGCTTGTTGGCTCCAATCGAGTTGCCGACACCGCAGTCAGCTGCAGACGTCGAGGGACCCACCGAATCCAGCTCCTGGTCGTCGTCGACACCTCCTGGACCACGTGGCTGAAGAGTCAAGGCACCCGCAACCGACCTGAATCAACCGACGACGGTGGGCATCCATCTTCCTTGCCCGGGTCACTGCCAAGTGACTTTGAACACTGTCCCCTCTGCTTTCAGGTCATCCTTCTTCAGAATCCAGGCTTGGATTCCACCGGACACTTCTTCAGCTCCCGCAAGCAGCAAGTCTTCTTTGTTCGCCATTGAAAACTACGCCGCGACCCGACACCAAAGGACACCTATGCACCCGGCTTCCCTGGGTGAGGTAACTCCAGCACTACGGTGCTCCTGTGGGTGTGGGCCCTAGAACTACTTACCCTGTAAGTGACTTGCTTGTAGGTTCTCCCGAAGTATCCTAAAACTCTTTATTTCCAACCGCGACTTGCCCCATTGAAGTTAACGGCGATCCGCGCCTGTGTATCCACACTGCACGCGCCCCCCGCGGGTCCTTTACTTACCTGCCTTGGGTGGTTTCGTGAGGCCCCTGCACTTCTGAAGGCCCTAGGCCTTGTCTCCCTGCAAGTCGTTGTCCCTAAGTCTCTTACTTAGTATATGGTCTGGTACGCCCCTAGGGCCCCAGCCATATTTTGTGCTTAACTTATTGTGAAACGTTGATTTGTGCATATGTTTGTCTTCTAATCTCATAAAGAGATTAGTAGAGAGTTATTTAGAAATAAATACATATATATTTGATATATATACCTGTGTGGTGTCTTTTCATTTGGTGATTCAAGAGATTATATGGTAAAACAAGCTGCTTTACATTCCTCCGAGACTTAGCCTGAAGGCTGCTCTCCACAGCTACCACTAGGATAGCTTTCTTTAAAAGTTTGTCTTAAACCTATCTACCATAAGAGTCGATTTGCCCTGGTGCAAGGTGTCCACTTTAATTAGTGAACAGCATATACCAGGCCAACTTCTCACATTATCTTTATGTTTTTTTATCCTGTTGACCACTTGATTAAATGTTGCACTTAGGGGAGAGGATGTGGTGTTACTTCCAGAGCTGCAGACTTTGCAACTGGGGAACCTGGTTGGAGTTTTTGGTTCAGCTCCACATTTTGTGATTCTGGTCAAATCACTTAATCTCCTCATGTCTACAACCAAAATGAATTTGTCCTTGTGTGATGTAACCAATGGTCATGTAAAGCACTACAATACCTGACCAGTCTGCACTATATAAAACTGCAAAAAAACAAAAAATAGAAAGTTTTTTGCACACTTCTGTCATTGGGCTATACGTGGGCTACATCTGGGTGATATTTGTGCTACATTTGGGCTCTTTTGTCTCTGGTGGCCATCGTGGGAGATTTGTTATGAAGTTTCCTAATTTCCTCATTTACTGCAGTCTCCTCAGTAGGAAATGCTTTCAATTTTTTACTTTGATTCCATCAAGAAGGCATTCAGATGTGTCACACATTTGCCATAAATTCTGAATGTTAGCACTCTAGTTGCTCATTAGATCACTGTAATAAAGCTACTGCTCACCAGGGAAATCTGCTGCTGGTATTGAAAGTGCATGTTTCAGTCTGCATGTCAGAATTTTTAATGAAATTGAAGAGGATTTGAGAAGTCACTCAAAATGTGCCCTAATTTTTTTTCTTCAGCACTAATCATAATTTCTATGGCAAAATGAATACCCTCATTTTGTTCCTTTTTAAATTAAATGTTTTAAGTGTTACCACTTTATTCCAATCAAGATGGCTTCAGGTGTGCCATACTTTTGTCATAAGTTAGACTGTTAGCGCTGTAGTTGTTCTTTAGAACACTCTGGGAAGCTGCAGTAGAACACAAAGGAATCAACTGACAGTCTCTGCCCTTGTTGGATGCACACGTTTTACTGAGAATGTCAGACTTCATTCTCACATGACTGAGAAAGATAATGTGAATTTACAGAAAATATGCTCTCATTTTAGCTTCTAGATCACCTTCCAAACCTCTATGGGAAAAGTATGAGAAAATAGTTTTCTCTCAAATATGATTCATGATATCCCAGCAGAAAGCTTTTTCACAGGGTAAAATCACCTTAGAACACACCACAATTCCTAAAATTAGTATGGTACCATCAACAAATGATTTATAATGTAACTAAAGTCTTATCACCCTTTATACGTTCTCCTTTTGGTGACCCTCAAAACCTTCCATTCACTACAATGCATTTTAATGGGGTGCATCATGTATATTGGTCCCAAGATGGCTGCCAACACTTCTTGGATGAAGTGCTGACAGCCAATCAGATCTCACGATGAGGTGTGTGGTTAGGCTCCGCCCAGATATATAAATTTCTTTTTCCTTTAATATTTAAAAAAACTACTGAACCTATTTACACCATTTAAAAAAAAGGGCGCTTTCTGAACCAAGAGCTACCTTTTTGTTAAATGGTGTAAATCCGTTCAGTAGTTGCTGAGAAATTAAAGAAAGAAAACATTTATATATCTGAGCACCCGGGCACAAGGTTCACTCTGATTGGCTGCCAACACTCCAAACCAGGAAGTGTTGGCAGCCATCTTGTGACTAAGTAGAACTGAGTCACAAGAAAACAGTGAAACAAAGTGAAAAATGAAGAAAAGGGGGCAGGGTAGAAACACCCTGACCCCCTAGGCCTGCTCAGGGGGTCCCACAAGTACCCCCAGGGCCAAAAAAAGCATTTTTCTGTATAATTTCGGCGGAATTCGCGTTGGGGTCGGGAATCCCACCGAAAATGGAAAAAAAAATGAAGCGCGGGCTCCCGTGTTTCATTTTAATGAGCCCCCCGGGTGGGCCCGGTCCCGGGGGCATTATCAAAAAATAATAGCGGGGGCCCGCAGCCCCGGGGACCGCCACCTCCGCGGGGCTTTTTTAAAAAAGAATGCATGGGGGGTCCCCCCCCACGCTGCCCCGGGGACTGTCACCTCACCGGGGCTTTTTCAATTGTATGCGGGGGCACGGGCCCCCCGCAGCCCCGGGGACCGCCACCTCCCCGGGGCTGTGTTAATTTAATTTTTTTTTAAAAGAAGTGTGGGGGGGCAAGAGCCCCAAAACACGCCCCGGGGACCACCACCTCCCCAGGGCAATGTTATTTAAATGCGGGGGTCTGTTGTGGACCCCCAAGCCACGGGGACCACCACCTCCCCGGGGCTTTAAATGTTGGGAGGGGGGCCGCGAGGCCCCTCTCCTGGAGCCCTTGATGCCCCTGGGGACCGCCACCCCCCAGGGCCAGCCCTTGCAGTGTCCCGGGGTGCCCACCCCCGGGACACTGCTGTTTGCTATGGCAGGGCGGGAGCTGCCATAGCATAGGGAAACCTGCTCTCGCTTCAAGGAAGCAAAGCAGAATTGCTTTTGAGCAAGGGGAGCTGCATGTCAGCAGCTCCCCTTGCTCAAAAGCAATGCCGGCTCCCGCAGGAGGCAGGGAGCCGGTGGGACCCTGGGGGCATTGGGGCTCCCCCCACTGTCCCCAACACTAAGGGCAGGACCCTGGGGATGGGGTCCCCGGGGCCAGAAGTGGCCCAGCAGGGGGGCCACGCGGCCCCCCTTCAATAATAAAATGACATTTTTTTTTTAAAAGAGGCACAGCCCCGGGGGATGGGGACCCCAGGGCCAATAGAGACCTCAGGAGGGGGCCACGCAGCACCCTCCTTAAAAAATATTTAAAAAAAAAAAAATGTGGCCATGCCCCGGGGGATGGGGTCCCCTTCCCGTTTTTTTTTTAAATGTAAAAAAAAGGTCAGGCCCTGGGGGATGAGGTCCCCAGGGCCCCAAATAAGGTAAAAGAAGGGGGGCCACACAGCCCCCCTTCTAAAAAAAAAAAAAAAACAGCATCGCGCCGGAGGCCCCGCCCCCTCCCTGCAGCACTCAGCAAACGCGCCCCCTGGCGCGTTGTAAGTTGGGGAATTAAGTTAAGTCCCCTTGAATACTGAGGGTCCCTGGGTGCTAACTAGCCCACCAGGTACCTCCAGTATGCACCACAGAGCTGCATTGCAGAGAGGTGTTCCGAGGCCACAGCCCTTTTTATACCTCTCTGCAACGCAGCTCTGTGGCGCTTACTGGAGGTACATGGTGGGCTAGTTGGCCCCCAAGGACCCTCAGGACTCAAGGGGAATCAATCCCCCAATTTACAATGCGCCAAGGGGGTGCGTTTGCACAGTTGTGCAGTGAGGGGGCGGGGCCTAACAAAACAAGTGTGCAAATGTGCCCCCTGGTGCGTTGTAAATTGGGGGATTAAGTCGCCTTCAATCCTGGGGTTCCTGAGGGCCAACTAGCCCACCTGGTACCTCCAGTAAGTGCCACAGAGCTGCGTTGCAGAGAGGTGGTCCGAGGCCACGCCCCTTTTTACACCACTCTGCAAACGCGGCTTCTGGCGGGGCGATGAGGTCCTTTTGTGTCCTGAGGACCTCGGGACTCAAGTGGACTTCATCCTCCGAGCAGCAGTGCGCCAGAAGCCGCATTTGCAGCGTGGTGTAAAAAGGGCCATGGCCTCGGAACACCTCTCTGCAACGCAGCTCTGTGGCGCTTACTGGAGGTACCTGGTGGGATAATTGGCCATCAGTGATGTCATTTGAGATGTCATCAGTGATGTCATCAGTGATGTCACTGACCATGTCATGAATGATGTAATATGTGACATCATCAGCAGTGCATTGCGGGGGCGCGAGTTATAGTTAGCTGAACTAACTATAACGGCGGAATTTCTCTGGTTTTGTACGAGTGAAATGTCCAACTAACTATAACGTCCCTGAAACCTTTGGTTTTTTCAGTGAATATATATCTAACTATCTATATATATATATATATATATATATATATATATATATATATATATTGCCCAGTGGCAGTCGCCAGTAGATAGTTAAAAAGCAGAGAAAAAGGGGGGCCCCAAATTGCGTTTTCCCCATGCAAATTCCCTTACTGATTTGAGACACAACTACAGCCTAAACTGCTGCAAGGATTTTACATCAAATTTAGCAGACAGGTCGCTGTTGGTTCAGAAAGTGACCTTTTTTAAATTTGTGTAAATCCGTTTTGTAGTTTTTGAAATGGAACAGTAATCCCAATTTAGATATATAGGGACGCAAAGGATCTGCAAACCCTCCTGATCTCCTGCTGAGATATTATTGGCTGCCAGCGCTTCAAAGAGGCATCCCTGAGAAAAATGTAAAAAAAAAAGAAAAGGGGGCAGGGTAGGAATACCCTGACCCCTTAGCTCTGGTACTTGGGTCCCGGAGGGAACTTGTAGGTCAAAAAAGCATTTTTTATTTTATTTTTCATCAAGAGTCGTGCTGGATCCGTGGATCACGCCAAAGAATAAAAAAAATGAAACACAAGCTCCTGTGCTTCTCGACTATTTAGTTCTCGGGTGGGCCAGGTCCCAGGGCATGCAGGGTTAAAGAAAAAGAGGTGGGCCCAAAGGGCCGCCCTACTGAGGCTCTTTAAAGCCCTGGGGACCACCACCTCCCATGGGCTTTTATAGTATGATGGAGGGGGGCCGTGCTGACCCCCCTCCATGGGCTCTTTTCCACCCCGGGGACCAACACCTCCCCGGGGTTAAATTAAAAGTAATGGGGGGCTGCACAGACCCCGGAGACCACCAGCTTCCAAGGGCTATAATATAATTAAAACTGGGAGGGAGCTGTGTGGCCCCCCTCCTGGGCCATGTACGCCCCAGGGACCACCACCTCCCCGGGGCTGGCCCACAGAGATCAAAGGGGGGGCTGTGCGGCCCCCTCCTGAAGCCATATAAAGCCCTGGGAGCTGCCATCTGCTAGGGCCGGCTCCTGTTATGTCCCAGGGGTGACCACCCCTGGGACATAGCTGTTTGTTCTGACTTGGCGGGAGCTTTGACAGCGCCCACCAAGTCAGAGCAAGCACGATATCTGCTCTCAGCAAGCGAGAGCTGTGAAACCGCTCCTGCTTGCTGAGAGCGGAGTTTTCATCTGTTTACCTGCCCACTGTCAAGCGGGCAGGGAAACAGACAAAATGATTGCTCTCACAGACAGCGAGCTGCAGGTTTAGCAGCTCCCTGTCAGTGACAGCCATTTTGGCTCCCGCAGGAGGCAGGTAGCCGGCTTGGACTGTGGTGACCTTGAGGCTTTCTCCGCAATCCCAGGGGAAAAGAGGAGAAAGAGGCACAATAAAGGTCAGAAATGAGCAGAAAGAGGGAGAATATAGGTCAGCAATGAGCACATAGAGGCAGAATAAAGTTCAGCAAAGGGCAGAAAGAGGCAAAATAAAGGTGAGAATAGAGCAGAAAGAGGCAGAATAGAGGTCAGAAATGAGCAGAAAGAAGCAGAATAAAGGTCAGAAGCGAGCAGAAAGAGGCAAAAAAAGGTCAGCAATGAGCAGAAAGAGGCAAAATAAAGGTGAGAAATAAGACAGAAAGAGGCAGACTAAAGGTCAGCAGTGAGCAGAAAGAGGTAAAATAAAGGTGAGAAACAAGCAGAAAGAGGCAGAATAAAGGTCAGAAATGAGCAGAAAGAGGCAGAACAAAGTGTTGTCAACAAGCTATGAAGAGACAACATAAAGGTTAGCAACGAACAGAAAAAGGCAAAATAAAGGTGTGAAACGAGCAGGAAGAGGCAGAATAAAGGTGAGAAATGAGCAGAAAGTGACAAAATGAAGGTGAGAAATGAGCAGAAAGAGGTTAAATAAAGGTGAGAAATGAGCAGAAAGAGGCAAAATAAAGGTGAGAATAGAGCAGAAAGAGGCAGAATAGAGGTCAGAAATGAGCAGAAAGAAGCAGAATAAAGGTCAGAAGCGAGCAGAAAGAGGCAAAAAAAGGTCAGCAATGAGCAGAAAGAGGCAAAATAAAGGTGAGAAATAAGACAGAAAGAGGCAGACTAAAGGTCAGCAGTGAGCAGAAACAGGCAAAATAAAGGTGAGAAACAAGCAGAAAGTGGCAGAATAAAGGTCAGAAATGAGCAGAAAGAGGCAGAATAAAGTGTTGTCAACAAGCTATGAAGAGACAAAATAAAGGTCAGCAACGAACAGAAAAAGGCAAAATAAAGGTGTGAAATGAGCAGGAAGAGGCAGAATAAAGGTGAGAAATGAGCAGAAAGTGACAAAATAAAGGTGAGAAATGAGCAGAAAGAGGTTAAATAAAGGTGAGAAATGAGCAGAAAGAGGCAGAATAAAGGTCAGCAATGAGCAGAATGAGGCAGAATAGAGGTTAGAAACGAGCAGAAAAAGGCAGAATAAAAGTCAGAAATTAGCAAAAAGGGTAACATAAAGATCAGATATGAGCTGAAAGAGGCAAAATTAAGGTACAAAATGAGCAGTAAGAGGCAAAATAATGGACAAAAATGAACAGAAAGAGAGAAATAGAGATCAGAAATGAGCAGAAAAGCCAAAATAAGCGCCAGAAACGAGCAGAAGGAGGAAAAATAAAGGTCAGAAACGAGCAGAAAGAGGCAAAATAAAGATCAGAAACGAGCAGAAAGAGGCAAAATAAAGGTGAGAAATTAGCAGAAAGAGGCACCAATAAAGGTGAGAAATTAGCAGAAAGAGGCAGAATAAAGGTCAGCAGCGTGCAGAAAGAGGCATGATAAAGGTGAGAAACAAGCAGAAAAAGGCAGAATAGAGGTCAGAAACGAACAGAAAGGGACAGAATAGAGCTCAGAAAAGAGCAGAAAGAACGCAAAATAAAGATCAGAAATCAGCTGAAAGAAGCTAAATTAAGGAGAGAAACGAGCAGAAAGAGGCAAAATAAAAGACAAAAATGATCAGAAAGAGAAAAATAGAGATTAGAAATGGGTAGAAAAAGGCAAAATAAAGGTCAGAAACTAGCAGAAAGAGGGAAATGAAGGTCAGAAATGGGCAGAAAGAGGCAAAATAGAGATTATAAATGAGCAGAGAGGCAAAACAGAGATCAGAAATGAGCAGAAAGAGGCAAAATAGAGATCAGAAACGAGCAGAAAGAGGCAAAATAGAGTTCAGAAGTGAGCACAAAGAGGCAAAATAAACATCAGAATCGATCATAAAGAGGCAAAATAGAGACCAGAAACGAGCAGAAAAGGCATAATAGAGATCTGAAACCGGCAGAAAGAGGCAAAATAAAGGTTAGAAAGGAGCAGAAAGAGGCAAAATAGAGATCAGAAACTAGCAGAAAATGGAAAAAGAAATGTCAGCAATAAGCAGAAAGATGAAAAATAACATTCAGAAGTGAGCAGAAAAAGGCAGAAAATGAGCAGAACCCACTCACAGAACAACTTAGTCACTCTCACAACCACTCACAGACCCATTAACTCATGCACCCAGTCACAGATGAACTCAGACACATACACCCATTCACAGACATAGTCAGACACTCATGCACCTACTTACTGAATCACTCATACTCTTGCTTACCCACTCACAGATCTACTCAGAGACTCTCGCACCGGCTCACAGACCCTCTCAGAGACTCACATACCCACTCACAGACCCACTCAGACACTCATATACCCACTTACAGTCCCACTCATGCTCTCTCACACCCACCTACAAACCTACTCGGACACTCATACACCCACTGAGACACTCATGCAATCACTCACACACTCAAAGGTTAGAGGCTACAGTTAGGAAATAAATGTAAAAAACCTTAGAAGTTCACTGAAAAAAACAAAGGTTACAAGGATGTTATAGTTAGGAAATACATTTAAAAAAACTTAGTAATTCACTGAAAAGACTAAAGGTAACAGGGACTTTATAGTTAGGCTCAGATTTCACTCATACAAAACCAGTGAAATTCAGCAGTTATAAATACCTGAACTAACTATAATTTAGTCCCCGCAATGCACTGCTTATGATCTCACATATTACATCCCGCATGACATGGTCAGTGACATTGCCTATCAGTCTCAATGTCTCTGCCGACCACCTGTCATCCCCTGTGCCTCTGCAGACCACCTGTCAGCCTCTGCCACCCACCTGTAAGCCCTGTGCCTTTGCAGACCACCTATCAGTCTCAATGTCTCCACCGCCCACCTGGCAGCCCCTGTGCCTCTGCAGCCCACCTGTCAGTCCCTGTGCCTCTACCGCCCCCCTGTCAGTCCCTGTGCCTCTGCAGCCCACCTGTCAGCCCCAGTGTCTCTGCTGCCTACCTGTCAGCCCCAGTATCACTGCCACCCACCTGTCATCCCTTTTGGCTCTACGACCCATCTGTCAGTCTAAATGTCTCTGCCGCCCACCTGTCAGCCCCTGTGCCTCTGCAGACCACCTGTCAGCCCCTGTGCCTCTTCAGACCACCTGTCAGTCCCTGTGCCTCTGCCGCCCACCTGTCAGTCCCTGTGCCTCTGCCGCCCACCTGTCAGTCCCTGTGCCTCTGTGGCCCACCTGTCAGTCCTTGTGCCTCTGCAGCCCACCTGTCAGCTCCAGTGTCTCTGCCACCCACATGTAAGCCCTGTGCCTCTGCCACCCACCTGTCAGCCCTAGTGTCACTGCCACCTCCTGTCACCCCTTTTGCCTCTGCGACCCACCTGTCAGTCTCAATGTCTCTGCCGCCCACCTGTCATCCCCTGTGCCTCTGCGGCCCACCTGTCAGTCTTATTGTCTCTGCCGCCCACCTGTCATCCCCTGTGCCTCTGCAGACCACCTATCAGCCCCTGCCACCCATCTGTAAGCCCCTGTGCCTTTGCAGCCCGACTATCAGTCTCAATGTCTCTGCAGCCCACCTGTCAGTCCCTGTGCCTCTGCGGCCCACCTGTCAGCCCCAGTGTCTCTGCCGCCCACCTGTAAGCCCTGATATCTCTGCCGCCCACCTGCCATCCGTTTTGCCTCTACGACCCATCTGTCAGTCTCAATGTCTCTGCCCCCCACCAGTCAGCCCGTGTGCCTCTGCGGCCCACTTGTCAGTTCCTGTGCCTCTGCAGCCTGCCTATCAGTCTCAATGTCTCTGCGGCCCACCTGTCAGTCCCTGTGCCTCTGCAGCCTGCCTATCAGTCTCAATGTCTCTGCCACCCACCTGTAAGCCCTGTGCCTCTGCAGCCCGCCTTTCAATCTCAATGTCTCTGCCGCCCACCTGTAAGCCCTGTGCCTCTGCAGACCACCTATCAGTCTCAATGTCTCCGCCGCCCACCTGGCAGCCCCTGTGCCTCTGCAGCCCACCTGTCAGACCCTGTGCCTCTGCAGCCCACCTGTCAGTCCCTGTGCCTCTGCGGCCCACCTGTCAGTCCCTGTGCCTCTGAAGCCCACCTGTCAGTCCCTGTGCCTCTGCGGCCCACCTGTCAGTCCCTGTGTCTCTGCGGTCAGACTGCCAGCCTAGGTCCCTCCTGTTCATCATGTATAATTTGGCCGTGAGTTGTACGATGTGCTGCCTGTTTTGCACAATAGGAACTCATGTGCGGGTTCTGGAGACATGAAGGTACACGAGGAGTATTGAGGTTGGGAGCAGTAAATGTCAAAACTCCTCAACATGGTATTAATGAGCAAAATACATGTTAACCATTCTATATTTTATCACATGGTTTAATTTGACAAGATCAACTTGTTATTAAACGGAAAAGTCAGGGGTGTAGCTTCCAATGGTGCAGCAGATGCAGTGGCACCAGGGCACAGAGGTCCGAGGAGCCCAGTGAACCCTGATTAATGATACATTTTAAAATTTAAACAAACACCCAGGGGACCGATGTTCTTCAAGGGCCCATGATGATGCACTGGCTACGCCGCTGGGAAAAACGTGTATTAAATCCCTTAAGACAACCCTCTCTAGTAGACTAACTATCTGGTTCCTTTTGTAAAACGAATTTGTTTGTGTTAATTCCTAGGTTGGGTTTTAGGAAGGCGTGACTTGCTGTTTTAATTGCCTCTTTTGTCTGCAAGTGTGTCAGGGGAGCACATCCGGCCACGGGCCACTCTCCAGTTTTCGTAGAAATAATAGGATCTGAACAAAGGGTCAGGATTGCTTTCGACGGTTAATATGTATTTTCTTTCAAAAACATGCCTTTCCACATACGATGATCTACGTTGCAATCCGTTGTATTTATACACGTTTTGTGTAGGCGAGCTTTAAAAGAGCCCTGTCTCCAAATGTTAATCTTGTGGCTGCAAAGCCTCCAGGCAAATAAGGCGCTATGTAAAAATGAGCTCAGCGCTGTAAAAAGTAAATCATCCTGCAGGGAGCGAACATGCCGGCTGCTGTTGCAATTATGAGGCAGATAACAGAAAATCCAAGACTTCCTGATGCGTGTGTCCTTTGGACTAAACACACCAGACTGTGTGTGAAAAGAAAGGGCCACAGGAAAAGCACAACTTGGGCCCTGGATCCTGCCACCCGAACCGTAACAGGAAATAGGATGGATGGATGGATGAATGGATGGATGGGTGGATGGATGGATGGATGGATGGATGGATTGGTGGGTGGGTGGGTTCGGATGGATGGATGTGTTGTGGATGGCGGCTGCTTGCAGTGATGAGTGCGTAAAGTAGAGGAATGTGGGTAGAGAGACTTTAAGATACAAGAAAATAACAGACAAGAGGTAGTATAGCTAAGGGGAAACGGTGTCGGGAGGGCTCTTTCTCTCCAAACAAATGCAATAATAAACAGGTGTTTTACGTTTTTAGCATTTTACGTCTGAAAGCATATTTCTTCTCCCTGGTAATTGAGCCGGCCTTTCATGATCCTCGTGAAGGGCTCTCATATGACCACAGTCCACCTGCATTTCGAAGCGGGTGGGTGGCTTTACAGTGCGCGCCCTTTCTACATGTAGAATGTAATTCTAAAAGCCGGGCACGGGCAGTAAAGACATTTACTCAGCTAACCCCAACTATCGCGCCACTTCCATCCCCCCGCCCCCCAGCCCCCTCTCGGGCTCAGACTCGCGAAGCCAGCTAACTGCACCGCATGAAGTAAATCGTGCGGTCCTACGTTAAAAAAAAATGCCACTGCACCAATGGTGCACAAGTAGTACGGTTATTAAGGGGAGCGCTTGACCCAGCGCCACACATTGCCACGCACCAAAGTTGCCGCTTCCACTACACCAAGTTCGCTCTCACAAACTACCTGTTCAGGATGATCGACAACTTGCTGCTCAACAAAACATATTTAATTTTTTAATTTAGAAAACACGCAGAGTACAACTGAAACATATGCTGAGGACCCTCAAAGGACACGTCCGCTGGTAAAAAAAAAACAATCCCCTCAGCGCTGTATTATTGTAAAAGTAGTACAGCCCCCACTGCAGCATGCCCTCCTTGCTGGCATACCTGTGCCGGAGAGTCCAAAGGCACCAGGGTCCCAGAGCTGCTTCCGGAAGACCTTCCCATCGGCCGGATCTGTATTAATCCTCCACTGCCCCGCGGTAGTGTTCACTCGGTGTTGGCACAATCCCGGGGCCAGGGTGTCAGCCTGATGCACGCGTCCTGCGAACATAGGCAGTTCTCGGGTGCAGGCATCACGTCTCCTCTAGTCACCCATTCCAGCAACTCTCTGCTTTAGCAGCAGGACTGTGGTGGTGGTGGCGGGGACCTGGCCACCAGGGGGCTTAAATACAACGAAGCGCGGGAGTCCGCGCTTCGGTTTTTTAAAAATTTTCTCGGCCGGATTCGCGACCTCCAGCGTGAATTCGGCCGATTTTTTTATTTATTTTTAAAATGCTTTTTTTGGCCCTGGGGGACCTTGTGGGACCCCCTGAGCAGGCCTAGGGGGTCAGGGTGTTTGTACCCTGCCCCCTTTTCATGTTTTTTATCTTTGTTTCACCCTTTTTCTTGTGACTCGGTTACCGAGTCACAAGATGGCTGCCAACACTTCCTGGTTTGGAGTGTTGGCAGCCAATCTAGGGAAGCTCGTGCCAGGGAGGGTTCGAGAACCCTCCTCGTTGCTCAGATATCGATATTTTTCTTTTTTAAATTTCTCAGGAACTACTGAACGGATTTACACCATTTAACAAAAAGGGAGCAGTCTAAACCAATACCTACCTTTTTGCCAAATTTGGTGAAATTCCGTTCAGCAGGTCGGGCTGTTGCCTGTAATAAAGTTCGTATGGAAAATAACATGGAGAAAATGTGTTCTGGGACCCCCCTTTTTTCTCGGCCCCCGCTTGACGAATCACCCCGAAACTTTAAACACACAAACTGAGCTGTCCGGCCCTATCTTTTGGACAATTTCACGAAGATACGTCAAACGGCGCCAAAGATATTGGCAAATCAAAAAACGCTTTTCCTATGGAAAATAGGTCCTAACTATAACTACCTACTGGAAACCGCCAGTAGGTAATAGATATATATATATATATAACTCATGCCCCCACAAAGCACTACTGATGACGTCACATATTACATCACTCATGACATGATCAGTGACATCATTGATGACATCACTGATGACATCTCAAATGCGAAATGTGATCCACGCATTTCTTCTCGTCCGAACCTTGATAACGATACAAGACGTCATTGTAGCTTCCTTATTTAAATGTACAAATGCCTCCAGTTGCCAACATTAACAAAGGACTACATATTACTTTAATCTAAAAAGCTGGCGGCCATATTGGCCTGGTCACGATGTGAAAATTCAAGAATTGATACAATAAAGAAAAGAAAACAAGTGTTAATATGCACACAATGTCATTTCAGCATATCTTGCCCCGTGACCGACGTACCTGTATGTTCGTCAACGTGACTTGTTCATAATAAACATACTTAGGGTTGCAAACATCAACATAAACAATGGGCTACACATTACTTTAAAGTGAAAGGCTATCGGCCATATTGATCTGGGCACGTTGCGTATTATAATGGTTCTTACACGAAAGAAAAGAAAAAAAAAGGGGGTGTTAATATACACACACTATCCATAAATAAAGTTCTAGCAATTATAGTTCCATTCCATTCACAGCTCATTTGAGATGTCATGAGTGATGTCATGAGTGATGTCACTGACCATGTCATGAATGATGTAATGTCTGAGCAGTGCATTGCGGGGGTGTAAGTTATAGTTAGCTCAGGCAACTATAACTGCTGAATTTCACTGGTTTTGTACGAGTGAAATCTGAGTCTAACTATAGCGGCCCTGTAATCTTTGTTTTTTTCAGCGAATTTCTAGGTATTTTTTAACGTTAAGTAAGATGCCTATCACAATGGATGGTGGGGGTTGGAAGCAGGACCTGGCCTGGCATTGTGCTGCCCCCACCCAAGCTTGCTGCTCCTGCCGCCCCTCCTCCTTGCAATCCATTGTCCAAGTCCTTGCCCCTGCTCCCTCATTACAGCCCTGTGTGGCCGTTGCTCTGCCACTGGCCTTCCCGCCTTCTCTGAACAGTTAGCTTGCTGCCCCATCTACCTCCTCCCTATCCTCTGTTGTCTGAATCCATGCACTAGCCTTCTCCCTCCTGCCATGCATGGTCTGATGTGCTGCCACTGCCCTTCATTTAGCATGATGTCCCAGTCCACTCCTCCTGCCCTCCATTGCCCAATTCTATGCCCCATCATTGACCTCCTGCTTAGCCTCTGTGCTTAGCTTGCTGCCCCTACTCTCCCTCCCCCTGCCCTCCGATGTCTGTGTGCATGCCCCTGCTCCATCCTTTTTGCCCACCATGTTCCATGGACCTGCCCCTCTTATCTACTCTGAGTGTTCTGTTGAGCTGCCACTCCCCTCCCACCTGGCTAGCATTGTCAGATGACTGTAACCTGTCCATGCCACCTCCACCCAGCCTGTCCACATTCCATGCCCCTATCCCCTTCCTCCTGTCCTCCATGGTCCATTTTACTGCCACACCCTTCTGCCCTCCCTGGTCTGTTGTGCTGCAACTGCTCCTCCTGCCTGCCCCGCATGGTCTGTGGTGAGGCCCCTTCCCCTGAACTCTCTTGTCTGTGCCTAGCTCCTACCCCTCCCTTCTATCCTCCATGGTCCTTTCTGCATGCACCTGCCCCCTCCTTCTCACCCATCATGGCCATTGTGCTGCCACTAACCCTCCCGCTTGCCATGCATGGTCTTCTGTGCTGCCACGGCCCCTCCCACCTTCCCTGTGTGGTCAGCTAGCTACCCCTGACCCCCTCCCACCTTCCCTCCATGGTCTGTGTGTATGCCATTATAGTCTCACTGTTGCTCTCCATGGTGTGTCTTGCTTCTGGTGCCCATCCTGCCTGACCTCCATTGTCACCTTGCTGCTCCTGCCCTGCCCCCTTGCCCCCTGCCCTCTGTTTTCCATGTGCAGACCCCTATTCCCTCGCTCCTGGCTTGTCTGTTTCATTGTAATGCCCCTGATCCCTACCTCCTGCCCTTTATGGTCCGTTATGCTGCAGCTTTCTCTCCTGTCTGTCCATTATGGTCAGCTAGCTGCCATTGCCTCTTTCCCCTCTGTTCTCTGTTGTCCATGTGCATGGTCCTGTCCCCTCCCTATTGCTTTCCATGGATTGTTATGCTGCACTCCCGTCCTGCATGCCCTGAGTGGTGTATTGTGCTGCTGCAAACCCTGATGCCTTCCCTGTAAGGTCAGTTTGGTGCACCTCTCCATGTCCCTCCTGTCCTCTGTTATCCGAGTCCATGTCCCTACCCCAATTCCTCATGCCTTCCATGATCCAATGTACCATACTTGCTAACATTTTGAACATGGTAAGAGGGAGATTTTGAAAAACAAAAACTGGGGTATTGATTTTCCCCATTGACTTACATTGAAAAAAGGAGATTGTAGACAGGAGACAGATCAAATAAAGCCCATTTGGGCTTAAAAACATTGGGCGTTTCCTGGCTGAATCGGGTCTGTTGGCATGTATGGTTGTACTACCACTGCCTCTTCCTTCTGCCCACAATGGTCTATTATATTACCACAGCCTCTCTTGCCTGTCCTGCATTGTTGGTTTGTTGCCCCTGCCCCTTTTCCACTGCCCTCCATAGTCTGTTGTGCTGCCACTGCCCTTCCTGCCTGCCCAGTGTGGTCAAATTGTTGCCTCTGCACCCTTCTACCTGCCTTCAATTTTCTGAGTCCATGCTCCTGGCCTCTGCCTCTCAGCAGTATCCTAATGAACAACTAGATTGCTAATATTCCATATTTATTACAAAAGTGTGGCACGCCTGACGTCATCTTGATGTAATCAAAACTGTAATACCTAGAGCATTTCCTTTAGAAATTACAGAAATGAGACGGTCTTATTTGCATCGAAATTATGGTTAGTGCTCTAAAAAACTAAAATGAGGACATATTTTCTGAGTTTTCAAATAGCGACAAAGCACTTTTAAATTATTTGTTATCTTTATATTTTTCATCCAGTTGACCACTTGATTAAATGTTGCACTTAGGGGAGAGGATGTGGTATTACTTCCAGAGCTGCAGACTTTGCAACTGGGGAACCAGGTTGGAGTTTCTGCTTCAGCTCGACATTCTGGGATTCTGGTCAAATCACTTAATCTCCCCATGTCTACAATTAATATGAATTTGTCCTTGTGTGATGCAACCAATGCTCATGTAAAGCACTGCAATACCTGACCATTCTGCACTATATAAAACTGCAAAAAAACAAAAAATAAAAAGTGTTTTGCACACTTCTGTCATTGGGCTATACTTGGGCTACATCTGGGTGATATGTGTGCTACATTTGGGCTCTTTTGTCTCTGGTGGCAATCTTGGGAGATTTATTTGTTATGAAGTTTCCAAATTTCCTCATTTACTGCAGTCTCCTCAGTAGAAAATACTTTCAGTTTTTTACTTTGATTCCATCAAGAAGGCATTCAGATGTGTCACACATTCGCCATAAATTCTGAATGTTAGCACTCTAGTTGCTCATTAGATCACTGTAGTAAAGCTACTGCTCACCAGGGAAGTCTGCTGCTGGTATTGAAAGTGCATGTTTCAGTCTGCATGTCAGAATTTTTTAATGAAATAGAAGAGGATTTGAGAAGTCACTCAAAATGTGCCCTAATTTTTCTTTCTGCAGCACTAATCATAATTTCTATGGCAAAATGAACCCCCTCATTTTGTTCCTTTTTAAATTAAATGTTTTAAGTGTTACCACTTTATTCCAATCAAGATGGCTTCAGGTGTGCCATACTTTTGTCATAAGTAAGACTGTTAGCGCTCTAGTTGTTCTTTAGAACACTCTGGGAAGCTGCAGTAGAACACAAAGGAATCAACTGACAGTCTCTGCCCTTGTTGGATGTACATGTTTTACTGAGAATGTCAGACTTCATTCTCACATGACTGAGAAAGATAATGTGAACTTACAGAAAATATGCTCTCATTTTAGCTTCTAGATCACCTTCCAAACCTCTATGGGAAAAGTATGAGAAAATAGTTTTCTCTCAAACATGATTCATGATATCCCAGCAGAAGGCTTTTTCACAGCGTAAAATCACCTTAGAGCACACCACAATTCCTAAAATTAGTATGGTACCATCAACAAATGATTTATAATGTAACTAAAGTCTTATCACCCTTTATACGTTCTCCTTTTGGTGACCCTCAAAACCTTCCATTCACTACAATGCATTTTAATGGGGTGCTATCATGTATATTGGTCCCAAGATAGCTGCCAACACTTCTTGGATGAAGTGCTGACAGCCAATCAGATCTCACGATGAGATGTGTGGTTAGGCTCCGCCCAGATATATAAATTTCTTTTTCCTTTAATATTCAAAAAACTACTGAACGGATTTACACCATTAAAAAAAAAGGGCGCTTTCTGAACCAAGAGCTACCTTTTTGCCAAAATTGGTGTAATTCCGTTCAGCAGTTCGGGCTGTAGCCTTGTCTAAAGTTTCCTATGGAAATTAACATGTGGAAAACGCGTTTTGGGACCCCCCTTTTTTCTCGGACCCAGCTTGACGAATCATCCCGAAACGCTCAAGACAGGAGCTGACCGGAGCGCCCCATTAGTTTTGATTTCTCGAAGATTCGTCAAACGGCACTAAAGATATTTGCAAAAGAAAAAACGCTTTTTGAATAGAAACAAGGTCTTAACTATAACTACCTACTGGCGATCGCCAGTAGGTAATATATATATATATATTCACTTAAAAAACCATAGGTTTCAGGCACGTTATAGTTAGAAATTAGCATTTAAAAAAACTTTGAAATTCACTGAAAAAACCATAGGTTTCAGACACCTTATAGTTAGAAATTAGCATTTAAAAAACCTTTGAAATTCACTGAAAAAACCATAGGTTTCAGGTACGTTATAGTTAGAAATTAGCATTTAAAAAACCTTAGAAATTCACTGAAAAAACCATAGGTTTTAGGGACAGTTATAGTTAGTTGGACATTGCACTCGTACAAAACCCGTGAAATTCCCCGTTATAGTTAGTGCAGCTAACTATAACTCACGCCCCGCAATACACTGCTGATGACGTCACATATTACATCACTCATGACATGGTCAGTGACATCACTGATGACATCACTGATGACATCTCAAATGACATCACTGATGACATCATCCAGTGACTGTGTGTTTCTGTAAAGTTTAAATATGTTTAATATATATAGGGAAAGGCGTATTGAAGAATGAGTGGGTGTATAAGTGTCTGAATGGATGATTTAGTAGGTGCGTGACTGACTCTATAAGTGAGTGATTATACGTATCTTACTGAATGCATGGGTGAGTGACTAAACTGTGTGAATGTCTGTATCCGTCTGTCTGTTGGTGTGTAAGCGGCTGCATGGGTTTGCGAATAGCTACATGAGTGTCTACATGGGTTATTGATTGGTTGTCTGAGTATCTGTATGGGTGCCTGAGTGTTTGTGTGGGTGGGGTGTGTGTGACTCTGTGCATAGATGTGTGAGTGGGTGATTCACTGGGTGCATGGTTTCAAGAGTGCATCTGTGATGGACTGTATGGGTGGGTGAGTATGTGTATGGGTGTGTTAGTGAGTGAATGTATATCTCAGTGGTACATGTGTGAGTAACTACATATGTGAAAGGCAGTATATATGTGTGTTGGAGTATATAAATGGGTATAAGTGAGAGTGTGTGATTGTGAGAGTGGCTGTATGGATGAGTGTGTACTTGTATCAGTGATTGTATAAGAGCGTAAGAATGTGCTAGTATTTGTATGAGTAAGTGAGCTGGTGTGTGTATAACTATATAGGTGACTAAATGGCAGTGTGATTAATTATTTGCATGTCTGACTAGGTGTGTGAGTAACTCTATGGATGAGTGACGGTGTGTGAGTGTCTATATAGGTGTATGAGTGCATATGATAGTCCTGTACTGAGTGACCGTAAGTATGAGTGACTGTACGGGTGAGTGAGTGGATGTGTGTGTAGACCTAAGAATCAGTGAGTGTGTATGTAGTTATTGGTGTTGGAGTGTCTATGGTTTTGACAATGGCAGTCTGTAATTTAGAGTGGGTGTATCAAAAGTTATATTAGGGTGTGAGAAGATGCATCAAATTATCACATGGATGATGTCATCAGTGATGTCATCAGTGATGTCATCAGTGATGTCACTGACCATGTCATGAGTGATGTAATATGTGATGTCATCAGCAGTGCATTGCGGAGGCGCGAGTTATAGTTAGCTGAACTAACTATAATGGGGGAATTTCACGGGTTTTGTACGAGTGCAATGTCCAACTAACTATAACTGTCCCTAAAACCTATGGTTTTTTCAGTGAATTTCTAAGGTTTTTTTAAATGCTAATTTCTAACTATAATGTGCCTGAAACCTATGGTTTTTTCAGTGAATTTCAAAGGTTTTTTAAATGCTAATTTCTAACTATAAGGTGTCTGAAACCTATGTTTTTTTCAGTGAATTTCAAAGGATTTTTAAATGCTAATTTCTAACTATAACGTGCCTGAAACCTATGGTTTTTAAGTGAATTTCAAAGGTTTTTTAAATTTAAATGCTAATTTCTAACTATGCCTACAGAGGTAGGACATGTGAAGAAAGAAGAAAAAACGCACAGAAAGAAGCAAAAGAAATGCAGAAAGAAACAACAGAAGTCCACAAAGACGAAGAAAAGTGAGGGAAGAAGCAAAAGATGTGCAGAAAGAACCAACAGAGGAGCAGAAAGAGGCCTTGTTGCAAAATCATCCTGTGTCCACAACTTTTTCAGACGGGTACTGGTGGTAACTGACTCTGACTAACCAGAGCCAGTGCTATGCTAAAAGACACTTAGAATACAGTGAAAACACCTACATACACTAGGGAACACTATGCGTTGGGGTACCCCTGTGATTAGCATGACCTCCTCTGTAAGTCCCTAGTACATAATAGGGCAGGGGGATTAAAACTACCTCTTAAAACGCGCTACGGGGCCCCCCCACACAATTTTTGGATTAACCCCCTTATGCCCCCGGGACTTGGCCCACCCGGGGGCCAAATAACAACGAAGCGCGGGAGCCCGCGCTTCGTTTTTTTTTTCACAGCGGGATCCGCGCATCCTAAGCACATCCCGCCGATTTAAAAAAAAAAAATGCTTTTTTTGGCCCTGGGGGTCCTTGTGGGACCCCCTGAGCAGGCCTAGGGGGTCAAGGTGTTTCTACCCTGTCCCCTTTTTGCGTTTTGTGCACTTGTTTCTACTGTTTTCTTGTATGGCTGCCAACACTTCCTGGTTTGGAGTGTTGACAGCCAATTAGCATACAGCTCGTGATCTGGAGGGTGCGCGGATCATCCGCTGCCATAGATATATATGTGTTTTTACTTTTGATTTTCTCAGCAACTACTGAACGGATTTACACCATTTAACAAAAAGGGTTCTTTCTGAACCAAGAACTACCTCTTTGCCAAATTTGGTGTAATTCCGTTCAGCAGTTCGGGCTGTAGCCGTGTCTAAAGTTTCCTATGGAAAATTGCATGGGGAAAACACGTTTTGGGACCCCCCTTTTTTATCGGCCCCCGCTTGCCGAATCACCCCGAAACGTTCAGGATAGGAGCGGACCGGAGCGCCCCACGAGTTTTGAAAATTTCGCGAAGATTCGTCAACCGGCGCCAAAGTTATTTGAAATAGAATATTGTGAATTTCCTATGGAAAATAGGTCCTAACTATAACTGTCTACCGGCGACCGCCAGTAGATAATATATATATATATATATATATATATATATATATATATATATATATATATATATATATATATATATATATATATATATATATATATATATCCTACTGTAAGTAGTTATAGTTAGTATCAAAGTTTCCATAGCAAAAGTGCTTTTTGGTGCCGCTTGACGAATCTCCACAGACTTTTAACAAAATTTCCCCTTTTTGTTCAGATGCTGTGTAGAAAGTTTTGGGGTGATCTGTCAAGCGGGAGCCGAGAAAAAAGGGGGGTCCCAAATGATTTTTCCCCATGTTAAGTCTATGGGGATTTTTCATTTTTGTAACACGACTACAGCCCAAACTGCTGAACGGAATTACAACAAATTTGGCAGAAAGCTAGATGTTGGTCCAGAAAGCGTGCTTTTTGTGATTTGGTGTAAATTAATTCAGTAGTTTTTCAGATATCTAACTTACAAAAATATAGATATCAGGGGACGCGAGTCCTTGCAGTGGGCTCATGGATCCTACTACAATTTGATTTGCTGCTAACATTTCAACCACGAAGTGTTGGCAGCCATCTTGGGACTCGGCTTGAAGCCGAGTCCCAGAAACAAAGTTAAAAATAAAAAAAATGGGTCAGGGTAGGAAATGCCTGACCTCCTAGATATGGTGGGGGGGGGGTCCGTCAGGGACCCTGCCGGGGGTAAAAAGCATTTTTTTTAAATTTTGCCGTGGACTCACGGGTGGATCCACGAATATGCAGAAAAATGTTTTTAAAAAGCAAGCGCGGACTCCTGCACTTGCTTTAGTATAACGCGCGGTTGGGCCAGATCCCGGGGGTACATGTCAAATATAGGAGGAGGGGCGCACAGGACCCCCCTCCACTGGCTATTCAAAGCCCCGGGGACCACCACCTCCCCAGGGCAGCCCCAGGGACCGCCACCTCCCCAGGGCTAACTGCCAATATGTGGGAGGCCTCACGGACCCCCTGCCCTGGGGACCACCACCTCCTCTGGGCTAATTAAAATTATATTGGGGACCTCGTGGACACTCCCTGCCCCGGGGACCACCACCTTCCCGGGGCACACTGTTTTTTAAAAAAATTTAGGTAATGCGGGGAGGCCGAAGGGCCTCCCCCACTGCCCTGGGGACTGCCACCTCCCTGGGATTAACATAAATAGTAATGTCTGGGGGATCCGCCCCCCCATGTAGCCCCGGGGACCGCCACATCCCCGGGGCACAAATACAATCATGAAAGGGGTCCGTTGCAGACCCCCGGCCCTGGGGACCACCCCCTCCCTGGGGCAAATTTCGACAAAGGAGGGGGACAATGTGGCCCCCCTCCAGGAGCCCTACATGGCCCTGGAGACTGCCACCCCCCAGGGCCAGCTCCAGCAATGTCCCGGGGTGCCCACCCCCGGGACATTACAGTTTGCTATGGCATGGCGGGAGCACTGCTACTGCCATGCCATAGCAAACAGTGTGCTCCGCTTTGAGCAAGTGAGAGAATTTTGCTCTTGCTTGCTCAAAGTGGAGCACTTTGCTTTTACACACAGGGAGCTGCATGTCAGCAGCTCCCTGCATGTAAAAGCAATGCCGGCACCCGCAAGAGGCGGGGAGCTGACAAGGACCACAGAGGCCTTCAGGCTCCCCCCACGGCCCCCAACATAGTGGCCAGGCCCCAGGGGATGGGGACCTTGTGGCTGAAATCAGCCTGGGAAGGATAGCCACTTGGCGCCCTCCCCTTTTTAAAAACAAATATAAAGGCCTGGCCCCAGGGGATGGGGTCCCGGGGCCGAAATTGCTTGGCCCCCTCCCTTGAAAGAAAATATTTTTTTTAAAAAGAAAAGGCCTGGCTCCATGGGGATTAGGTCCCCGTGGCTGAAATTGGCCCTTTTTTATATTAAAAAAAGTAAAAAGGGTCAGGCCCCAAGGGATGGTGTCCCTGGGGCCCACAATGTTCCATGGAAGGGGGGCCACACAGCTCTGAGAGGTTGGTCCTCTTACTGTGATAACTGCGCCAACTGCACTGAAAACACTCTCCGAAGAAACACTGTGTACTGGAAATGAAAGATCATTTATTGCAAGCCTGCTGAGCTCTGGCCTCTGTGCCCTCTTCCCAATCCAATAGATCAATGTGTCTTGATCCAGGTTCACCTCTGTTGGGTCATCCAGATAATCTTGGATCATCTTCTGAATTGTCATTGGTGCTGCCACTTGCTGTGCCTGCACATCTGCACTTGACTTAAGACTTGCTGAATGAAACAAACCCATGCAAGAGGTTGGTTGCCAACTTGAGGTGGTTGTTGCTGTGGGTTTTGGAGAAACTGGCAATGGTTCTGGCTACTGCTGCAGAGACTGCAAGCCAACAGCATGGAGGTTGAAGTCTCCACCTCAGAACTTCAGCCCGGCCTCAAATTTGCAGTCATTCTTCTTCTAGATCATTCTCTTTACTGGTGATCCAAGTCTTGTAAATTAAGACATCCGTTTAAGTAAAAGGAATGAAAGCGGCCAGTGCTTTTTTTGTATCATGGATCCAGTATTATGGCACAGATGTAGTCTTTAGAGGATACAATCTCTTTTTGTAGCTTTTGATTAGTGTTCAAGCCAAGGATTAAGCTATTCAGCAAAGAAACTGCTCCTTCATTGACACTGGTGAATATTTGTTCCACCTTTTAAACTGATCCTATAGCAGATGCAACAATGGGATGGCTTGGCTCATGATACTATCTTCCTGTCTGACTTCCTGTGTCATATTCTTGAAAGGAAGTAGCATTTGTATCAGGCACTCCAGTAGGGCCCTTATGTCTACCGCCATTGTCAGGGCTTTGGCAGTTTTATCCAATTCCCTTTGAATTACACAATCATTGATAGATTTGTACTGCTCAAGCAGGCCTTCCAGCATGTAGTACATTGAGTTACAAAATGTTGGCGTCGCCGGTATGAGGGCATTTACAGGTAGCTTATTAGCACACTGAAGGATTGTCGGCGGCTTCCAGGCTTTGAATGAATGACAGACATGAGTGTGTATTCTTCTGCTGGTAAACTGTATATTACTGACTCCTTCTTCATTCTTGGGAAAGTACTGAACAATTAGGCTGATGCAATCCACTTAACACAGGTCTCTGAACTTTATTACTGCCATTGTCAGTGGACACATTTAACCTTGAGACCTCTGTGTTCAAGCCATTCATAGACCTTGGTATTAAACTCTTCCAAGATGCTGGTAGCTTATGCAATTTCTCCATGGCGAACATAGCAACTGTTGCATGTTGCCAAATGCCCAGAAAAGAAACATTAGTGGAGAGACCAGCAGATAGCCTTTGCCTGACTCCTTGGAAAAATATCTGGTGTGCAGTGACACACATGTAATCTGTTGCTTGCAACTGGTCCATATGTCAGTCGCAAGGTGGATGGAATGAATAGAGCACTGCTCCATCACTCTGGCAAATTAGGTCCAGTTGGGAACCTTCCATTTTAGGCAGATGGCCTCCACAAGTTCTAGAAAGCCCACTCCTTCCGCAAAAGAAAAAAGGGGACAGTCAAGCTCTAGCATTTTAGCCAGCTACTCATTGTAGAAACAGACTTTTCTTGTGGTTCCATTGGTACTGCGATCCGTAGTAAACATAGCCTTAATATAGGCTATTTTTTTTTGTGGTACTATTGTCATAACTGAACTACAGGTACCAGCAGCCGGTAGGCTGTCTGGGCACTTTAGGAGGAAGTTTCAATATTCTGCTATGCCTTGTGCCATGCAGAGGCTGTTGCACATGAGTATTGTATATATGATGGGCAAGACTTACAGGGCTATTTTGAGTGGTGCTGCTGCTGGCATCCTTTTCTTCTTCCTCCTGACTGCCTTCTTCTATCACTTCAGCAGCTGGATCGCTCTCACCACAACCAGCTATGTTGTGCAACAGAAAAAGGCAGTGAAAGGTGGGCAATCAAAAGAATCTAGCCAATGTAACACAGTGTAACACAAGTGAGGTTATCATCATCCTCATTATCCCAGATGTGTAACAATAGTGTACCTAAAACATGCATAAACAATTTTTTCACATAAAAACATTGCACAAAAAATGTTAGTTTGTGTCCCTCCAGAGGCATGGGACCCCTATAGGAGTCAAGGGGTGCAGGGAAAAAAATAGAATTAATACATTAAATAATTGCTAGTGCCCCACCAGGATCCATGTGGACTCTGTGGGAGGCAGGCAAAAATAAAAATAAAAAATACATCAAATATTTGCTGGTGCCCCATTACTGCCTATTGGGATTCTACGGGAGTCAGGCAAAAATAAAACTATTACATCAAATAATTGCTGTTGCCCCACCAGGGCCTATGGAAACTCTGTGGGAGCCAGGCAAAGATTGAAAAAATGAATTAAAACAACAATACTGTACTACAATCAGCCACAAATACAAATAAATACATCAGGAAAAAAGAAAAATATCATAGACCTCTTCATGGTCCTAGAAAATGACTTTTAAAAGTGGAATAAAGGGATCATTCTGGCTGCACAAAACGTGGCCTGGAATAGAAAGTCAAAGACAAAGAGACACCAAATACACACATACTAACTGGCTCCACAAAATCGTGGTTGACGCATAGCTAGCAAAGAATAAGGCATAGAAAACAAAGACAAAATGGCCACCATACACCGACACACACTTACTAGACAAAATGGCCAGCACTGCATAGTCATCAAAGAAGGAGGCATGGAGAACGAAGAACTCATGGCAGCCTGTGGCAAACACAAACTCTGGAAACAATATAAGAAATAAATTAAATGATTGTTGGTGCTCCACCAGGGCTCATGGGGACTCTATGTGAGGTGATGGGAGGAAGACACAATACAAAAAAATGAATAAAACAGCAACACAAAAATGTCATATGCCTCTTCTATCAATATTCCTAGAAAATGGCCTTTAAAACTGGAATAAAGGGGCTGAAACACAGCTAGCTGCATAAAATGGCGAAAGCTAGCTTATCCACTACTTGGCCGCATGAAGAAGGAGGCACGAAAAACAAAGACAAAATGGCCACCAAACACACTCTAACTAGCTCCACAAAATGGTGGTCTCTGTATGGCCAGCAAAGAAGGAGGCATTGAGAACAAAGACAAAATGGCCACCAAACAGACACACTAACTGGCTCCAAAAATTGGTGGTCATCACATGGTCAGCAAAGAAGGAGGTATGGAGAAGAAAGATATATAACATGGCAACCGCCCCATGGCCAGCAACGAAGAGGCATGGAGAACAAAGAACACATGGCAGTCAATGGCAAACACACACATTGGCTATACAAAATAGCAACCGCTGCATGGCCAACAAAGAAAAAGGCATGGTGAATAAGAAAGACAGTTGCCCTGTCCTGTCTGGAGGACCTCCACTCTTAGAAAAAAAAATCATGTAACACAGAAGGGAAAAAAATGCAAAGATATGATGTGCCCTGTGTGTCTGGGCCAATGCATGCAACTGCCAATCACCCACCAACATGGAATCAGCAATGCTAAGAAAAACAAATTAATTCATTAAAAAGTTTCCTGACCACGATATCAACCATGTCACACATATAAAATGCTAGGCAAGAAGAAGGTAGCTGTGAACGAAGAACAATATCTGGCTACGTGGGCCTGGAGTTCAGGAGCCACCCCAACGCTGGCCAGCAACAGGCACATGCAGACAAAAATAAAATAAAACCTTCCTTTTGCATTTAATTCAAAGCCCTCCACAACCCCTAAATGTTTTTAAAAAGTATACAGCAAAGAGAAAATTGGAATGTGAAAAATACATCAAAAATACACCCATGGCCTAGTGCAAGGCAGGCCAAACAGTAAAACATCATCACCGTAAAATTGTAAACATATTCATAAAAACTTCAAAATGCCCACACAAGAAAATGGAGGAGAAGTATAATTAACCCTAGGCCTCCATCATCAAAAAAATGCAAACATTTCCCCTCACAATGGGTAATCCCACATTTCCCCCAACCTTCATGAGACTAAACTCTAGGCAACCCACTAAAAAAGATACAAAATGAAAAAAAAACTAAAAGGAACAAAAAATATTTGTTCATTTTCCAAAGTGCAGAATAAAACTTATTTGATTTCTCCCAAAAAGAAAGAATCCTATGATGTGGATACAACAGAGATTACAGACAAAAATAGAGAGTAATATTTTCCCTCCAAAATCCAAATCCAAAGTGACCAAGGGCTGGACAAAGCAGAGGGTGAAGTCTTCAGACACGAAGAGGAAGTTGCTACCGTATGTACAGAAGCCTCACAGTTTCTAAGGCACTTTCTTCCTCTTTAAAAAAATACATAAATAGTGTTTTTTGCACTGAAAAAAATGGTGCGTTTGGTTAAAATTTCAACTTGAAAAGCATTTTGAGTTGATTTTCCAGCCAGTCAAGGAAAAACATCAACTTGAAATGCTGACCAGTGACTGAACAACTTAAAGTACTGCTGCTAGCATTTGAAATAACCGCTGACTGTTCAGATCATGTTCGGGCTCTTGCAATGTTTCAGTGCTTCTTGCCAACCGATTTTCTCCGAATAGGAGAATCGGTTACACGACATGGCGTCATAAGGGTAAAATCACAAATTTCGTATTGTAAGAGTCACACGGAATTACCAAATTACTCCAATTATATGTAGTAATTTAAATTATGCCCAGGCTTACATTCAGCTTCATGGGGTAATAATTACTGGATGCAGAGTAGAGACGGACTAATATGTGGGTGACAGCCAGATCTATGTCAGAGTGTCAAATCTGTGACACATCACATCTTTAAAACCTTCCTGGAGAAGCAGATGTATTGAAGTTCCATCTCTCTAAAAGTTAAGTCTACCAAGTGTGCATTTATTCTTATCTCCTTAAGTGACTCTGTACCATGTGTTCAATACCAATGATGTACACTAAATCACTGACATTTTTATGTGATCAAATATATATATATTTGCTAAAATAGCATAATTTCTCCATGCTTTCCTTAAAAAAATTAATTTCTACTATACCTCCACTACACTGCAGATCCACAGCCAGGGCATTGGCTGTCCCATATTGGCAGCATTATTCTAATCACAACTTGCCTATCCAATTTATCATTATTAGCTCTGAAGTTTATAATTTACTTGAAGAAGCAATGAAATCAGGTGCTTTACACACACACATATATGTGTGTGTGTGTATATATACACACGGTCGCCAGTGGGTAGTTATAGTTAAGACCTATTTTCCACAAGAAGAACGTTTTTTTCTTCTGCTAATGACTTTGGTGCCATTTGACAAATCTTCACAAACGCTTCAAAACTAGTTGGCCAGTCACTTCAGCTGCTCTCTGGAAAGTTTCAGGGTGATCTGTCAAGCTGGGGCTGAGAAAAAGGGGGGTCCCAAAATGCTTTTTCCCCATGCAATTTCCCATACTGATTTTAGACACAACTACAGTCCTAACCGCTGAACGCAATTACAACAAATTTGGCAGACAGCTAGATCTTGGTACAGAAAAAGTGCTTTTTGTAATTTGAGGTAAATCTGTTCAGCTGTTTTGGAGTTATTAAAGTAAAAATATTTATGTATATCTAGAGATGGGAATCCACTGCGGTGGATCTGCGGAGTCACACACCAGCAGCAATGGCATGATTGGCTGGCCACAACCTGACAGGAAAGTTGCGGTCACCATTTTGTTCATCGGAATTCATTCCAGGGGGGAGGGAAATAACATTTTAAAGTGATAGAAGGGTCAGGGTAGAGCTACCCTTACACCATCGGACTGATGGAGGGGTCTGTGAGAAAGCCCTCATGGGCAGGAAATTGTCCAAAAACATTTGTTTTACAGAGCGTGAAGATCTGCAGATCCATTGTGGCATGACTCCCTGTGTGCTCCGCAGTAGATCTGTGGATCCAGACACCAATTAAAAAAACAAATACACCCACTCACAGACCCATACACAACTCACACACTCACTCATGCACTCACACACCCACATACACACCCACACAACCACTCACACACCCATGCAGCCACTCACACACCCACTCACAGACCCACAAAACCAGTCACACACCCACTCATAGACCCACACAACCACTCATATAACCACTCAACAACGTACACACCCATTCAACTACTCAAATACCCACTCACACACCCATACAGCTACTCACACACCCCCTCACACACCCACAAAACCACTCCCACATCCACTCACAGACCCACATAGCCACTAACACACACACTCACACACCCACTCACACATCCAATTACACACCCACAAACCCACTAACATACCCACTCACACAACCATACAGCCACTCACACACCTACTCACAGAGCTGCAAAACCACTCACACACCCACTCACAGACCCTCACAGCCACTCATACATCCACACACCAACTTACATACCAACACAAGCACTCAAACACCCATACTACCACTTACACACCTACTCCTAGACCCTGAGAACACTCACATGCCCACTCACAGAGACACACAGCCACTCACACAGCCACTCCCCACTCACATACTCACACATCCACCCAGACACCCACACAACCACTCACACACCTACTCAGATACCCATATGGCCACTCACTCACCCCTAACAGAACTACAAATCCACCCACATGCCCAATCACAGAGCCACACAGCCACTCACACACCTACTTACACACCCCACACAGCCACTCACACATTCACTCACTCACCCATACAGTCACTCGCACATCTACTCACACGCCCACACAGCCACTCCCACTCATGCACCGACACAATCAATCACACACAAACAGTGATATATTTATGGAAATTGCAATAGCATATGTTTGTTTTAAATGTGTTGTTGTTTTAGTATTGAACGTTTGATTTTTTTGGGGGAAAGGATCCTTGGATCCATAAAATGTAATGAAAAAAAAAAAGACCTGGTGCATTGCATTTTTATAAAGACTACATAAGTTTCCTTACCTTGATTATTTAAGTTTTATTTTAAAAATATATAATAAGAATGAATGTGTGAATAAAGTGTATTTATAAACTTGTGAAAATGTATATTAGTAAACTGAATTTAAGGGTCATAGTACAATTTATATATTTTTTAAAACAGTGAAATTCACTGAAATTTGCAGGTGCGTTCTAGTTAGGAAATAGCATTAATAAAATGTAGAAATTCACTGAAAAAACAAAGGTTACAAGTACGCTCTAGTTATGAAATAGAATTTAAAAAAACCTTAGAAATTCACTGAAAAAAACAAAGGTTACAGGGACATTAAAGTTAGGTTCAGATTTTACTCACACAAAAACCATAGAAATTTAGCAGTTATAGTTTCCTTAGCTAACTATGACTTATGCCCCCGAAATGCACTGCTTATGAACTCACATATTACATCACTCATGACATAGTCAATGACATCACTGATGACATCACTCATAATATCTCAAATTACATCATGGATGACATCATCCAGTGAGTGTGTGTTTCGTAAAAGGTTCTGACACTGAAAGATATATACTGAGGTACTGAATAAGTTTTCTGAAAAGCACTTTTTCCAGACACAAGGGAGCACCCAGTATAGGTCAAAACAATAAAACAATACCCTTTCAGGCTTAGAGTACCACATAAATTATGCAAAAAAGCTGTGAAAAAGGCACATAAATTTCTCTGCTTCATATATATATATATATTCACTGAAAAACCATAGGTTTTAGGGACAGTTATAGTTACTTGGACATTGCACTCGTACAAAACCCGTGAAATTCCCCGTTATAGTTAGTTCAGCTAACTATAACTCGCGCCCGCAATGCACTGCTGATGACGTCACATATTACATCACTCATGACATGGTCAGTGACATCACTGATGACATCTCAAATGACATCACTGATGACATCATCCAGTGACTGTGTGTTTCTGTAAAGTTTAAATATTTTTAAAATATATAGGAAAAGACGTATTGAAGAATGAGTGGGTGTGTAAGTGTCTGTATGGATGATTTAGTAGGTGCGTGACTGACTCTATAAGTGAGTGATTTAACGTATCTTACTGAATGCATGGGTTAGTGACTAAACTGGGTGTATGTCTGTATCCGTCTGTCTGTTGCTGTGTAAGTGGCTGCATGTGTTTGTGAATAGCTAAATGAGTGTCTATATGAGTTATTGAATGCTTGTCTGAGTATCTGTATGGGTGCCTGAGTGTTTGTGTGGGAGGGGTGTGTGCAACTCTGTGCATAGATGTGTGAGTGGGTGATTCACTGGGTGGATGGTTTCAAGAGTGCATCTGTGATAGACTGTATGGGTGGGTAAGTGTGTGTAAGAGTGTGTTAGTGAGTGAATGTATGTCCCAGTGGTACATGTGTGAGTAACTACATATGTGAAAGGCAGTATATATGTGTGTTGGAGTATATAAATAGCTATAAGCAAGAGTGAGTGATTGTGATAGTGGCTGTATGGATGATTGTGTGCTTGTATCAGTGATTGTATAAGAGCGTAACAATGTGCTACTATTTGTATGAGTAAGTGAGCTGGTGTGTGTATAACTGTATAGGTGAGTAAATGGCAGTGTGTTTAATTATTTGCATGACTGACTAGGTGTGTGAGTATCTCTATGGATGAGTGGCGTTGTTTGAGTGTCTATATAGGAGTAAGAGTGCATATGATAGTCCTGTACTGAGTGACCGTAAGTATGAGTGACTGTACGGGTGAGTGAGTGGATGTGTGTGTGTAGACCTAAGAATCAGTGAGTGGGTATGTAGTTATTGGTGTTGGAGTGTCTATGGTTTTGCGAATGGCAGTCTGTAATTTAGAGTGGGTGTATCAAAGGTTATATTAGGGTGTGAGGAGGTGCATCAGATTATCACGTGGATGATGTCATCAGTGATGTCATTTGAGATGTCATCAGTGATGTCATCAGTGATGTCACTGACCATGTCATGAGTGATGTAATATGTGACGTCATCAGCAGTGCATTGCGGGGGCGCGAGTTATAGTTAGCTGAACTAACTATAATGGGGGAATTTCACGGGTTTTGTACGAGTGCAATGTCCAAGTAACTATAACTGTCCCTAAAACCTATGGTTTTTTCAGTGAATTTCAAAGGTTTTTTAAATGCTAATTTGTAACTATAACGTGTCTGAAACCTATGGTTTTTTCAGTGAATTTCAAAGGTTTTTTAAATGCTAATTTGTAACTATAACGTGTCTGAAACCTATGGTTTTTTCAGTGAATTTCAAAGGTTTTTTAAATGCTAATTTCTAACTATAACGTGCCTGAAACCTACTTTTTTTTAGTGAATTTCAAAGGTTTTGTAAATGACAATTTTTAAATGTATTAATTGTTATATTAATTTTTTCATACTGATTTAGTACATTTTTAGAAACAATTTTTTTACATATTTTATTTTTAAATTACATTGTAATTACATTATACATTACATTACAAAAATACTTTCTCTTAATGAATTACTTTAGTTTAAATACTTTGCAGATAGGCAATAGACTTTTAAGTACAGTAGTTACAGTTGTTGCAATGGGCAACACATTTTCAAACACAATGCAACATTCAGCTCAATGTGAATTTCTAGTTAAATGCAATTAGTTACTTTATGGATTACTTTTCTAACCACAGGACTGGATCCTAGATTCAGTCCTGGTACATCTCCTGTAAACAGTTGAGTAAAAGCGTTTTGGTTACAGTCGTGATTTTTAAGGAATATTATTGTATTTTAAAAGTTGACACTTGGAAACTTTTTCTCATAGAATCACCAATGTTATCCTATGGAAGGAAATTCACTTAGCAGGTAAAAACTGTTATCGTTACTTTTTCTTACTCAGTGTTGGATCCTGGATCCAGCACTGGTGCATCTCCTGTAAACAGTTGAATGAATGCGTTTAAGTCATACAGGCGATTTTTAAGGAATATTTGTAGTTTGTGAAAATCGACACTTTGAAAGTTTTCTGCTGAAAACCAGACAATGGATTCCTATGGAAGAAAATATAAGTTACTGGTAAGTACGGTTAAAATTACTTTTCAGGACCAGTACTGGGCTGAAAGATGCAGCACTGAGGTCTCTCCTGATAACAGGTGAGTAAATCAGAATTCGGATTTCGGCTGATTTTAGAGGAATATTTGTATGTTTCAAAAATCAACACTTAGAAGAATTTCCAAGTGAAACCAGTCAATGTTAGCCTATGAAGGAAATTCAAGTTACCGGTAAGTACGGTTAAAATTACTTTTCAGGATCAGTACTGGGCTGAAAGATGCAGCACTGAGGTCTCTCCTGATAGCAGGTGAGTAAATCGGAATTCCTATTTCGGCTGATTTTAGAGGAATATTTGCACAATGGTGAAGGGAGGGGGCGGGGCCTGAGGTGACATCTTTGCAAACGCGCCCCGTGGCGCGTTTTAAGTTGGGGGATTAAGTCCCCTTGAATCCTGAGGGTCCCTAGGGGCCAACTAGACCACCAGGAACCTCCAATATGCGCCAGGGGCTGCGTTGCAGAGACGTGTAGAGAGGCCACACCCCTTTTACACCTCTCTGCAACGCAGCTCTGTGGCGCATTCTGGATGTACCTGTTGGGCTAGTTGGCCCCAGGACCCTCAGGATTGAAGGGATTTAATTCCCCATCTTAAAACGCGCCACGGGGCCTGTTTGCACACATGTCACCTGAAGCCCCGCCCCTCCCTTCACCACTGTGCAAACGCGCCCCGTGGCGCGTTTTAAGTTGGGGGATTAAGTCCCCTTGAATCCTGAGGGTCCCCGGAGTCCAACTAGCCCACCATATACCTCCAAAAGCGCCACAGAGCTGCGTTGCAGAGAGGTGTAAAAGGGGCGTGGCCTCTGTACACCTCTCTGCAAGGCAGCCCCTGGCACATACTGGAGGTACCTGGTGGGCTAGTTGGCCCCCAGGGACCCCCAGTATTCAAGGGAGTCGTTCCCCTCTGCAAACGCGCCAGGGGCGCGTTTGCAGAGTGGTGAAGGAAGGGGCGGGGCCTGCGGGCCCGATCGTTTTTTTTTTTTTCCTCCCTGAAGGGGGGCTGTGTGGCCCCCCTTCCTTTTTCTTTTTTGGGCCCTGGGGACCCCATCCCCCAGGGCCTTACACCTTTTTTAAATTACCTTTAAAAAAAAAAACGGGAAGGGGGCCGTGTGGCCCCCTTCCCTGGGCCTGTATTGGCCCCGGGGACCCCATCCCCGGGGCATGGCCTCTATATTTATTTTTTTGAGGGGGCAGCGTGGCCCCCTCCTCTGGGCATTTTAAGGCCCCGGGGACCCCATCTCCCGGGGCCGGCCTTTCCATTTTTTTTTTTAATTTTCCTCTTTTTTGGGGAGGGGCCGCGTGGCCTCCCTCACGGGCCACTACTTGCCCCGGGGACCCCATCCCCCGGGGCTGGCCCTCTCCGTTGGGGACTGTGGGGGGTCCCCAATCCCCCACAGTCCCGCCGGCTCCCACGTCCCTTGGGAGCCGGCATTGCTGTTCCACATGGGGAGCAGCTGACATGCTGCTCCCCATGTGGAAAAGCAATCGCTTTGGATATTGGAAGAGAGAGCAGGTTTCCTGCTCTCTCTTCCAATATCCAAAGCAGTTTGCTATGGCAGGACGGGAGCCGCGAGGCTCCCGTCCTGCCATAGCAAACTACAGTGTCCCGGGGGTAGGCACCCCGGGACACTGCAGGAGCCGGCCCTGGGGGTGGTGGTCCCCAGGGCCATCAAGGGCTCCAGGAGGGGGCCGCGCGGCCCCCTCCCATTCAGTACACAGCCCCGGGGAGGTGGTGGTCCCCGGGGCTCTGGAGGTCCGTAACGGACCCCCATATTAAAATGTTTAGTGCCCTGGGGAGGTGGTGGTCCCGGGCGTGTGGGGGCTGGAGCCCCCCACACAGGTTTAATAATGTATGTAAAAAAGCCCCGGGAGGTGGTGGTCCCCGGGGCTGCGGGAGGGCTCAGAGCCCTCCCGCACCATTTTTAAAAAGCCCCGGGGGTGGCGGTCCCCGGGCTTGGGGGCCCTTTGAGGCCCCCACACATTAAATTATCCCCCACCATGCCCCCGGGACTTGGGCCACCCGGGGGCCAATTAACATCGAAGCGCGGGAGACCGCGCTTCGATTTCTCGGCAGGATTCGCGCACCCTGAGCGCATCCTGCCGATTTTTAAAAAAATATTTATTTTTTTGCCCAGGGGCCTTGTGGGACCCCCTGAGCAAACCTAGGGGTCAGGGTGTTTCTACCCTGCCCCTTTGTGCGCTTTGCGCACTTGTTTCTGTCCCTCGGTTCTACCGAGGGACAAAATGACTGCCAACATTTCCTGAATCGGAATGTTGACAGCCAGCTGACAGCCAATTAACATGCAGCTCGTGATCGGGAGGGTACGCGGACCCTACTCGTCCCTAGATATCACTAACTTTTTACTTTTCATTTTCTCAGCAACTACTGAACGGATTTACACCATTTAACAAAAAGGGTTCTTTCTGAACCAAGAACTACCTCTTTGCCAAATTTGGTGTAATTCCGTTCAGCAGTTCGGGCTGTAGCCGTGTCTAAAGTTTCCTATGGGAAAATGCATGGGGAAAACGCGTTTTGGGACCCCCCTTTTTCTCGGCCCCCGCTGACGTATCACCCCGAGACTTTCAGGGTAGGAGCGGACCGGAGCGCCCCACGAAGTTTGAAAATTTCGCGAAGATACGTCAACCGGCAAGAGAGTTATTTCAAATAGAATGTCGCGGATTTCCTATGGATAATAGGTTGTAACTATAACTATCTACTGGCGACCGCCAGTAGATAATATATATATATATATATATATATATATATATATATATATATATATGAAAAAACAATCCAAGTGCATGCGCGCACAAACGTGGACACAGACTCTTCGTTTAGCTGGTGCCTAAATTTCAAATTTATTGATGCAAACGGTGCTGTCTCTGACGCGTTTCGGCCACAACCTGTGGCCTTGATCACATATATATATATGTGTGTGTGTGTGTGTGTGTGTTTTGTTTGTGCTTGTATACATCAGTGAAGAATTCCAAGAGTATTGGTATTGAATATAAGGCTATATTTGGAAACACATGTAACATGCTGGTAGGTTTCTCAGTAGATCAATTTAATTTGGGGCAGACTGCACATGATCTACTCTAATAATTGATTTCTTACTGCACGTAACATCATACAAAGCAACACGTAATAAACTTCACCTTTTTGGCCTCCGGGACTGTTCAGCAATCGAACTATCATGACCGAAGACAAATGGATATATCAAACTTTTTTTGTAGGACGATGGGTTTGATGGCCACTTCACAAAACGTTATTTTACACCTGATTTTTGCTCTTTTTCAACTATACTGATCATTCTTCTTGGAAAGCCAACTCGCTTGTCAATATGAACCACGTTGGGACCCCAGACAATTGGACTATTCACTCAAAAGGATACATGGTAATGGTTCCGATTTAATGTTAAAATCAGGCCTTTTCATTTTTAATTTCCTGACTGAAAAGGCCAGCAAAAATTAACAGTGACATGTACAGTAACCAATAAATTAGACTTTGGTTAGCCTACTTACCTTTTTTTTAGCCAAACTATTCTGCAGATTTATTAAAACGTTATGCAGCACAGCACAACAAATAAAGTGTCTGCCCTCCGTTGTGCAACGGTAAAACACAACAAAGAGCCATATCTACAACTATATGGTGCTGGGCTGTCATCCTCTAGGAAAATACACGATGGTCCAGTGGGTCAAATTTTCTTCCAAAAATCTACCACTTCACTGGAACCTGATCCTTTATGGGTGTGGTAGTGTATCAATAAATGCTAGTAGAGACCCAATATGTATTGCCAAAATATTGTATTATTTTCACAGCATCTTGACATCATGAGTTGAAAAATCAGTGCAGGTGGGGTGCCTAAAGTGCTCGGTGCAGAAAACATCTTCACATATATACATATATACATACATACATCAGAATAACACGAGGTATCCACAATAAATTTAGAACATCAACAGGAATGTATCAACATCTTGAGTTATGTGGGCAGGATAACCTCATGGGTGTGTCGACGTTTTGACTCAAATGAAACTAAACTGCAGGTCTCATCTGGAGAGTGCCATCTGACTGATATCCTTAATAGACAGCAACTTCCACATTACCACGAACAGTGGCGGCTAGTAGGGAATGGGGTGGTGGAGCGGGGGAACAACGACAGGGGAGGTTTGAAAATACTTTTTTTTAGACACACTTACCTTTTCTGCCGGCCCCATCTCTCCTCCGCTTCTCTGCTCTTCCTAACTCCAGTCCGGAAGAAGATGCAGGAAGCACCCGGGCACACAGGCTCACCTGAGTCAATCACAATGCTGCAATGCAGCATTGTGATTGGTCTGAGCACCGTGGATCGGCGCTCAGATCGGGACAGGGAGCCTGTGCATATTCCCTACCAGGCTGTCCATTACAGCCTGGTGGGGAATATGAAAAGTGTGCATGACTGCTTGGCCGGCCAAAACGGCCGGCCAAGCAGTCATGCGCACTTAGTGTGCATAGTCCACTCCTCCTCCCTGAGCCGCAGCCCTGCCCCGGCCTAACCCAGTCCCGCAGCAACCAAAAATAAAATGATAACGTTCAGTTATTATCATTTTATTTTTCCCTCTTTCACTGCTCTAAGAGCAGTGAGGTGACGCTCCTCAGCCTTAGCGGAGGAGCCGCCACTGACCACGAACGCAAACCCTCAGACTAAATCACGGTTTTTGTAGTCACTCAAGAACAGGCTCCGTTCAAAGATACTTGTCGCGTGGCACAGGAATAACCCGTGTCTGGTACAATCTGGCTGAGTACACCCGGTCCTCTGCACTGGCACTCAAACAGACTGCCTAGTGCCCGGAACTCACCTTTTCTCCATAGTGATAAGCATTGTGTGTTATGTCTAGCATAGGTTTTGTAATGCTAGGATACCCAGAGCAGCACACATGCAAAGTCTGAAAACCTTGGGAAAATAAAACATAATTTTTTGGAGCAAAGCCCTCACTACAAATGTTAGTAGATAGGACTTTCTTCAAAAACCATGAGTGGTAGCATGGGATGCCTGTGTACCATCCATAAGACACACTTTGACACAACGTACAACAAAGCAACACAAAGCATTACTTTTAGGCAAGTTTCCAGCGCCCAAAATGTTTTGCGCTGAAAAGTAAATAACAAATCAACACTTTCAGCCCGTTTTCGTCTCTTTTGGTGGCTTTGCACTGGCCTAAAGTGTTCTGCACTATATTTCTAGGATGAGAGAAAAATTCAAGGTATTTGAGCCCTATAGTTCAACTATTGACATAAGGTGTACAAAATGATACTTTGTGATCTGCAATTCTCTATTCTAATTAAGTGCGTTATGCAGTTTTTAAGCTTTAATTTTTACAATCCTAAAGTGGTTTGGGTATACGTTTCAACTACAATATTAGACAAACATTTTTCCAGGTATGACTCCAATATGCAGGCGGACATGGACAGATAGGGGCAGGTGGAAAAAAAGGGAGGGGGAAGGGGTGTGAAAACCCCCGAAGCTTTTCCAACCAGCTGTTAAACATGCATAGAATACAGTTGAGACTGCTTAAACAGGATCACCGATCATCAGTAAACACTATTCAGCGGTCTTAAAACATGTAATACCAAAATACATATATATGTAATTTGCATTGTCACACAGTGGAATATAAAGCCCTAGCGGTAACCGTAAGAACCCCAAAACCCAACATTCCCTCCAATCAACCCAATCCTCAAACGTAAATGCTGAGCCATGGAGCTTACCTTAAAATAATGCTTTCAAAAAATAATGTAACTATGAGATATGGAGAGGATATGTTCTCCAATTGTGCTCGGCTCCAGTAATGTGATACTAGTGTTGCCCCATATGGGTTGAAAGATATGTAGGTGGTCCTGCAGTTTGCAAGTGAGTCTCTCGTAGCTCGCCATACATGTTAAAGTTCAGTTATCCAATCCTTAAGTTAAGGTGTTTGGTGGATTCTCCATCATAGTAGTATACAAAGTTTAGCCAGCACGAAGGAATTAGAATTACATTAATGCTAATATGATCATGCCAGGGGCATCGGTCATGTAAAAGAGCTGACACAGTGCTTGTCAAACCGTGGACCTGACCAAAGAACGTGGACCAGATCATAGTTCAGCTCAGGTAATACTTGCAATAAAATCCTTATAAAGTGGCAGAAACAATAAGGTTTCGAGTTTCACATCAGTATTTGGAGCCAGCCAATACTAGAGCTTAGCCCTGTGGTAAATATTAATTGAAAGGCTTCCAGGACTGTTGTTTTTGGTTTGCCTCGGATTGTTTTGCTAGAATTTGTTGCACTACTTCCTCTATGAGTGTCTGGTGCTTCTTCAGTTTCTTGGAAAGAGAATATTTCCTAGAGGGCTCGTGACTAACGTAACCAGCAAATAATGACGCACAGCATCCAGATATTTTTGGGAGCCACCTAAAGTATTCGAAGGACCACAAGCCAGCGCCTTATGATTTAAATGACAGAAATAGTTATTGGAAGCTGTCTCTCGTTTGTCACGGTCAAGAATATTAGCAGATGTTTATGCAAAGTTGTAATCCAGTATAGGAAACACTCCAATGATATCAATAATTCCTCCCCTTTTTTAAGATGTCATTTAAACCACACGGATCTATAACTGAACAAAGATCAGTTTTTTATTTTCACAAAAATAATGGCGATTCTCCCCCAAAACCTTTTCAATATGTATTTTTATTCGTCAAAGCACAACCGTTGCTAAGGCAGATATTCGTTCCTGGCATGGTGTGAATTACTTATAGATTTCGTATTAAGTTAATAAGTGGGTTGTATTTAACTAATCAATGAATCCCTGTAGCTGTGTGAAACGCGGGTGCATCAGATACAATGAACTCCAAAATGTCTGCCTGCCTATCAATCGCTTTTCCTATGAAGCATTATGATGAGTTTCTAGTCCACAAATTTAGACAAAATCAGAAATTCTTTCGACTACTTCTGGGGTTTTCTATCACATTAGAGGAAATTCGGCCTAATTTGCGTAAACAACACAAGCATTTGTCTTTCTAATTTAAGATAAATCCCGCAGGAGACAGACAGTAATTCTTAGCAGTTTGAGTGAACTTAACAAGCCGGTTATTCCACCAGCTCATGACAGTTCTTCCCAGTCCTTTAGTGGAGTGTCAAGTGGAAATGTACGTACTTGGGGAGGCATCAGTGTGGTGGCCTATCACATGTTGGTGATGTGTGAAGTCCTTTGTGTACACCATTACATACCTTAGTGTTTCTACTCCACAGATCTCTCATAATAAGACTAGATAAAGGCAAGTCTACCACAGGCTGTTTTCTAAATACTGTCTGAACCATAAGAGACATTTGGAGGCAATTCACAAAGTTATTTATTTGTTTATGAAGTTGTACACCCTCACATACTCATTATTAGAATTCACAAAGCCACGGGGATGTGTAGAGCTATGCATATGCAAACCCTATGCTTTAGGTGTGAGTTTGGGAGTGGTAATGGAAATTGGTTGGAAAATGGGGATTACACTACTTATGACCACCCATAGGTACCGCAAGGAAATCACATGGAAATAAATGGAGACAGGGACAATTACGAAAACAAAAACAAAAAAAATACCCTACAAAATATTTTGTGAAGATGCTAATAAAACACATGCACATACTTAGAAATCACATGAACATTTTTCATAAATCATAAAACTACACATACACATCTGACACCAATCACATCTCCTGCCACACTCAAAGGCACGTCATGATATATTTCATGCAAAACACACACGCTGCATGCACATTAGTATGCAACCAAATGCCTTTGAATTACACTTCTGGCAGCAAACCACTTTCCAGTGGGACACATGACCAGTCAGTGATGCGTGGCACCACTAGGGACTGCGGATGGTGACTACATCTATCTTCTGTTGTATTCATAGTTCTACATAACATGGACAGATAACTCCTCCTTCACATGGTAGGTGGAGTTTCCATTAAAATACAACGGTAATGTTAGCAGTAATTACTTTACGATTATATTTGTGAGGCATTCCTGGCCTCACTTCCTCATTGATATGGTTGAGAGGGGGTAGGAACACATATGCCTCCTGCTAGTTGTGTCCTTATCTTCTTTCTTTCTTAATTCAAGAATAGAAACGTTCAGTGCTAAAATTTCTACTACGTATGCCAGGTTGCATAGTCAGACACTTACATTTGTGGAATGGGGCCTTTGTGTGATGGTGAGTAGCATTTTTGTATGCCAGGCGCATATGTAAATGTGGTCAACATGGCCTGGCAGAACTAAGGACTGTGCTCTAGTGATGGGATAATTCTTCAAGCTATGCTGGCCAACGTTTAATGACAGTATGCTACTAAAGGTCAGTAAACAAAGACACTGCACAATAATAGTAGACAAATGATTTCATAACACAGACTTAGCAGTTCTGTAGTTTTTTGTTTTGCATTAATTTTTCACCTGTTTCCAAGTCCATCAAGGTTTCGCAAGCTAAATTCTTGCTGCTCAGGGGCTTATTTACGAGCCCCCTTGCGCCGCCGTGGCATCACTTTTTGTGATGCTCTGGTGGCGCAAATTACAAAGTCTTATCTATGATGCCAAGCAAAGCCACTATGCGTGGTTTTGGATGACCTCATAGATATGGAGTTAGGCAAGGCAGTGCAAATCACTGCATTGCCTTACTCTGCGCTCAAGAGGCGTTCCATGGGCGTTGCAGTGGGTGTTCCCACACAACACCCATAGATTTTGACACTGCCCCAGATTTACAAGATCATGTAAAACTGGGAAAGCACTAAATCCTTACGCCTCCTGAGGTGAGGCGTAATGAGGAGAAATATCTTTATTTCTCCTCGTTTTTTCCTCTTTCTATGTGTGCTGCATTCTGTAGCGCACATAGACACAGAAAAATGCCTCTTAGGATTGTTTCTGTGTGGGGGCATGGCTTACGCGCTTGGGCAAGATGGCGGCGGCGTGCTGAGCTCCGTCGCCACACGGAGCTCAAGAACGAACTTTTAGCCACTTGGAGCCTTCGCCTTATGCTCACCAGGCTGGATATGCCTTTTAAAGTGTGGCGGTTCACTTATCTTGGCAGCTGGTGAGTTAGTGACCTGCCATTCCACTACATTTTTGCGATGTTGTCTTCATGAGGAGAGCGGCCGCCATTTTGTTTTTCCCTCACTTTAGAGTTGTGGGCGCCGCTGTGACCAGGCTTCTATGTACAAACTGAAAGTATGAATTTCAAATGCTACTGCTCTTTTCAATCTCCTTGTCATCCTTTTATCTGCGACCATTAGACAACCTACTTTGATGCTCGTTTCGAATCATTATCGCTTTTTCACAAAGAGCCCTATTTTTTATTGAGCATGATGCCTACCTTCTCCTGCTGAATGGATTCTCAGTTTGCTATGCAATATATTACTGGCGAGCATTTAATATTAGCACTAAAATAAATCAAATGCCACAATTGTTTTGAGTTAGAGATTGGCAAAGGATAATGTGAGGGTCATTGAAACTCAGGAATTACTAGAAAGTTCTCCCTTACTAGTGTCAACTTGCTCATTCTGCCAATTGTCCATTTTGAATAGTATACAGGGTCATTTCAATAGGTTTACATTCTGTCGGAAGAATTTACCAGCTGCTTCTGTTCTGCATATTCTGTGTTGACCGCCCATGGTGCTGCTGAATGCAATCTTTGTCTATCCAGTTGGAACCTTCACCTGTCTTGCGACTCACAGTCATGCTTTCAAGGCCCATATAGTTGACTCATATATGTACCATATTGTCATTGCTGAAATGGTACCAACCTTATTCTTTCTTGAATTTGAGTTTAAGAGGATGTTTATGGGTGTTAATAAGTCGTGAGATGTTATCTCAGTTGCCCCTTCACTTCACTTATTGTTCACCTACAAGTCTGCTGATGCCTCTACTACTCTCTATTGTGTAGTTTGCCATTCTGATATAACCTTATCACCTGAGACCTGGTCGTGTCATTCTTCAAACACAGAGATTAACATTTCACATTTTCATTGAAGCCTGTATCATCGATCATTTGTTTTATGGGCAGGACCTTCACCATTAAAAAACCTACTCAACGACAAGTGCACTTTATTAAGATGGCTAGTGACTCTCTATCTCTTGCGAAATCTTCTTCATCTGGCACTAAACAGAAAAGAGCCAAAAATGACCCTCCATCACCAGTCCAGTCATCCTCAAATCCAGTCTTGGACTCAATTCTAGATGAACTACGTACTCTGAAACCATTTATGAATACCACTAATGAAAAGCTACAGCTGATTGAGGACAGATGGATCAACATGGAGGGTAAAATGTCTGTTATGGAACAACGTATAAACGACTTGCAGGATATAGCTACTAAAGTACCCTTGCTGGAACAGGAAATTCACAAGCTTAAACTTCACACCGAGGATCTCAAAAATCGCAATTGAAGGAACAATCTTTGACTATATGGCTTGCATGAAAACATTCAGAGTCCGGATCTTCTTACCTTTTTAAAGAAATTTTTGTCTGACCTTCTTGGCCTCCAATCTTCAACCCCTCTTAATATCCAACTGGTACACCGTCTGGGTCGACTCCAACCTCAATCCAGCAGACCACGTGGTATCATAATGCTCTTTCTAGAATTTACCGACTTGAGGCACGTATTAAAAGTTGCCAGAGGAAAACGTCGTCTTGTATGGTCTAGTCATAACATCTACATTTCACAGGATCTCTCCAATGCAACCAATGCCAGACGCAAGGAATTCTTAGCTCTTCGTCTTCATTTGAGATCCTTGAACATCCGCTATGGCATACTACACCCTTGTCTCTGTAAAATTACACATGAAGGCATCTCTCGTTCTTTCGAAGACCCATCTAAGCTAAAACAGTTCATACAATCCATCACTAGAGCACCCATGGACACAAATATTTAATATTCTTAAATTGTTAATTGTTATTGCTTCTGGTCTCCTCATTTCTTGTTATGGTTTTTACTTTTTGTTTTAGGTTTATGCGGCTTATTTATCCTTCTATCCATTTATCTTTTTACCTTACTGTTTTCATCTTATTATCTCTATTTCTTTATCTCATATAGTTCCTCCTTTCTCCGTTGTTGCTCTTGTTTCCGAGTGTGAACATGCCCGACTCATGACTTTCTCTCTTCTTACGCAAAAAGAACAATTGATGGACAGAATGCAGAACAATGTCATACATTCACCCCAGTACAGAGATCTGGGCCTAAATCCATCGTTTTTTTGCTCACCATGCCATTCCAGTTTGGACCCAGCCATATGCAAATCAGTCTTGACCCTGCGCCCATTGGGAACAGTCCAGCCTGAACTGCCAGGCCAGGTCCTCCCTGGAATGGAAACAAGCATCCTAGGACTGGTTTCGGGCTTTCAGCCCTCATCAGCCAGGATAGCTTGACTCCAGTGGCATGGAGAGCACGGGACCCACGTCTGGGCATACCGGTCCCACTCGGGGTGACAAATGCAAAAAGAACAATTGATGGACAGAATGCAGAACAATGTCATACATTCACCCCAGTACAGAGATCTGGGCCTAAATCCATCGTTTTTTTGCTCACCATGCCATTTCCGTTTGGACCCAGCCATATGCAAATCAGTCTTGACCCTGCGCCCAATGGGAACAGTCCAGCCTGAACTGCCAGGCCAGGTCCTCCCTGGACTGGAAACAAGCATCCAAGGACCGGTTTCAGGCTTTCAGCCCTCATCAGCCAGGATAGCTTGACTCCAGTGGCATGCAGAGCACTGGAACCATGTCTGGGCATACCCGTCCCACTCGGGGTGACAAATGCAAAAAGAACAATTGATGGACAGAATGCAGAACAATGTCATACATTCACCCCAGTACAGAGATCTGGGCCTAAATCCATGGTTTTTTTGCTCACCATGCCATTCCAGTTTGGACCCAGCCATATGCAAATCAGTCTTGACCCTGCGCCCAATGGGAACAGTCCAGCCTGAACTGCCAGGCCAGGTCTTCCCTGGACTGGAAACAAGCATCCTAGGACCGATTTCGGGCTTTCAGCCCTCATCAGCCAGGATAGCTTGACTCCAGTGGCATGGAAAGCACGGGACCCACGTCTGGGCACACCCGTCCCACTCAGGCTGACAAATGCAAAAAGAACAATTGATGGACAGAATGCAGAACAATGTCATACATTCACCCCAGTACAGAGATCTGGGCCTAAATCCATCGTTTTTGTTGCTCACCATGCCATTCCAGTTTGGACCCAGCCATATGCAAATCAGTCGTGACCCTGCGCCCAATGGGAACAGTCCAGCATGAACTGCCATGTCAGGGCCTCCCTGGACTGGAAACAAGCATCCTAGGACCGGTTTCGGGCTTTCAGCCCTCATCAGTTAGGATAGCTTGACTCCAGTGGCATGGAGAGCATGGGACCCATGTCTGGGCATACCCATCCCACTCGGGGTGACAAATGCAAAAAGAACAATTGATGAACAGAATGCAGAACAATGTCATACATTCACCCCAGTACAGAGATCTGGGCCTAAATCCATCGTTATTTTGCTCACCATACCATTCCAGTTTGGAACCAGCCATATGCATATCAGTCTTGACCCTGCGCCCAATGGGAACAGTCCAGCCTGAACTGCCAGGCAAGGTCCTCCTTGGACTGGAAACAAGCATCCTAGGACCGGTTTTGGGCTTTCAGCCCTCATCAGCCAGGATAGCTTGACTCCAGTGGCATGGAGAGCACGGGACCCACGTCTGGGCATACCCGTCCCACTCGGGGTGACAAATGCAAAGAGAACAATTGATGGACAGAATGCAGAACAATGTCATACATTCACCCCAGTGCAGAGATCTGAGCCTAAATCCATCGTTCTTTTGCTCACCATGCCATTCCAGTTTGGACCCAGCCATATGCAAATCAGTCTTGACCCTACGCCCAATGGGAACAGTCCAGCCTGAACTGCCAGGCCAGGTCCTCCCTGGACTGGAAACAAGCATCCTAGGACCGGTTTCGGGCTTTCAGCCCTCATCAGCCAGGATAGCTTGACTCCAGTGGCATGGAGAGCACATGACCCACGTCTGGGCATACCCGTCGCACTCGGGGTGACAAAGGCAAAAAGAACAATTGATGGACAGAATGCAGAACAATGTCATACATTCACCCCAGTACCCTTGCTCACTTTGCCACTGGATTCAAGCTAGTCTGCCTGATGAGGGCTGTTAGCCCGAAACCGGTCCCAGGATGCTTGTTTCCGGTCCAGGGAAGACATGGCTTGGCAGATCGGGCTGGACTGTTCCCATGAGGCACAGGATCAAGACTGATTTGCATATAGCTGTGTCTGAACTGGGGTGGCAAAGTGAGCTAAAGAATGATGATGGATTCAACCCAGATCTGTGACTGGGGGTGAGTGTTTGAAAAGTTTCAGCACTCCGTCCATCATCTCTTTGTGTTTGCTTTGTTCGCACTAAGTTGGCAGGGTATGCCCAGATGTGGGTCCCTTGCTCACTTTGCCACTGGATTCAAGCTAGCCTGCCTGATGAGGGCTGTTAGCCCGAAACCGGTCCCAGGATGCTTGTTTCGGGTCCAGGGAAGACATGGCTTGGCAGTTCGGGCTGGACTGTTTCCATGAGGCACAGGGTAAAGACTGAATAGCATATAGCTGTGTCTGAACTGGGGTGGCAAAGTGAGCTAAAGAATGATGATGGATTCAACCCAGATCTGTGACTGGGGGTGAGTGTTTGAAAAGTTTCAGCACTCCGTCCATCATCTCCCCGTGTTTGCTTTGTTCGCCCTAATTTGGCAGGGTATGCCTAAAAGTGGGTCCCTTGCTCACTTTGCCACTGGATTCAAGCTAGCCTGCCTCATGAGGGCTGTTAGCCCGAAACCGGTCCTAGGATGCTTGTTTCCGGTCCAGGGAAGACATGGCTTGGCAGTTCGGGCTGGACTGTTCCCATGAGGCACAGGGTCAAGACTGATTTGCATATAGTTGTGTCTGAACTGGGGTGGCAAAGTGAGCTAAAGAATGATGATGGATTCATCCCAGATCTGTGACTGGGGGTGAGTGTTTGAAAAGTTTCAGCACTCCGTCCATCATCTCCTTGTGTTTGCTTTGTTCGCCCTAAGTTGGCAGGGTATGCCCAGACGTGGGTCCCTTGCTCACTTTGCCACTGGATTCAAGCTAGCCTGGCTGATTAGGGCAGTTAGCCCGAAACCGGTCCCAGGATGCTTGTTTCTGGTCCAGGGAAGACATGGCTTGGCAGTTTGGGCTGGACTGTTCCCATGAGGCACAGGGTCAAGACTGATTTGCATATAGCTGTGTCTGAACTTGGGGTGGCAAAGTGAGCTAAAGAATGATGATGAATTCAACCCAGATCTGTGACTGGGGGTGAGTGTTTGAAAAGTTTCAGCACTCCGTCCATCATCTCCTTGTCTTTGCTTTGTTCGCCCTAAGTTGGCAGGGTATGCCCAGACCTGGGTCCCTTGCACACTTTGCCACTGGTTTCAAGCTAGCCTGGCTGATGCGGGCTGTTAGCCCGAAACCGGGCCCAGGATGCTTGTTTCCGGTCCAGGGAAGACATGGCTTGGCAGTTCGGGCTGGAATGTTCCCATGAGGCACAGGGTCAAGACTGATTTGCATATAGCTGTGTCTGAACTGGGGTGGCAAAGTGAGCTAAAGAATGATGATGGATTCAACCCAGATCTGTGACTGGGGGTGAGTGTTTGAAAAGTTTCAGTACTCCGTCCATCATCTCCTTGTGTTTGCTTTGTTCGTCCTAAGTTGGCAGGGTATGCCCAGACATGGGTCCCTTGCTCACTTTGCTACTGGATTCAAGCTAGCCTGGCTGATGAGGGCTGTTAGCCCGAAACCGGTCCCAGGATGCTTGATTCCGGTCCTGGGAAGACATGGCTTGGCAGTTCGGGCTGGACTGTTGCCATGAGGCACAGGGTCAAGATTGATTTGCATATAGGTGTGTCTGAACTGGGGTTGCAAAGTGAGCTAAAGAATGATGATGGATTCAACCCAGATCTGTGACTGGGGGTGAGTGTTTGAAAAGTTTCAGCACTCCGTCCATCATCTCCTTGTGTTTGCTTTGTTCGCCCTAAGTTGGCAGGGTATGCCCAGACGTGGGTCCCTTGCTCACTTTGCCACTGGATTCAAGCTAGCCTGGCTGATGAGGGCTGTTAGCCCGAAACCGGTCCCAGGATGCTTGTTTCCGGTCCAGGGAAGACATGGCTTGGCAGTTCGGGATGGACTGTTCCCATGAGGCACAGCGTCAAGACTGATTTGCATATAGTTGTGTCTGAACTGGGGTGGCAAAGTGAGCTAAAGAATGATGATGAATTCAACCCAGATCTGTGACTGGGGGTGAGTGTTTGAAAAGTTTCAGCACTCCGTCCATCATCTCCTTGTGTTTGCTTTGTTCGCCCTAATTTGGCAGGGTATGCCCAGACCTGGGTCCCTTGCTCACTTTGCCACTGGTTTCAAGCTAGCCTGGCTGATGAGGGCTGTTAGCACGAAACCGGTCCCAGGATGCTTGTTTCCGGTCCAGGGAAGACATGGCTTGGCAGTTCGGGCTGGACTGGTCCCACGAGGTACAGGGTCAAGACTGATTTGCATATAGCTGTGTCTGAACTGGGGTGGCAAAGTGAGTTAAAGAATGATGATGGATTCAACCCAGATCTGTGACGGGGTGAGTGTTTGAAAAGTTTCAGCACTCCGTCCATCATCTCCTTTTGTTTGCTTTGTTCACCCTAAGTTGGCAGGGTATGCCCAGACATGGGTCCCTTGCACACTTTGCCATTGGATTCAAGCTAGCCTGGCTGATGAAGGCTGTTAGCCCGAAATCGGTCCCAGGATGCTTGTTTCCGGTCCAGGGAAGACATGGCTTGGCAGTTCGGGCTGGACTGTTCCCATGAGGCACAGGGTCAAGACTGATTTGCATATAGCTGTGTCTGAACTGGGGTGGCAAAGTGAGCTAAAGAATGATGATGAATTCAACCCAGATCTGTGACTGGGGGTGAGTGTTTGAAAAGTTTCAGCACTCCGTCCATCATCTCCTTGTGTTTGCTTTGTTCGTCCTAAGTTGGTAGGGTATGCCCAGACGTGGGTCCCTTGCTCACTTTGCTACTGGATTCAAGCTAGCCTGGCTGATGAGGGCTGTTAGCCAGAAACCGGTCCCAGGATGCTTGTTTCCGGTCCAGGGAAGACATGGCTTGGCAGTTCGGGCTGGATTGTTCCCATGAGGCACAGGGTCAAGACGGATTTGCATATAGCTGTGTCTGAACTGGGGTGGCAAAGTGAGCTAAAGAATGATGATGGATTCAACCCCGATCTGTGACTGGGGGTGAGTGTTTGAAAAGTTTCAGCACTCTGTCCATCATCTCCTTGTGTTTGCTTTGTTTGCCCTAAGTTGGCAGGGTATGCCCAGACGTGGGTTCCTTGCTCACTTTACCACTGGATTCAAGCTAGCCTGGCTGATGAGGGCTGTCAGCCCGAAACCGGTCCCAGGATGCTTGTTTCCGGTCCAAGGAAGACATGGCTTGGCAGTTCGGGCTGGACTGTTCCCATGAGGCACAGTGTCAAGACTGATTTGCATATAGCTGTGTCTGAACTGGGGTGGCAAAGTGAGCTAAAGAATGATGATGGATTCAAGTCAGATCTATGACTGGGGGTGAGTGTTTGAAAAGTTTCAGCACTCCGTCCATCATCTCCTTGTGTTTGCTTTGTTCGCCCTAAGTTGGCAGGGTATGCCCAGACGTGGGTCCCTTGCTCACTTTGCCACTGGATTCAAGCTAGCCTGGCTGAGGAGGGCTGTTAGCCCGAAACCGGTCCCAGGATGCTTGTTTCCGGTCCTGGGAAGACATGGCTTGACAGTTCGGGTTGGACTGTTCCCATGAGGCACAGGGTCAAGACTGATTTGCATATAGCTGTGTCTGAACTGGGGTGGCAAAGTGAGCTAAAGAATGATGATGGATTCAACCCAGATCTGTGCCTGGGGGTGAGTCTTTGAAAAGTTTCAGCACTCCGTCCATCATCTCCTTGTGTTTGCTTTGCTCTCTTCTTACTTCAGATCTGGCTTTATGTCCTTGATCTGTCTCTATCTCTCTGTATTGTTTTTACTTTCCTTTCACTCATTTTCTCCCTATACTCTCTCGTTTACTCTCCTTTTTCTTTCTTATATTATGTCCCCTATCCTTATATTTACAAGAGTGCATATTTGTTTTACCTCCTAATGTGCTTGTTAATTCCATCATGCTACCCACCTTTTATGATTGGTTCCGTTTTGTCCCCATTGTTATCCCTGAAATTCATCAATATTGTACCTATACCCCTGTCTCCTAAACATCAACATGTTTAATGTTGTATCGTGGAATGTTCGTGGTCTGGGTCATCCTGTCAAGCGTCAAAAGGTACTTTCTCATTGATCAAAACTTAATTGTCAGATTGCTTTTTTGCAAGAAACCCATTGTAATTATGGCAAATCTCTCAAAATCAAACGTCAATGGGTAAGTCAAGTTGTCTTCTCTCCTGCTGTCAATCCTAAGGGTAGTGTTGCCATCCTCTGGCATAAATCTTTAAAATTGCTAATTATGTCTACTGAAAATGATACAAGTGGACGATTAGTAATTCATAATGATACAGTTCATAATAAGCAGGTCACCTTCTTTAATATTTATGGACCAGTTAAATTTGATCCGGACATCTGGCATACTATTAAATAAAAATATCCTCAATCAATAACCCCAATATTATTGTCGCTGGTGATTTTAATAATTGGATGGACCCCTTTTCCGACAGAAAATCGGATTTAAATTCAAACCAGATAAATCACACAAATCATTTCAAGCTGCTATTACCTCTCGTTCACTCTATGATGCTTGGAAAACTAGTAATCCTGAAAAACAGGAATTCACATACTTTTCAAATGTTCACCACACTATGTCATGCATACATTATATTTTGATTTCAAAACCCTTATTCCCCACACTCCAAACGTCTGAAATTGGCTCCATTTTCATTTTTGATCATGCCCCTGTTTCAGTCTCCTTTGATTTATCCCTTGTAACTCCTAAACACAGTAGATGGAAATTCAATAATTCCTTACTATCTGACCAAACCTATATCTCAGATGCTACCTTTTTTATAAAATAATTTTTTCAAATTAACAAACCAAGTGATACTTCTGTCCACAATAACTGGGATGCCTTTAAGGCCTCTTTTAGAGCCTTCACCATTGCATATACTGCCAGAAAGAAAAAGCGATTAAAGTCCCAAGACCTTTCTACTCTATCACATATTAAATCCCTCGAACATGCTTACTACACTTCTAAGTTCCCTGATCACCTTAGAGATCTCATCAAAGCTAAATCTGACTTAAACAAATTAGCTACAAATGATGCCTGTAACATTCTACTCAAAATAAAATCTAAATATCATGGGGGTCAAAACAAAGCGGGTAGAATGCTGGCCAATTATCTAAAAATCTAATCGGAGAGGAAAACCATTGGACCTATTCGCAATACCTGTACTAATACTCTATTACACTCTGACTCAGATATTGTTAATGCTTTTCAGTCCTATTACCACTCATTATACATGGAAGACACTCACCGTACTGAAAACAATACTCAAATGTTCTATGGTCTCCCTCCCCCTCGTTCTACACCAGATGCTATGACCCTCTTGGAAAAAGATATAACTCTTCAGGAGATTTTAGACGCAATTAAATCTCTTAAGAGAGCTAAGGCACCTGGCCCTGATGGTTTTTCTATTGAACTTATCTCTTCCTTTTCATCTATCTTTGCTCCACATTTACATGAACTATTTACTTCTTTTCTATTACACTCTAAACCTGAAGGTTCCTTTCTATATGCTCTCAATGTAATCATCCCTAAACCTGATAAAGATTACTCTCTTTGTCAAAATTATCATCCAATCTCATTAATCACTATGACTGCAACATTTTTGCCAAAATTCTTGCATCTAGATTAGAAGGTGTTATACCCTTACTGGAAAAACCTGATCAATCTGGCTTCATTAAGGGTAGGCTTTCCTCAGACAATGCTAGAATGGTTCTCTAATATCCTTACAATGACTAAACAATTTCCAGATCCCCTAGCTGCATTATCCCTTAACGCTGAAAAAGCTTTCGACCGCATAAATTGGCAATTTATGTTCAAAACTCTTCACTGGTTTGGTTTCGGCCCTAAATTTATCTCGTTTATCAAAATTTTGTATTCAGAACCCCGTGCATGTGTTTCTGTTAATGGTTATTTATCCCCTTATTTTAACTTACATAGAGGTACCAGACAAGTCTGTCCCCTTTCTCCCCTTTTATTCCTTTTATGTCTCGAACCTTTTCTTGAACGCATTTGTTGTAATCCTTCGATAACTGGGTTCCAACATAAATCTCATGAAATTAAACGATCTGCTTATGCAGACGATATTTTGATTTACCTTTCAAAACCCTTAACTTCCTTGCCTTCATTTCTACAGGAAATTGACTTATACTGTAAAATATCTGGCTATAAACTGAATTTTACCAAAAATGAGATTTTACCCTTAAATTCCTTATGTTACCAATTTATGTTTTTTATACCAATTTTAAATGGTGTCCCTCTAAAATTAAATACTTAGGCGTTTGGTTTTCCTCCACTATTTCTCAAACTCTCGCTCACAATTTCACTATTTTAAAAACCAAACTTCAAAACTTATTTTCTTCCTGGTCCCCCCTATACCTTTCTTGGTGGGGTAGACTGGATACTATCAAAATGATGATTGTACCACTCATTCTATTCTTACTCTCCATGCTACCCTTCAATATCCCCAATTATTATTTTAATCAAATCAACTCCATTTGTACTAAATTTCTTTGGAACAACAAACCCACCCATATTGCTCTATCTAAATTAATTAAATCAAAAGATGAAGGTGGTGTCCGATTCCCTAATTTTAAATTATATCATACTGCTTTTTGAATATGACAAATGTACGCTTTGAACAAACAATACTATGATGAGCCAATACCCAGCTGGATTAATTTTGAACGTTCTTTATTGCATGAATTCTCTTTTCACGACACTTGTTTTATGTCCAATTGCACTTTTATTTCCAAACATCCTATTTTAAAATACTACCAACACCTGATACATACACTCTTCACGGATGGCTCTAATTTTTACCAAGCTTTTCTTGCTTCCTCTGTTTGGTACAATACATTTATTAAGTTTCGCCATAAATCTTTTTACTTCAAACACTGGAAGGAGAAGAATATTATATATGTTCACCAGCTTGTTTCTCATAACTCTGTCTTACCTTTTACTACATTACAAGACTCTTATGATTAACCCTCTTATTGTCTAGCCCAATATTCCCATTTATCACAGGCACTTCAATCATTTCCAACAACCCAAAATTTCCCTCCCAACACTACTCCATTTATTCCCATGTCTCCTTTGTATAATATTTCTCCTGATTCTAACCCGAAAACCTCTCTTATATATAAAGTTCTATCTACCCCTATTTCTGAAAGACCTAAATCATCAACTGAATTAGCATGGGGAACTAGATCTCTCTATGTCTCTTTCAATTAAAAAATTGAACAAACTATGGCACACAGTTTTTACTACCTCTAAAGCTGCTAATATCACTCAATCGTTATTTTTCTTATATAATAGGGCAGTTTGGACACTTATATCTATACATAAAATCAACCCTTCTTCTTCTCCTCTTTGCTGGTCATGTCTTTCAGTTGATGGTACATTACTTCATTTGTTATACCATTGCCCTAATGTTTTCAAGTTTTGGGAATCCATTTGGACTAAATGTTCCAAGATATTTCTTTTTTGTACTCCATTGTCAATTCACAATGTTTTTCTTTGCTCCATGTCTGCTGATTTCCATGACTCCTCTTTGAAGTTTAAATTATTTGACCTTTATATTGCTCTTGCTTTTAAAGTCATTCTTTCTTGTTGGAAAGGCAATTCTAAACTATGTATGCTAACATGGTGAAATTTTATTTGGAATGAACATAGAACATAGAACCATGGTGCAAGAGTGCCTCTGTTGGCGCTAGGCTGCCGAAATAGCGCCAGCGCAGGGGGCAAGGAAAAAATATTGCATAAATACAGTGCATTCCCCCCCTTTCACTTTGGTGTAGTGCAGTGCAGCAAGCTGACTTGCGCTGCTGCCCACCAAATGCCCGTAAGTAGGGGCCTGAGTGTTTTGGAGATTATGATTTCAAATCTGGACAAGGCTGACTCTTATATTTTACTGAATACATGAACAGTTATTTAAAAACATTTCATACAAAATGAACTTTAAAAGAGATAAAACATGCGTGGAAAAGCAGCTCATGAGACTGTGAGTTCTAAAAAGGGTTTTAAACAACAAGCATGGTTACATTAAGAATGTTTTTAAGTTAAAAATATATGCACAGAAGTTCGACTAAGTGCACTATTTAAAAGGGATCATTAAATACACGTGCTATTATGATAGTACATGTGAGGGCGAGGCCCATAGAGCTACTTGTACAGGGGTGAGTTCGTAAGGTCTTGCCGCTGGGAGTGGGGTGCTAAGAAACACCACATGGAATGGAGAGTCAAAAATCCAAGCTGAAGTGGCGGTGGCCTTGTTCTCAAATTTTCCGGAAGAACTCTTGAGCTCCGCCATTTAGTTGTTTAACCTCTTTCCAACAAACACCAGGAATTTGGCAAAGCGGGTGGTTAGCCTGAGGTCAGTGGCTAGCAGTGACTCAATCACTGCTCTTCTGCATGTTCTAATTCCTCTTACTAGGAAAACTGGTTTAAGCCAGTACCTACGCTCTATCAGGGCAAGGTGAAGCACATACTATGTGTTCGACGCGATTCCTGGGGGAATTAGCATAGCCGGCAATTGATCCTGCCATCCGGATTACGGCAACTCCAGGCTAGGTCAAAGGTGGGAAGGTTTCCCAGCCGATGTCTGAGGATCTGCCATTTCACTGTTGCAGAGAGGGCAGCTGCCAGGTAGGGTTGAAAGTCCAGGCCCTTGTAGCTGTTTACAACCAAGTAGGCGTGTGTTCGCTTTGCCAGCGTGCTCTTATCTGTGATGAAAGAGAGGTGCCACGAGGCTTTATTTGCTATGGGTTTGAAGGCCAGGGACAAAGTTGCCTCGCTCCATGCTACACCCAGAGGTTATTATTTCAAATCCCAACAAGGCAGACTAGGTGTTCCAAGTTTTTGAGGTGGGTAAATTTAGTACCATAAATGGATAGGTACATACGTCATTTACAGGGCTCAGAAACGGCACAATTGACATTTAGCGCTATCTGAAAACTATTTCTTTATTATTAAAGCGACCTGAACTATAGCTAGGTCTGTCATTCATCAAGCAGAATTTCAGAGGCTTGACTGTGCTCAGTAACACTGCTGTACAATAACAATTCGATACAATGTTGCCTTTAAACTATATCCTGCCCATTCTCATTCCATTGAGAAAATTAGGCCAAACAAGGGCTCTTTAATCGAAATTAGAACGCATAATACATTAAAACACATGAGGTTTGTGTGCATTACAACATTCCCAGGTTGCCACATTAAGTTGCCTCTAAGGATATGCATGCTTCCTTTCCTAATGATAACCCAATGCAATATAACTATGAATCACTTAGCAACTAAAACAAAGCTTGTATTTATAATGTAACATGAAACAACTAATCCAGTAATGATCAGCAATCATAAATAGCTTTCGGGGGAATGAAAGTCTCTTTATACCTTTCGCACCATATGCCAACATCCAGTTGAACTGATTTCAAACATTACAAATAATGTTTTTAGAATGTGCAGAAAACTTTGCGTTTTTGTACTGTTTTATAGATTTGCCTTGGCATATGTAATCATTTTTCAAAAAGCTACTTTTGAGAATAACATTTTCCTCCCCCGATTTTACTTCGTGCTTCATCAGCCCAAAACACAATAAACCCAGAGGAACGAGAGAAAGTAATATGCAAAGAATATTTTATTCTGAAATTTGACTTTGACAGGAAAATCTTTTCTTGGAAAGAATGGGAGGCGAAATTATGTGCAAGTCTTCACTAGTGCTGAATAAAACAGACTGTATTTTTTCATTTATATTGCTTCATGGAACATATCTAAGCCATCTACTTTGTGAACAGACCCAGAATTAATAGGAGTCTTAGGTTCTGGAATATATACTGGTGGATAGCCCGTTGTTCCGCCATGGCGACGGAGTAAATTGCTCTGTCACCCTGGGAGGGACCGCTGGTCAGATTTATAAATGAGCGCTAAGCTGGCGGTCATTTATAAAGTATTAGCAGGAACCGCTAATGCAGTGGTTCCTGTCAATGCATTTCGCTGTTTGGTGCAGGGCTCTGTCAACATGACGGAGCCTTGTACCAAACAGTTTTCTTTTTTATTTTCAAGAATAAAATCCCAAAACTGGATTTTCTTTTTGAAAATAAAAAATAAAATGCTCCCCTGGTCATGGAAATGTTCTCCCATAGCGAAAGGAGCATTTAGCAGTTTTCATTGCCTTTTACCATCAGGAATTTCCTGGTGGTGACGGGCAGTGAAAACTGACCTCTAATTCCATCCATCTAAAGTAAGTGGACTGACTCACAAGTCAGGTATGGTCCGCCCACATATAAATTTGGCGGGTGGCCCATTATCTTGGCAGTATGTATACTCTGTCGCCATTGGGACAGTGTATACATACCACCAAGATATAAATCAGGCCTTTAATTGCGAAGGGATTTGCATCAACCTCTTTTCAAATCTTCAGTATATTTGTTCCCAGAAATAACCTATTATTTTATGGTAAATTGTGGCACATCTGGCTTTACAAAATGTTTTATAGGAAACGCTTTTGCATGCTTTTGTCAATGTACAAACCATGTTAGGTGGAGTCATTCAGGCTGTTCTCCATTAGTACCAGGGGAACTGCCACGTCAGTCTTCCTGTAAACTTGAATTGAAGCATTTAAGATTGTGCATTTGGTGCTTCCTATGAATGTGCTTATTTTCTTAAACAAGTACAGCTGATGAAAACTATACCTGGCACTTTCTAAATACTTTTTAAACTTCTACAAATGTAGAATTTATTACAAGGTTCAAAATATATATTGCATTAGTGTTTTTTATAAGACAATAACTCTTAGGTATCAAAGGTTGGGTTACATAGCAGTCTTCACTTTTGCACAGTGATGGCTTTTGAAACATGACCTGTATTTGCACTGCCAAGGATGTTCTAGGGTCAGCCAGGGCTGCAGAGAGTCTGTGATGGCATTACCAAATGTTTATGCTAGAGCTGGCTGAAGGCATTTTGTCTCTGAGTCGGGACTGAGCTGAAGATTGGGAGGAAACTGAGTAGGGTTGGGCAAGCTTTTCATTACCCCATCACAATCTTGTGTAATTTTGGCAGTTTCACATATTTTTCTGTAAGGAATTGGATAATTATTTGGTGTGGGCGGCTGCCCACCTCAAGGAATAATTACAACTCCTAGCAGGGTGAAGCCTCAAAAGTCACTAAATTAAACTGAGCTCAATCCCCTGGTAGCTATAGCGTAGAGCAGACAGGCTTAATTTAAGGCAAAATGTAAACAATGTATGCAGTACCAAAACAGCAATAAAGTCAAATCACATAGGAATATAAATCCCAAAATAAGTTAGAAAAATAGAAAAAAATTATTAATCAAAATTGTGTCAAAACAACAAAAATTCAATAAGGGGACCTGAAGATATGAATTTTTAAGTAAGTAGAAAGAGCACCTAAAAGCACAAAGGCCAATGTTAGTCAATGGTCCAGGTAGACCGGAACCTAGTTGCATTTGAGGTTGACCATGATGGAGAGCTGGTCAGATACCAAAAAATAGTTAGTGTCACTGTTATGAATGGAAGTCAAAGGGTCAGATTTGCAAACATTTTGCGCTGTGATTTTGTCACAAAAAAGTGACTCAAACCAGTCCAAAATATTTTTGGGTTATTTAATTCCAAGCACAAAACTTATTTTGTGCTGGAAAGTTGCCTAAAAGACAAAGCAGTGTAAAGAGATGCTTTATGTTACTTAGCGCCTAAGGGCTGTTACATGGGTGGTACATGGACGTTCCCAAGCAACCACTCATGATTTTTGATGCAATAACCTATCTACCACAAATTTAAGACAACAATTAATGGCACTTCAAAATAGAACTCCCCTCCCAAGAACTCTGTGCCATCCTCCCCGACAACTTCCACAGCAAGATCACCAACATCTACAACAACTTCAACCTCTAACCCATAACCCTCAACCCCAATGACCTCTACCAACCAGCGATCATCAGCCGAATCATTACCACCTGGTCTGCACTCACTGCCCTAACCACCTAAGCCATCATGTCTTCCATCCACTCAGGTGCGCCCACCGACCCTTGCTCCCACCACCTCTACAACCTCGCAATGAACCCTATCAGCACACAACTCACCAGCATCCACAACACCTCCATCTCCATAGCAACCTTCCTGGACAGATGGAGACACACAGACATCAGACCCCTGCTATCTCCAAAACTACCGGCCAATCTCCCTGCTCCCCTGCCCAGCCAAAGTACTTTGTAGTGTAGTTCCTAGAAATCTATATAGGATCTGCGCATTTAGACAACATAAACTAAGGGATTGGTGTCCAGACTGATTCCAGGCACCCCCGAAGGATATGTTAGTCTGTAGACCAGCTAGCTCACAGTGCCACTATGAGCTCCTCTTACCAAGGAGCAAATAGCTTTTGGCAACTATCGAACTTGACAACCCTGACCCCTCAAGGATCATGGAAACAGTACAGTACTTTTCGCTCAGTCACTCGTGCTTACTTGTCTCAGAGAGATACACAGAATAAATGGTGGGGACGTTTTCAATAATTATTTATTAAACCAGCGCCATTCTAGTATAAAATACGTGTGCTGCAACAACCATTAGACATAAACAGATATATACGATTAGGAGCACCAGTAGAGTAAAGAAAAGGTAGAATTCTACCATAGTGCTTAAACAGTGAATATATGAAGGCATATATATACATAACAGTAATAATGTGCACTCCTATGATGCAAACCCTAACTAGATGTACCTAGCACGTATGTAGGTGTATAGCCAAGAATACCCTTAGGATAGAGCCAACCCCATTACCTGATGTGGGAGAGCAAAGGACCCTGTCTTGGTCTCGAGATGGACACCCGCAAGGGATGTCAGACCACTGCATGCTGGAGTGTCTGCGTGCAGGGACCTCAGCGTCTCACGTAAGCGTGTTAGCATTGAAGTCATTTCTCCTCTGGTGTGCCCAGTGAAGATGTAGTGCTTATATACCCGAAAGGTACCCTCAAGGGTTCTACCTAGAAGTGTACTGTGGGCATGTCGGGCAAGGATGACGATAGAGGTGAACCTTATACAGAGTTATAATGCAGAAGATGGTAATCCTGCTGTTATACTGAGAATCCTCATGCATAATACATGAGGCTAGTTTTCGAGAAAACCACACAACAGTCAAGTAGCACCTAGCTAGGTAAAAAGTCAGCGCCAGACCCGTTATGTAGAACAATGGTAGGACAGATGTAGGTAAAAGGTCATGTAACTTCCTAGGCCTATATTAGGGTACATTGGGGTTCATAACACCCACTCCTCATCCGACTGGACAACATAATACTAAATGCTAAAACATGCCTGTTATAAAAGCATAAAAACATTGCTAAAATATGAGGTTAAAAAACATAAAAACATAGTATGTGTTAAAAATGATGTATAGGTACAAAAGCTCTATAAGTCCTTTAAAAAGTCAATATACTGTCAGACCAATTGAGCATGCTGAAAGCCATAGTGCTCAGTGAGAGCAGAAGAGGAAAAATAAAACAAAAATTATGTTTTTGAATTCCAGTTTTGGTTGTTTTCGAAAAAGCCAAATTGTTCCCAGCACACGGAGAGCCAAATATTTATGTGTCCTATGCGGGAGACGCAACATAACTGTTGCCTGCCTTTGCAGATGACGGTCCCTGTAACACCTCTTGGATCAGGTCAATGGAGCAAAGGTGACCTTCTCCAGTTCCCACATCCATTGCTGAGGAAGCTTTCGATGCCTGTAAGCTTGGTGCAGAGCAGGTGTCCATTCCAACAGGAGGTGACTCATCCTGTGGTGGCTCTAAGAATGCCGACATCAGGATTGGAATACGCTGAGGACACTGCACTACATGGGCCTTTCATGGGTCCAGCAGTACATCCACGTCCGGATGCGCAACTGATGGAAGTGTTAGACAGATGTCAAACATACATTCTTGTCTGCAGAATAAGCTGCAGAGTACAGGCAAGACGCACTCGAACCCGACTGATCTGAATTACAGAAACCAATGCTCACTTAGTTCCCGAAGCCGAGTTGTGCCCAGATGGAGTATCATGCGTTCATGGCAACGTCGCTCCAAGAGTGCTTTTTCTATCTCGTTGGTATTTGGGACATCCATTGCGTAGCAGAAATATTAAAACCAGGATACCCACTACAAGTAGCAGGATCAGCGGAAGACCTCCAAAAATGCTTCCAAATACGGAGTGTATTAAAGATGGAATAACTCTGAAAACTGTCTGAAAGTTGCTTAATAGCCCAGACCCTATGGTCTTAAATAGGTGTACTATCCCACTAGTATCAGACATGTTAAAGATACGATGTACCTTTTCCCCGAAATGAAGCGGGAAGTTAGTTCGGACAAAGGCCTGTATCTCAGCTGAAGACCTTGCAACCTGTAGATCAAAAGTCTCACGAGCTGAGGTTAAGGCCACCTCTTTCTGTAAAAGTATGGCTTTCAGTCTGCTCAGCGAATCAAACCATATTAGGGAAACTACGAGTAATATCTTGAGAAGCTCAGTTAAGAATATCACAGCTTATATAACAGTGCCAAACATTTAAGCAGGCTTCCTTGGATGGTTACAATCAGAATCAGCTATATAGTTACAGAGTCCTACCACTGTTAAGGCAGAAGGATAGTTCATTGTCTAACAGCTCAAGTCCTACAAAGATGAGAAAAGGGTTAAAATTTAAAGTCCATTAAGGGTGAGTCCATTAGCAAAAATGAAGAAATAAAGAAAATGAAAAATGGAAATGGTTCAGCAACAAAATCTTCAGTCTTTCAGCTAATTAAATCAATTAAAAAATAATGTATATATAGAACTTTCACAAATCATTATGACATGAAAATTGCTAGCGTTCGAAATACCCTACTACCAGAATTTTTCTCAACATTCATATAAGTGCAAATTTTTCTAAACTCATATTTGAAAATCCACCTTAAATTTTTCAAAACTATAGAAGCACTAGTATTACTATGCAAAATTTCAAGCTTGTACTTCATAGCTACATGTTTTTGCACTGACTTTCGTAACTGGTGCATTCTGACAGAAAGCAACATGTGCATTAGAAAGTTGTGTACTTTCAGCTTTTCGTGTCCTCAATCAATAAATGTGTTGTTTTTTTGTGATTTATATAATCATGCTGCATCAGGCCCCCCTCTGATGGTGAATTAAGCAATCACCTTATCTACCACATCAGATCTCACCACAGATTATGGGTGTGTTGTCTTTAACCTCTACCTTCTACTCTCTTCAATGGCTTTTAATTCATCATAAAATTTGCATCGTGCATCCTCCATTTCAAGATCAGCTCTTGTCCTTTTCAGTCCACAATTTTAACTGTTTTCGTATGTGCAAAATTTGATTGACAATATCAGCAAGCATTATGCACGGAGAGATCACTACTCAAGGTCTCAAGGTGGAAATCACTAATCCACTTCCTAAGTTTCCCAACCATTTGCTAACATTTGATAATCCCTTGCCTATGGTTTCCCAAACATCATCTGCTTTTAGGTCTTTCAGATCTTTGTTTAAGTCATTAATGTTCTATATGTAACCTTTTAAGTCTTTGTTCCTGTTAGGTATGTAAGTGCAACAGTGTTGAAGTTTCAATAATCAGCAGACTCCGCCCTCTTTCGCGAGAAGAATATCAAGAGCAAGTCGATTTTGAATCACCATCAATCTTATCGATATAATTTCTTCATTTACAACAGAAAACCACCCGGTTGTACTGGTGGCAAGCTTATCAACAATAGTAGACAGCTTTCTAATTTTCTGTGAGTATAATGCTACTTCTACTGAAGCTATTAGAACTCCATATATATCACCTACTATTTAAGTTGCACTCACACTTCTCTTCGTTCTCTCATTTGTTTCCACTAACTCTTCGTTAATTCACTTAACATGATAAATGTTTGGAAAACTATTCCCAAATTACAACTTCCATACCATCTTCTTGGCAATTTGTAATAGGCACTTTTCCCACAAACATAATACCCTCCAGGGAAAATAGGATCTACACATTCTAAATGTCTTCCCCGGTTTTCATACAATTCAAATCTATGTTCACATTCACTAAATCCTACAAAAAAAGTGTTAATGTTTGATTTCTTTCTGTATAAACGAAGTTTGCCTTTGGGTTGCTAGTCTAAAACTTAATTAAGACAGTGCACTAATATTATTTATTTCATGGTCTCATCTACTTTCCACTAAATCTATAAAAATTCTGTTCAGTTCTCAATAATTTACATGTTAGGTTATTTCTAAGTGCATAAGACATGTCCAAAGATTGAGTTGGCCTAAATATGTAACCCACAGTTTCAATTGTTGGAGCTTCAGTATACGGATTTAAATGTTTAAGTACAGAAATTTCAGAAAGGAGCTGATTTTGATTAGAGCGGTAATATAGCAATTAATCAGCACCATAAAATAAGCTAGCTAGCACACTGCAAGAAATTCCATATGTTACAGGTAAGCTATGGTGGGTCACACCCTCAGCAAGTGATGAAGGTATTTGCATACAAACATAGCAATCACCAGCATCCATAGTATTTAAATATTTGTTAAGCAAAATAGGATAAATATTTGAGCTAAAATCTATTTCCAAAGTATTATTGTGTATGGAATTGTCATTTATGGCAATAGAATCAGAAACATTTCTTTTAGTGGCTCCAGAAGGAATAGTAAGTTTAGAATCTTTCACAGAAACATACTGTGGCAGATTTAAGAAAATAACTATTACAATTAATATCAAAACAGTAATAGAAAGAATCACAGTATATACACATTTGCGTTTAGAAGAGATTCCTGCATCAGATTGCATGGCAACTCAAGACTCAGACCATTTAACTAACGAGAAATCAAAAATAGCAGCAGTGATTTGAGCAATTCAACACAGTTTTGGCACAACAAAAATGTTATGGGAAAGCTCGAAATATTCTCATATAAGGAAAGACTCTCATATCAGCTTCGTTGAGGAGTAGATTCAGGAAAAACTGTGTCAGTCCATCAGTTGATACATCCAGATTAAAATTCAAATCAATAACACAGTTCACTTCAGGGAGGTTCAGGTGGACACGTGTTGCAAGCACCAAACTAGTAGAATTGCCATTCCCACTCATTAGCAGCCAATTAAGTCCATTCAAGAGATACATACCTTTGACTTGGTATCTTCACTCTTTTTGATCTTCTCACAGATGTTTGCTCATCATCTGTGTCACTTTGATCTGATGGTTCGGAGCTTTCAGGAATGGTTGGTGGTACTCATCCTGTGGTCACACAGCTTCCCAAAAATCTCACCTCTTCTGGGGCAATGATCTCCAGGTGTTAGGTTTCAAATTCCCTCCCCTGTAACGCACTCTATTCATGTTATATTAGGTTAGCAATGTGTGGCTAAATAGATGCCAATTGTATTCACGTTATGCAACCTAATGAGTTATCCCAGTAATGTGCAGGCTTCAGTTAGCGAGTGTGACTCTATTTTGTTTTCGCAATCCTTATTAGGCTGCTTAGACTGTGCCTGAGTTAGGCCTCATGGCTCATAATACTTGCCTCAGCAGAACACTGTATTTCGTTATTATTTTTTCTTTCTGTCCAAGGTTGTTTCCCGCCTTGCTAATGAGGGAACCATTCTGCTCTCACATACCTATCCAAGTGTGTAGTTCTGCTCCCACGTTAGGAGACACTAAGACCCGGCGCAGTGGCCTTGGGTTTCTGATAACATGTACCCATCTGGCAGGTGGTAGCTCATCTCCCTGTGCCTCCTTTGTTCATGTTCGGCCCAGGCCGGTAGTTTTCCATGATGGGCGGGGTTGGAGGCTCTTGGGGAAGAATGATTACTCACTGTAGACTGTTGGGGAGTCAGTCCCTCGGCAGACATCTTAGGGTGCAGGTCATGATGGACTCCTCTGCAGAGCATTTCTAATAAACATGTAAGTTTGTATTCTCTACTGTCTGACCGACTCTTCATTCTTGGGAAGGCATAGCAGGTGGTTGTGAGAAAACCCGAGTGGCCCTAGAGGGCCACTTCCTTCAGTTGGAGCCCGAACAGGGACCCCGCAAGGTGATCCGACTCGCCCGTAATCGGGTTGTAGGGTCGGGGATGCGTTTGGTTGGTTGGGCGGATCGGGGTACCCAACACAAGACCGAGCTTGGTTCTCGCAGCTGCCCCGCCCGGCTGATCGGGCGCCCCCGCGTCTAGTGGTCACCAGCTGGGGTCCTGAGAAGGCGAAACCTTGGAGTTGACTGTTTGGTCCGAAGAGTCGGCAGTGGAGAATAACTTGACTCGACCTGTGTGCACCAGGTGAGTGATTTGATTCTTGGAAAAATGGCGCCATTCTTGGACGGCACGAGCCTGCGGGCTGTGTCTTGATACAGTCTCCGGACTGTCTTGTCTGCAGTTTTTGAACTGCCTTACTTGAACGACATGAGTCGATGGGCTGTGTCTTGGTACGGTCTCCGGACTGTCTTGTCTTGAACTTGGTGGGTCTGAGGACCCTTGAAAAGGCACAGAGTGTTTGAGAGCAGTTCATCGGACCACCTGGAAATTTGGCCCGCACTTGAAAAGGTCCGGGACTGCCCACGAACAATCTGCCAGACCAACTGGTAATTTGGCTAATGCTTGAAAAGGTCTGGGGCTGGAGCCTGTCTTCTTGAATTTGATACAGTCTCCGGACTGTAGGGAGTGGTCCCTGGACCATTTTTGTTTGGCTTTGTGACTAATATTTGCTATTTTATCTTGTCTTAGTTTGTTGATTGTTGGTGTTTTACTTGTCCGTTAGGGACAGTGCATTTGTCTTATATTAAGATGCCTTGTTTCAGCAAATTGGGGTGTTTTGGATGTCGATGTGGTTCTACTGATGCTCGCTTGGAAGAGAGCCAGCCTGCACCTCTGGAGGGTTCTCCAAATTTTGACATATACGTTAAACATGGTATTGGCCCTGTTATGCTTGGCACATTGTGGCATAAATATACGAGGGACAATGCTGAGTTACAGTGGCCACTTACTGGCTCATTTGATTAACAGAAATTGAACTTCTTGCAGGACAAGTTGTTTGCTAGGAGGAGCAGGCAGTTGATGTTTGATTCTCTGAGAGTATGGCAGAAAGAAGCAAAGCAGCGACGATTGAGAGCAGAGAAAGAGGCCCGGAAGAGGCAGACGCAAACTATAACACAGAAAGCAGTAGCCTATGAAAGAGGAAAGGTAGAGAAGGGTATAGAATGTGCAGATAGAAAGATTCGGTTACAGACAGATAAGTGCTATGTTGCTAGAGAGGAAGGTGATGATTTTGTCGAAGAGCTATTGGATTCTCGTCCTCCTCATGCCCCTGAACGGATACACCCGGCAGTCCCGACCTCTCAGTCCTTGGCCTCTAGTGCCACCCCTTCTAGCATTCCTGTTTCCAGCACTACCGTTTCAGCCCCGGCCCCTCTTGCCTCTCTTCTATTCACACCAGCCACCGGGGCGGGTACTGTTATCTCCCCTGCCCCGTCTGTTAGTTCTGTGTCGACTGCTACTCCCCCTTTCACCCCACCACCCTGTCTCCCTACCTGATGGCACCTCTCTCTGCGTCTGCTCCTTCCCCCGTGAGTGTGACACACCAGGCACAGTTGGATGTCGACACTCCTGCGCGTGGAGTGCATGATGTGAACTGAGCAGCAGCGCGAGATCAAATGGATAAAGTTTTGGTGCGTTCTGCAGTGGGTGCTGAGGAAAATCAAATGGTGGCGAATCAAGCAGCACAGTGGGCTCGGCACCCGATCTATAGCGTGGAGGATGTGTGGAGTGTGATGTAAGATTATGAGCCGTTTATACAGCAGCATGCCCTTAAACACGTCAGCAATGCTGATAGAGTTGTGGGAACAGTGTTTTCAAGGTGTTGCACCGCAAATAATATATGACATACAGGATAGGGTATATGCTGCAGGTATGGCTCCCAATGAGGTTTTTAGCAATATAACGACACTAATGGGTTACCGAGGTAGATTGCTCCAGAAGGTTCTGACAATGGGGACACAGCATCCCATGAGAGAAGTTCATCCAATTTACCACCCTGAAATTCCAGAACTGCGCGATTCCACCAATGCTGTGATTAGACAACGGGTTGACGCTCGGTTTCAGGAGCAATGGATATATACTCCTTGGAAGAGGAGTGAGGTCCTATCCTTAAAGAGCCAGCTGCCGGATCCCCGGAAAAACCCTGCTGCATATTATAAAGAATTGATGGAGGCGGCTTCCTCCACAGTAATGACACTAGCTGACATAGAGCTGTTTTTCGGCCTGTTGGTACCAGTGGATATATGGAGGCAAGTCCATACGCAGGATCATGCATTGGAGTTGGGGGGAACGTGGGATGAGATCAGGGCTTGGGATATGGAGCGTAAGCCCGGCGACAAGCTGAAAGCGGAGGTCCTCGCTTTGCCAGGACGTATTATCACATACATGCATTCCCTTATCCCGCCGAAGAGAGTGTATTGGGATAAGTTGACTGCGTGTCGCCAGAAGAAGGATGAAAGTGTGTCGGACTTCTTTACCAGATTTGAAGGGGTGTTTTTCGATTTTAGTGGACAGGACATGTCACAGGAGGGTGGTGTTCGTTTATTTGTCAACAGATTTGTCACTAACTTACTTCCTGAGATTGCAACCCGGTTGCAGGCTTCGGAAAGTACTTGGATGACATCATCCCCGTCCGTGATATTGAGTATGGCACAATATTACGAACATAGAGAGAATGAGGACAAGGAAAGGGTGGAGAAAAAGTCAAAGGATTTTGAAGACGAGGGTATTGATGCAGCAAGTTGCGAGGGGAAATGGACGAGGTAGAGGTTCGGGTTCGGCCCAACGGCCGCCCCGGTCTGGCAGAGGTGGTGCGTCAAACGCATCCCTCGGGCTCAATCAATGTGCGTACTGCAAGCAGGAGGGACAATGGTGGAATGAGTGTCCGGAGTTGTTACAGAAGGGTGAGGCCCCGAGGGGTCGAGGTTTGCGAGGACGCGGACGAGGAACAGGAGGTAGAGGGGGGATGCAGTCAGAGGATACATCACACAATAGGCAGAGCGGGCATTATTTTGACGACCCCAGAGGACGGCAGTACTATCATGACGGTTATGACATGGACGAAGTGACGGGGTTGTCTCACAGCTAGGACAGGGTGAGGGACCGGTTCCTGTGCCTATAGATCAGAATGGACCTTACGTCATTGCTGATTTACAGGGTACTGCTGAAAATTGTTTATTTGATACGGGGGCTATGAATAGCTCTGTTTCCTGTTCACTGGTCCCGGGGGCAGCTCTGTCTGGCCAAAACAATGTGTCGGTGGGTTTTTCAGGTGTGCCGGTCATTAGCCCCATTTCCAAGCCTCTTGCTCTGACTATTGGCCCCTTTACTGTCGATTCACCATTTTTACTGACGTCAAATTGCGGGGAAAATTTGTTAGGACTCGATTTATTGAAAAGGTTGCAGGCGACAATTTTCTGTTCTCCAGACGGTGTTTATATGACTATTGGACCGCAGTAGCCCGTGCCAAACAGTGCTTTGCAAAGGATGCCCCCCTTCCAGCTGAGTTTAAAAATGTGCCACGTACGTTATGGGCTACAGGAGACATGGATGTGGGATTGCTCCAAATCCCGCCAGTTTCTATACAGATCAGAGGCAATGCTAAATTGCCACATATTCCCCAGTACAAGATATCCCAGGCAGGTGAAAAGACCTTACTGCAAATAATACAGGATTTGATTGAGTCTGGTGTGGTTGAGGAGACTACGGTGAATGTGTGTAATAACCCTATTCTTCCTATTCTTAAGAAGGCACCCTTGGATTCTCCTGATGCCCAGCCTGACGTTTACCGATTTGTGATCGACCTCAGAGAGGTTAATAAGATCGTAGTTCCCCAATACCCTGTGGTTCCGGACATTACAGCGATCTTAACAATGATTCCCCCATCAGTAAAATTTTTCTCTGTAATTGACATGAAAAATGCTTTCTTCAGTATACCAATTCATACAGATAGCCGATATCTGTTTGTATTCGCAATAGCCGGTAGGAGCTTTAGATTCTGTCGTGCTCCACAAGGCTATACTGAAAGCCCTAGTATTTATAGCCAAGCCTTGAAAGCTCAATTGGATTCTTTGGAGCTTCCCCCTGGTAACGTGCTGTTGCAGTATGTTGACAACTTCCTTATTGCTTCGGACAATGAGGATGGTTGCAAAGACGCCACAGTTAAATTATTGTTGCATCTGGCACATCATGGACACAAGGTGTCACTTTCCAAATTCCAGTATTGTCGACAGGAGGTCACCTATTTAGGTCACCTACTGTCGAAGGAGGGTCGCAGACCAACACCCGAGCGCATAGCTACCATTACTAACATGTCTGTCCCTAAAACCCAATGCGAGGTACGTGCGTTTATAGGGATAACATCGTATTGTCGGCATTGGATCCCTAACTACTCCCTACTAACAAAACCCCTTCTTTACCAGACCACAAAAGATGTGCATGAACCCCTGCCTTGGACACCCGCATGCCAGTAAGCTTTTGAGCAATTAAAGACTGCGCTTTGCTCTGCTCCTGTGCTTGGTACTCCTGATTACCAGAAGCCTTTTGTGCTCTACGTGCATCAGGTGGACCGTTGCGCGCTTTCTGTTCTAACACAGGGTTTCGGTGGTAAGCAGAGACCCTGCGCCTACTTCTCTGCCATGCTTGATAATGTCGCCAGAGAGCTCCCGAGCTGTCTGAGAGCTGCCACGGCGGTGGCAGTTTCTATCAGGCAATCGGCAGGGCTCGTCCTTGATACTGCTCTCACAGTCATAGTACCTCATGCTGTGGACACATTGTTGAATAAGACAAAGACACAGCACCTTACTAGTGCGCGTCTAACTGGCTATGAACTGACCCTGTTTGCAACGCACATTACCATCAAAAGATGTGCCACTCTGAACCCAGCCACGTTACTACCCCTCCCTTCGGAAGAAAAGGACAATGATGTCCATGATTGTTTATTTCGGACTGAGGAAGAAACGAAGGGACGGGTAGACCTGACTGACGTTTCCTTAGCTGAACCCCAAGGGTAACTATATGTCAATGGCTCTTGTTTCAAGTTACCAGATGGCCCCACCACTGCAGCCTATGCAATAACAACGTTACACACTGTAGTAGAGACATCCCGTATCCCACACCAATTGGCCCAAGCTGCAGAGTTGGTTGCCCTCCTCAGGGCTCGTGAGATAAGTGAGGGACTGGCTGTTAATATCTACACCGACAGTCAGTACACCTTTGGGGTGGCCCATAATTTTGGGCGCCTCTGGTGGAGAGAGGGTTCTTGACTTCGCATGGACTGCGGATTCAGAACGGGCCATTGATACATAGATTGCTGTCCGCATTGACACTTCCCAGTAAGTTAGCAATAGTGAAATGTAGCGCTCATAAGGCTATTACAGATGATGTGGGGAGGGGAAATGCTTTTGCAGACCAGACAGCTAAGGAGACAGGTCGATCAAAGATGACTAAGATGTTGGTGGCAGGTCCCGCTAGGTGGGTCCCAGACAATGGTATGTTCGAAGATACATTGGAGAATGTCAGGGAAATCCAGGGTGAAGCGACTTTAGATGAATTAGCAATGTGCGAGGAGAGAACAGGTCGCTTGGATGAGGATGGGTGTTGGACTGATTTGTCAGGAAAGCAGCGATGGTTGCTGCCTAATTCATATGTGCTCCCTGTTGTTACCATGGCCCATGGCCCTGCGCACATTAGTGACAAACGAATATGCAATTGCTGGACCCAGTATGGCAGAATGATAATATCGCTAAGACAGCCACTCATTTAGTGAAGCATTGCATCATTTGTCTGAAGCATAACCCTGGGAAAGGTACCCCTACACCCGCTGGTAATTTTGCACCGCCTTCCTTCCCTTTCGAGGTTCTCCAGATGGATTTCATCAAAATGAAACGGGTTAATATCCTTAAGTATGTGCTAGTAGTGATGTGCGCATTCAGTAAATGGATTGAGGCTTATCCCACTAAAGAGAATACAGCTATGGCGACGGCGAAGGCACTTCTAAAAGAGTACTTCCCGCGCTATGGGTTGCCACGTGTGATCTGGAGTGACAACGGAAGTCACTTTAATGCAAAAGTCATTGAATTGGTGTGCACAGGTTTGCATATTAAACAGAAGTTTCATGCAGCGAATCACCCTCAGTCGGCTGGCCTGGTTGAGAAGTACAATGGTACTCTCAAACTGAAGTTGGCAAAGATTCAAGAAAGCACAGGACTGTGATGGCCAGATGCATTACCCTTGGCTTTATTGTCTACCAGAGCAACAGCGCATTCTAGAACAGGGTTGTCCCCTTACGAGGTGGTCTTCGGACGCCCTGCTAATGTGTGGGGCATCCCCAGACCCAAGCGCTTTTCCGAGATAGAGTACCCCCTGCTTGTAGACTACCTGTATGAATTGTCTAAAGATTTTCGTTCTCTTCATCAACAGATACAAGCCACGTTACGGCCAGTACCAGAGGGGCCCGGGCATTTCATACAGCCCGGTGATTATGTGATGATTAGAAACTTCCAATGGAAAAGCAGTCTGGAGCCGAGGTGGAAGGGGCCAGTCATCGTACTTCTCGCCACTAGAACGGCTGTAAAGGTGGACGGCAGAAAGCACTGGATCCATACATCTCATGTGAAACGGGTGCCTCTCCCGCGCCCGTGCGACCGTTGGGTCAACGAAGGTATTGGTGATCAGGAGTGTGAGAAGGTGCCACGCTTCGTACCCTACTCTGATGCCCGGGTGAGGTAGGCGCAGACTGATGAAGAAAGTGATGCAGTTCTGTCTGAGGCAATCCCACCAGAGATAAGGGCCGCCCCGGATAACACTGTCTCTAACACACCGGAATCAGAATCTCGATGCCCATCTGATCCTGAGTTTCGGCCCCTTTTTGCTGATGAAACAGTGCCTGGAGTTACAAAGTACAATCTGAGGCCCCGAAAAAAGGACGGTGCACCAGCCGAACAGTCTAGGAGTTAGGGAAGGGCTTGAGCTTAGGGAGCAGGTGCTATGCCTAAGGTGCCTGTATTAGACTAGGGTGAACTACACTTGTGCACTGCCTTGGACACTGGACAGGATAGCTGAGGGTACTTGCCCAAGAGGGAGGGTGCCCTATCCTGAAAGAAGAAGGATTTGTTTTTCTGCAAGAGTTGCGATCACACAGCTCCTCTGTGGGTGTGCTTCATAGCACCGTCGTTGATGAACAATAGGAGTCTGCAAGTGAGGCTCTAAAGGACACTGGGTGACTTGTGCCCTCTGGTACTGTTGTTGCAATAAGTGGCTCTAGCCCGTGAATTTTTCTTTTCCCTTTTTGACACCTATAAATTGCTCTTGATGTTTTCCAGATGTATCCCTTTGGTCGTCCTATCCCTGATGAAGAGCAGCCCTTTGCGGCTCCGCGTCCCACTCCAGATGGTCCTGTTTGGTCCTCTTGGTCCAATAAGAGTAAAATAGTGTTTCTTGTAATAATTTTGCTTTCTCTGATGATCGTATTTGGAGTGGTCTGGTACTTAGAGGAGCGACATCCTGTGCACACCTTGATAGGGACCACCCCGGTTCCAGCAGAGCACTCGTTTGTCACACTGGCCCCACATAAGGAGAGACATAGACAGACTTATGCAGAAAATGCTTTTGTTCAGATGCTTCATCAGGTACACAGTACTACCAATGCCACAAATTGCTGGGTGTGTGGGCTGCTTCCCTCAGTCATGCATAAAAATGATTTGCTAGTGTCATTGCCCCTGTCATATTTGGGTAGCTGTGAAGCTTGGTTCCAACTGCTCTCTATGGTATACATGCATTATTATGCTGACGCTATGAAAATGGTACAGGCAGACTATGAAGCAGTATTGGAATATATAGTGGTACACCAGGGATATACACCCGGGGCAGATGGCAAGGAGGGTAACCTGCACCCAGACGCTTGTATGAATGTATTCAAAACCCACAAAAATGTCACCTGGTTACGAAATTAAATGTTAGATTTCCAAGGATTTAATGTCACTGCATACTTTAAATGCTTCAAGGAGCGCAATATCACTGAAGACAAAGCCATGCCTGTCCCTGTGATAAATGCAACAGCTAGTTTCTGTGTTGAAGGAATAGGGAACATTTCAGTAGGACGGAGTCATTGTAACTAAACATACCGATTGAACACTACTAGCAGCCCACCTTTGCTTACGCCTCCGAATGTATACTTCATCTGTGGGGAGCAGGCTTATACATGGCTTCCGAGAGGGTGGTCTGGCCAGTGTTATGTTTCCTTTCTCTTGCCTCCCGTTTACATTGCACCGTCCAATTACCACAAGGATCATAGACTACAGCGTAGGGATCTTCAGGTACACCGAGTTAGGAGAGTGGTTGATCCAGACGAGGTTGATCAGACAGGTACCTCCCTGCAGCAATTTACTGATATAATGAAGGGCATTCTGCCATTCTGGGGTCCCATGTTCAATTGTCGTAATATTCGTCGCCTTGCTAGAGTAGTCGAGGGAGTTATTAATACTACTGCTGGTATACTGACTAACATTACAGTCGAGCTTCAGGCTACGAGGCTTGTTTCTCTTCAAAACCATTGATAGGGGTGGGGCCTGTCGTGTCATCGGCAGCAGCTACTGTGTGTACATCCCTGATAGTGCCCCTACTGTATATTCCGCAATACGGAAATTACACAGACTTGCCTCAGATATCCATCAGGATAATGGTTCATGGTCCCTCACAGGGTGGCTCTGGGATCTGGTGACATCATGGGGTTGGAAGATATTACTTGTCCTAATAGTCATCGCAGGAGTCATCTTTACCTGTTGCATATGCATTAATTGCCTTCCAGCCTGTTGCACCTATTGTATGAGTAAACTCACCCCTACTCCTACATTGCCAAGAAGGGATAACAAATGCAGGACCTAATGCTCATAGATGAGGGAATATTTGAGTATTAGGCGATTTCAATGCTCATGTATTGCTTGTTTTTCCCTTATTACCTGAGAGACTGAGTAATTCCTTCCTCTCCCTTAGAATTGTAAAGACCCTACCGGATAGCGAATAAAGCATTTAGCCACCCATGCTAAAAGGAGGGTCTGTTAGGTTTCAAATTCCCTCCCCTGCAACGCACTCTTTTCATGTTATATTAGGTTAGCAATGTGTGGCTAAATAGATGCCAATTGTATTCACGTTATGCAACCTACTGAGTTATCCCCGTAATGTGCAGGCTTCAGTTAGCGAGTGTGACTCCATTTTGTTTTCGCAATACTTATTAGGCTGCTTAGACTGTGCCTGAGTTAGGCCTCATGGCTCATAATGCTTGCCTCAGCAGAACACTGTATTTCATTATTATTTTTTCTTTCTGTCCAAGGTTGTTTCCCGACTTGATGAGGGAACCATTCTGCTCTCACATACCTATCCAAGTGTGTAGTTCTGCTCCCACATTAGGAGACGCTGAGACCTGGCGCAGTGGCCTTGGGTTTCTGATAACATGTACCCATCTGGCAGGTGGTAGCTCATCTCCCTGTGCCTCCTTTGTTCATGTTCGGCCAAGGCCGGTAGTTTTCCATGATGGGCGGGGTTGGAGGCTCTTGGGGAAGAATGATTACTCACTGTAGACTGTTGGGGAGTGTTAGAAATGGGATCTCTGGTTGGCTAAGGCTTGCGCAAAAGCCAGGCAGAGACCACCACTCTAGTCAGGGCGAGGGAGTTACACGCCGACGATAACCCCTGCTCACCCCCTTGGTAGCTTGGCACGAGCAGTCAGGCTTATCCCGGAGGCAATGTGTAAAGCGTTTGCGCAACACACTCTCACAGCAGCAACACACTAGGCACACTACAAAAGGAGACTCCACACAAGGTTATATAAAAATAGCCTTTGTATTATAAAAACACATTAGAATATAATCACACAAGGTACACTGTGCCAACTGGCACTAGGCAGTATTTACAGGGGATTATATACAGGACCGGGCCAATCGGGCCACGGTCAGAACCATCAGAAAAGGTAAGTACATATAAAACACAACCAGTCACTACTGGCACAATAATGACCTTAGCATTATCACATTGGGCATAAAATCTATTAGGCCCACCTCATCAGCATAAATCACATTACGCAATAACCTCCTAATCCTGAATCACGCTAGGGGCATAAATCACAGTAGAAAGTAACCTCCTCACCTAGACCACAGTAGAGGTATAAACCAGGGTGCATAAATCACAGTTCCAGCGCACCACATAAATCCCATGTAGAGCCTGGCGCCCTAACAACCTAGCGCAGCCCCCTGGCCAACTGGCCTTCTCAGAGGGCTCCAATGCCCTATGTCCCAATAGTCAGGGCGTAGCTGCCAATGCAGCAGAGTCACAAGCGCGCAATTGCGCTGGCACCACTGTGCCTCCTGGGTCCCCACTGGGACTCTTAGCAATGGACTGACCTAAACGTTGCAGCTGCCGCTAATTGCGGTGCAGCTGTGCAGATCACTGTGGGTACTGGCACTCACTGTGCCCTCTGACCTCAAAAAGAAATGCCCCCAAGTCCCACTCCGTGACTTCTCAGCGGAGCCTGCGAGGCTCCGGACTTCCGATCTGCGGCCCCGCCCACAAACAGGCAGTCCCGCCTGACTTCCTGTTCGCCGCTCCAACGCGGCGGTGATTTCTTCGGCGGCAATGCGGGGTGGGCTCCCGCCAAAGCAAAACACGGCGGGGTGGGCACCCGCCGTAAATAAATATCCAGAAGCGGGGTGGGCTCCCGCTCAATAAAATAAACACCAGTGCGGAGTGGGCACCCGCTTCTCTGGCAAAACGCGGGGTGGGCTCCCGCCAAAGCACGCCCCAATGCGGGGGAATCCCTACATCGGGATTCCCTCAGAATCAATCGCAGCTCAGCGCTGCAGGGAAAACAGGCTCCTCTCCCCTGGGAGCAAAATAAAAGTGCTCACGAGGCGCTAGGAGCCACAGCTCCAGCAGTGTCTCAAATAGGCCAAAAATAAAGGGTCCTTGGTGCTGGGGACACCCCAGCAGCACAGCCAGGCAGGCCAGTGCGCAGGGACCCCCAGGAGACAGCAGCTGGGTCCCGCGGCGGTTCCTCCTGGCAGAGGGTCCCCTCCAAGAAAGCACAGAACAGAACTTTTTCATGGGGTCACAGCCCCTTCTTTTATACACCCTTTTCCTTTGTGACACAGCACAGGGCTGGGGAAAAAACCAGATGCAACTGGTTTGGGGGAGCTTTGGAGCACTTTGTTTTGCCCAAGCTCCTCTTCCCTTTCAGAGGGTAGGCTAGGGACATCAGACGCACCACAGGGGGCGGAGCCAGCATTGGGGAGGGAAGGCACAACCCTATTCAGGTCCCAGGTGCAACTCCTCCCTCCCATCTAGATGCAGATCTCTCTATTCAGCCCTGCGCTGACTCACCCTGCCCCTCCTGGAGCCACACACACCTCCCAGCCCCTGTCACTCACAAAGCCAGACATGCAATTCACATCAGGCAGGCAGACACACAGCACACAGAAATGTCAACTTCTAAAAGTGGCACTTCTCCACTAGTCACAATAAATCTGCGCACACCATTGCGCAGCATTTATTCTCACGAGTTCGCACATACTAAACTCGCCCCTGCACTCCTCTCACACCAGGAATTACCATGGACACACATATCCCCCATGCATTCCTATGGGAGGGCAGGCCCATCTCACCACACGCACTCAGAGTGCGCACGCACTTTACACTGGGACACAGTGCTAAAGTGCGCAGAGGCCTAAAACCACCAACACTACACAGGGAAAAGGCTAGGAGACAGGCAAAAAGTTTAGGGGTGAACCTGCCAAAAGGGCCAAGTCCAACAGGGAGTCAGTCCCTCGGCAGACATCTTAGGGTGCAGGTCATGATGGACTCCTCTGCAGAACATTTCTAATAAACATGTAAGTTTGTATTCTCTACTGTCTGACCGACTCTTCATTCTTGGGAAGGCATAGCAGGTGGTTGTGAGAAAACCCGAGTGGCCCTAGAGGGCCACTTCCTTCACAGGCACAACTCATTTTCTTACTGTGCTATGCCTTTCATTAGCATCTGTACCTCTCATAGTCAACTCTCTAGGCTGTGACCCTTCAGAACCTACAGTTGACTCTCTCGGACCCCCCTAAGGCCAAACAAGTACTATCCCAGTAGCGTGCTGGACCCCAACTGCTTGGGTAACCTGATCTCTTGGTCTCACTGTTACCACAGGTACATCAGGAACAGGCGCTGTTGTATCATTAAGGGGACTTAGGACTCTTTGAGTATAAGCTGCATGTCCCCAGTTTGGGAGACCCCATACTTGGCTGAAGTATGGATGACTAGGATCACCTGGAAAGGCCTCTTCTACGGAGGTTACAAACATGTTTTGCGCACATGTTTCTTCACCATTACCCAGTCCCCCAGACTGAGGTCATGGCACTGCCCTTGTTGGACCGCAAGGGCAGCTTCTTCAACCTGGTGAGAGATAGAACATGCCATATCAGCAAAGCTCTTGCAATAGTCCAATCTAAGGTCTTCTGTAATATTGACTAATGCATAAGCAGGAACAGCTGGAACAGCTGGCAGCCTCATCACATGTCCCATGATCACTTTGTGGAGCGACAATCCTGTCCTCCTATCAGGAGTACTTCTTAAGCTCATCAACATAAGAAGCAATGCATCTGGCCACTTCAAAGACGTATAAGCATATACTTTCACCAATCTGGATTTCAATGTGCCATTAACTTGTTCAACCAACCCAGAAGCCTCTGGTTGGTAACTGCAATGGAGCTTCTGCTCAACCTGTAGTGCTGCACATAACATTTTTAGGACCTCATTTTTAAAAAATGCACGCATTGACCAAAACATATCTTAAAAACCGTTGCAAAGGGGCAACTCTATGAAGTATATTTGCATCCGGTTAAAAAGGACCTGCAGATATACCAATGTGACACTTCATGGATTTTGTTGCTGACAAATTACACAAGGATGGCATAGTGTCTCTGCAGTTACTCTACATCTGGGATTGTTGACAATGTTATTCTTTCCATCATGGAGCCCATGGCCTCACTCCCTGCATTGGTCACTGACCTTCAGGCTTTTGGAAGGGTCTCAGGTTTAAAACAAACATGCAAAAGTCCGGGATATTGAACCTCTCAGGCATGCCATCTCATGAAGACGCTTTGCAAACCCTGTTCCCCTTCGTGTGGGTGACAGATACCTTACAATACTTAGGCATCTCACTGGCCCGGACTATCCCTAAAACATTGGCCACTAACTATGTGACTCTTACCTCTTAAACATGAAAGGATCTGTCAACTTGGAGCCGTCTTCACCTCTCCTGGTTGAAATGCATAGCGGTGGTCAAGATGACCATTCTCCCATGCATACTATATTTATTTCAGACTTTGCTTTTGTCCCCCTGACAATCACCACACTTAAGGAACGAGACTCTGTAGTGATCAGGGCAGGCCTGACAACCTTCCCTCCCCCTATGAACGTGATGTGTTTGATCTGTTTATTAAGATTTTCATAGTACAGTTACAGTTCAATTGCAGGCACAATAAAAATACAAGGGTGTAATAACTGACTGAGTGACAAAAAAAATTATAAAAGACATGTGGAGGAGCACGTTACAGCTGGTCTGGTACATGCATCCCTGTACGTCCAGAAAATACTGGCGTATACGACACAACACAGGGACGAGAGGTGCCTTCCAAGGTAAGTAGTCAGTGTGCAGCCGTATTGTCTGCACATTCCATGGGAAAGACATCAAACATATTTAAACTACTTAACTATGAGCAACCAGTTAGTTCGAAGATAACAGAAGGAAACATCATAGGGAGGGGCGGTGGGGCAAGGGGGGGTTGGGGACAAAGGAAAAACAGGGAGGGCTTGCTGTCTCTCCATGCAATTCCAATTTGTCTTGAGTAAGTTACAATCTTCTCAATGAAAGTCCGGCATCACTTGGTACACATCTCATTATATATACAGTGGAACATTATAGACATTGTTATCATGGCCTGTGTTGATATATGTTTAAGTACAATCTTTGTTGCAGGAGCTTCACCAACATCCTCCTCGGGACATAATGCTGTCTGGAGGGCAGTCAAGATCGCATCCCAGTCGGATGAAATGGGGCATTTGCTTAGTCCTAGAGTGTCCTCCCTACAGAGAGAAACCCACTTGAGGATGGAGTGTGACCAAGCTATTATAGACAGTGGTTTACTGGACTTCCAGCGCCTTGTAATGAGGCCCTTGGCTGCTATGAAACCGAGGTCTAGAAAGCGTGTAGTGGCCGTGTGCTTCTTAGCTCTCTGGAGATGCTCAATATACAGACCTCCCATTTACATGCAAAATGCCGGTCGGTTAGGCAGACAGATGGAGTGTGGCCAAAATGAGGAGCATGACCATAGCATATGTAAAATATCCGCGGCAGGGTGGCCACAGCGGGGACAGACTGTGTCTAGTCTGTGAAAATAATGATTGATCTTCTCGGGGGTAAGATATGCCCTATGTATAATGTAGAACTGTATCAACCGTAACCTGGCATTGCGAGGGACGTATGTGGGACTTGCCAGAATCATGTTCCATTCCTTAGAGGTGCAAGGAAGGGTTAGGTCCATCTCCCAATGATGTCGCAGTGAGGTCAATGCTGTGGCAGTTTGCAGCCAACCCACATCTACCAGCCACCGGGTGAGATGGCGCCCCTTTTCCATGACGTGTAAGTATTGAAGAGTGAGGTGAGTTGGTTGTTCTTGAGAAAAATCCCCCCAGTGGTTCTGTAATGTGCCAGTTTAAGGGGCGTTGTGAGAAGTTGGCCTGGTATATGCTGTCCACTAATTATAGTGGGCACCTTGCACCAGTCCAAACAACCCCTTATTGGAGATAGGTTAAAGACAACCTTTATTGAAAGCTATCCTAGTGGTAGCTATGGAGAGCAGCCTTCAGGCTAAGTCTTGAAGGAATGTAAAGCAGCTTGTTTTACCAGTCTATAATCTCTTGAGTGACCAAATGAAAGAGGACCACACCAGGTATATATTTAAAATATATGTATTTAGTCTTAAACACACCCCTCTAGTCTCTTTATGAGGCTAGAGTTCGAAGTACATAAGTTACAAGTCGAATATCAACAGTAATAGCACAAATACACGTTTGAGCCCTAGGGGCGTACCAAACCATATACCAATAAAGTGGTATAAGAACCATGACTGAGCTAGACACAAGGCCTAGAGCCTGTAGAAGTGCTTGGCCCTCAAGGAACCACCCAAGGTAGTGACACAGGGGACCCACGGGGGACGCGTGCAGTGTGAGAACACAGCCGCGAGCCGCCGTTGACTTCTATGGGGAATGTCGCGGTTGGAATTTTAAAGAAAAAGGACACTTAGAGGAGGACTTGGAGCAAACCCCTTTAGAACTAGGTTGTTCTAGAGTCTATACCCACAGGAGCACCGGAGTACTCGAGTTACCTCACCCAGGGAAGCCGGGTGCATAGGTGTATTTCGGGGTCGGGTTTCGTCGTCGTTTTCAATGGCGATCTGCTGCAAAGTGCTGCTGGCGACCAAGTCGAAAGTGTTTGGGTGGATCCAAGGGTGGATCGAAGATATGAAGAACCTGAAACCAGAGGGGACAGAGTCTGGGTCACTAGCCAGTGACCAAGAAGGCGATGAGCAGATGCCCACCGATGTCGGGTGCTTCAGGTAGGTTGACGGTCGTCTTGACTCTTCAGCCACGAGGTCCAGGAGGCATCGACGATGACCAGGAGCTGGATTCGAGCTGTCCCACAACGTCTGTCGATTGCTGGGGTGTCGTCGACCGGATTGGACCCAACAAGCCATGGCAACGGCAAGTCACGTGGAAATAAAGAAAGGACGTTGATGCAGACCAGCAAGGTCTGGGGGACTCACCCAGCAAGGGTAAGTCAGGACACGTCTGGAGCAACCAGGAATGCCCAAGCAGAGTTGCCTTCGGGAGGGCCCACTAGCCAACGGACTAGCGACCGCGAAGGAGCCTCGAGTGGACGCACTTGGAGCTGGCTCACAGGACACTCGTGGAGTGGAGGCCAGTGATCTTCGGTGCAGTCGGTGCTGAAGGCGGGGGCTACTTGGAGTCCAAAGCACAACTTCGTGGGAGACCAGGAAGAGGATGCACTTGCAAAAGTACTCGGTGTCCAGGGGTCACAGTTCCACGTTACCCACGACAGCTATGGGCCTCAGCTTTGCTGGGGACTCAGGGCAGCCTCGGGGAAGTCTGTATATCTACCTCTGGTGATGCAAAGACTTCGGCATCCGGCGGGAGCTTCAGCGATGCAGACCGGACAATTGCTTCTTAGGTGCCTGCCAAGCAGGGGAGTCACTCCTTGACTCCAAGGGAAATTCTTCAGTCCTCTAATCTTCAAGTAGAGCGTCGAAGGTCCAGGATTCAGTGTCAGAGTTTCGTCCAGGGTAATCTAAAGTCCTAAGGACTGGGGTCCCATACTTATACTAAGTTAGGGGGTTGGACATACTCTGGGTACCCACCTATGGGAGGGTCAGGGAAGAGGGGTGGTTACACCCATTCCCTTTGTCCAGTTTCACGCCAGAGCAGGGGCAGGTAGCCCCTGCAACCGGTTTGAACTGGCATATGCACAGGGACACCAAGTGTGCCCCCAGTGCAGGACTTCTGAGCACCAGAGAGTGCTCCCGCCCAGCCCCAATACACATTATCCTGTCTGGGGAGGTGGTTACACCTCCCTGCGACAGGAAACCTATTGTCCAGGCCTCCCCTGCTGGAGTTTCAGTCAGCAGCAGGAGGCCAGACCCGTGTCTGTGGCAGCGGCATCCATTTTGTGATGCCAGGGCTCTGGAAAGAAGTTACCGGGTAGCCCGGTGTGTACATGTCTCTCCCTCTAGAAGGGTGGAATGCTACCCTCCCGCCAGGACTGGCGGGGGGTAGTATTCCAAGATGTTTGACACCAAACACGACATGTTTTGGTGCAGCCAGTCCAAAGTTAGCATTGTACCGCGAGGATATAATGCACTTAAGAGTATATGGTCAGGCTGTACCACAAACAGCATCAGAGGAGGGACTCCGAACGCTGTAGAGGGGCTCTGCTCATGCAGGGGCACCCTCTCACATAAGAACCAAGCACTCTGCCTTCAGGATTGGTAAGGCCTGCCATAGGAGTGACTTATAGGTTTATATGTGTGTGCAATGGTAGTGATATAGGTAGCCTATACCACTGTAAGGGGTGCATGCACCACCTTACCCAGGCTGCAGTAGCAGACCTGTGGTGTCATTTTGGATGGCCTTCCAGGGGTGGCACAATGCATGCTGCAGCCCCTGGTAGGCCTCTGAGGTACCTATGCCCTGGGTACATAGTATACCATATACTAGGGACTTATAAGGGCACTCCAGATTCCAATCAGAGATGTGCCTAGGGCACATGGAAACCATTTTAGAGAGGCAGCAGCTAGGCTGGGGTTCTGATTAGCAGGGCCCCAGCCAGACTAAAGTCGAAAAACAGTGAAGCATCAGCAAAAAGTGGGGGTACCCATGTGAAGTAGATCCTACTCTCCTACAGGCGTGACTAATGAAATGGCCCGGGGCAACCCCTCCTCCTGTGTCAGTGTTTCATATGTTACAAGTATACCATTATGATACAGGTCCCCCGTGTATGTAAACTCCCCTATGACCATGACCTTCACTAACCCCAACTTTGCCCCTGGAATGCAACCAGAGTTGTTCCGACCTGGCAAGATGGGGTTGTAAACGGGTGGGTTGCCATTTTGATACTCAAGGGCTTATCTCCTTTGACCAACTGAAAGCTGATTACTCCTTAACTGACCAGGCCACGTACAATATTTACAACTCCGACACTGGGTAACTGGCTACAGGACATGGCAGGGTGCAGGGAGAATGATGACCCCTTTTGAGAAGGGGATATTCCTTAAATCGGACAACAAACGTCTCATAAAGGACTTCTATGCCTTACTAGGCAGGGAGATGCCCCTTATTAAATTCAGAGGACAACTGAGGTGGGAAGCAGAACTGGGCAGGACTCTTTCGACCAATGATTGGGAGGACATTTTTTATAGAGTTCACCAAGCATAGCATGGCTAGCACTGAGACTCCATATAAAATGATTTCCTATTGGTACCTAACTCCAGCGAAGCTTCAGAAATGGAATGCATGGGGCCCGAAGGAATGCTGGCGGGGATGTGGTGGTACAGGGACCGTGTTCCATCTTTTATGGCACTGCCCGAAACATACCTGATCCTGGAATCAAGTTCTAAATGACATCGACTCTGGTTTCAGTACTTCTTTCCCAAGGTTCCCAGCTTACACCATATTGGGACTCCTGAATCTCTTTGACTTAGCCGTTTCACTCTAATACAGGGAAACAAATGGCTCTTGCCATGGGGCTCAGACAGGTCCCCAGACCATACCTCCTGGCTGCATAAACTATGGTTTATCCTGGTGATGGAGAAATTGTCCTTGGCAGCAGACCCGAGTCGCACCTCCTACTCTGACATGTGGGTGCCCTTTATCCAAATTGTTTTCTCTGAATTCCAGGAGTTGATCTACTTGCGGTTACTCCGCCTGATTCCAGATGTTAGAAATGGGATTTCTGGTTGGCTAGGGCATGCGCCTAAGCCAGGCAGAAACCACCACTCTAGTCAGGGCAAGGGAGTTACCCGCTGAAGATAACCCCTGCTCACCCCCTTGGTAGCTTGGCACAAGCAGTCAGGCTTATCCCAGAGGCAATGTGTAAAGAGTTTGCGCAACACACACACACAGCAGCAACACACTAGGCACACCACAAAAGAAACTCCACACAAGGTTATATAAAAATAGCCTTTGTATTATTATTCAAAACACATTAGATCATAATCACACAATGGACACTGTGCCAACTTGCACTGGGCAATATTCACAGGGGATTATATACAGGACCAGGCCAATCGGGCCACGGTCAGAACCATCAGAATGCAGGTAGTAAATATAAAACACAACCAGTAACTACTGGTACAATAATGACCTCAGCATTATCACATTAGGCATAAAACACATTAGGCCTATACCTTATTAGCATAAACACCTTACACAATAGGCCTCACCAGCATAAACACATTATGCAACAATCATGGTGCATAAATCACATTTGGCAAGCATCAGCATAGATACATTATGCACACATAATGAGGCATAAACATTATAGCACTAGCGAAGCACAGTTACCCCATGTACACTCTATAAATGCATTAGGCATAACCCAAATTATGCATCACATCACAGTAGGGCCCACCTTAGAAACTGACCCCAGGCCAACTGGCCTTTTACTGGGGCTCAAATGCCCTATGTTCAGATAGTCAGGGCTTGTACTGGGGCCTTCCACTGGCCCTTTTGCCACTTATGCAGTCCACACAAAGTGCGCACTGCGCTGGGGCGAGGGGTGCTTCTCACCCCCCTCCTTGTCACCAAAAAATGCCCCCAAAGGATTAAGGCACTGGCACCACTGTGCCTCGTGAGCCCCCGTTACCGGGACTCTCCCGGTGCCACTCCCGGCACTGTAACTCTTTAGAAAATGAATCAGCACTCGCGGTGCTCTAGGGGGAGTCCCCACTCCGGGACTCCCTAACACCAAATTGCCCCCTCGGTGCAGCTGCCCGCAATTGCGGTGCAGCTGTGAACAGTAACCAAAATGCCCCCAGCACCGAGCAAGGGTGTTGCTGCTCGTCACCAGGCCTAAATGACCAGAGGCTGCTCCTGGTGCCCTTGATCAGCACTGAAAATGCCCAACACCATCAGCCCCCACTCACCGGGACTCTTCCGCGCCAACTGGCGCAAGCAGGCATCAACAGGGTGTTTTGGGGAGCTCCTCTCACCGGGCTCCTCCAGCCAGGAAATCAGCAGCGGCTTGTGGGCACCGACAGTGCTCCCCTCTGCGGGCGCTGCAATTTCCCGAACGGCGCCTTCGGCCCCACGCGGGGCCCCTCCCCTTTCCTCACGGGGAGCTCTGCCCACAGCCAGGCTTCGCCTGGCTTGCGGAGACTCGACTTCTCCCTCCACCGGGCCCGAACGTCACCGCAGGGGAGCCGCAAGGACTTCTACCTCTTAGCGGCGATCCAGTGCTCCCTATAGCAGGGGCAGAATGCGCCGATCTGCGCACCGGCGGCAGGACTTCCGGCGACTTCCTGGTCACGCCCTGAGTCAGGCGCTCCTCGCCTGGCTTCCGGGTCGGCAATTCCTCGATGGCGATCCCGGCGGCTCTTTTCTCCGGCTACCAAGTGCGGCTGTAGGCTCCCGCCGGTAAATGCTCAAATGCGGGGTGGGCTCCTGCCAACAGGAGCACACAGCAGCGGGGTGGGCTCCCGCTCTTCGATTTTGGCAAATGCGGCGGAAATCAACACATGCAGGGTGGGCTCCCGCTTTCTCCTCAAAGTACGGGGGAATCCCCACACTGGGATTCCTGCGGAATGCAGCGCACAATGCGGGGTGGGCTCCCACTCCAAAGGCACAAATGCAGGGGAATCCCCACGTCGGGATTCCCCTTTAATAGGTTGCAGCTCCACGCTGCGAAGCCCCCAGCACTCTCCCCATCGTGGGAGAGATATTTTAGCGCACGTAGGGCGCTTCAGGTCCAAAGTTCCAGGGGGGCAAAGGCTGGGCATAGGCAGGCCAGCACACAGGGCCCTCCAGCAGGGAGGCAGTCCCTCGTAGCGGTTCCTCCTGGGGCCCAGCAGCAGCAAGTCGCCTGGAAGCACAAAAGCACAACACTTTCATGGGGTCACAGCCCCAATATTTATACCACTATTCTCTTTGTCTGCCCTGGCAAGGGCTTGGGGGAACCAGCCTAGACTGGTTCTGGGGGGTTTTGGAGCACTTTGTTGACAAGGCTCCTCTTCCCCTTTGTCAGGGGGGGGCTCGTCATCAGACACACCACAGGGGGGCGGAGCCAGCATTCACATAGGCAGGCACAGACCTAATCAGGGTCAGGGGACTACTCCTCCCACTACTCCAGATGCAGATGCCCTATTCAGCCTAGCGCTGACTCACTCCTGGAGCCACACACACCTCACCAGCCCCTGCCACTCCAAAGCCAGACATGCAATCCACATCAGGCAGGCAGACACATAGCACACAGAAATGCCAACTTCTAAAAGTGGCATTTCTAAAATAGTTATAATAAATCTGCGCACACCACTGCATAGCATTTATTATTACTATTCCAAACATACCAAACTTGACCACGCTGCTCCTCTCATATCAGAAATTACCACTGAAACACTTATCAGGGAATTCCCAATGCATTCCTATGGGAGGGCAGCCTCACGGTAGTGAAAAGCCAAAAATGTCTGTTTGTCGCTACCAGGATATGTCACACACTTAAGGTACATGTCCTACCTTTTACCTACAATGCACCCTGCCCATAGGGCTAGCTAGGGCCTACCTTAGGGGTGACTGACATGCAGTAAAAGGGGGGTCACAGACATGGCACACACTTTAGGTGCCACTTCACAGCGTCAGCAACACTGCGAGCACAGGCCCTGCAGTGGCAGAGGCCTGAGACAGGTTTGAAAGGCTACTTTGGTGGGTGGCGCAATCAGCGCTGCAAGCCCACCAGTAGCATTTAATTTACCAGCCCTGGGTATATGAGATACCACTTTACAAGGGACTGACAGGTAAATTAAATAGGCCAAACAAGTGTAGACCAATCTAACCATGTTTATCACAGAGAGCACACGCTCTTTACACTGGACAGCACTGCTAAAGTGCCCAGAGTCCTAAAACCACGAACACCATGTCAGAAAAAAGGCTAGGAGAAAGGCAAAAAGTTTAGGGATGACCCTGCAAAAAGGGCCAATTCCAACACAACCCCCTTCCAGCCAAAACGCAGGGTAGACCAATCACCACCTTGATGGGCTTCCCTGCCTTGGGCGATAGAACACGGACGCGGGCCCGCAACTGCAGGGGCACACTCCAGTTCTACGCCATTCTGAACCCATGTGGTTCCCTCTGTCAAAGCTCCCAGGACCAACTAGGCTACCCCACTGGTCCTGTCCACGGCCAGGACCAGGCCCTAGGCCATCCAGATGTATCTGGTCCTTGCCATCTCACAGAGTGGGGGGTGGTAGCCCCAGACACATAGTACCCATTATCCACTCTACCCCTCATCAGGGCAGTTCTAAACTGCCACTGATCCTCCAGCCTAGGGTCCGCACCCTCAGGCTGTCCAGAAGTCACGGGCGAGGCTCTCCTCCCCCTACCTCTCCTTCTAGGGTTACGCACTCTCCTCCTTGGAGAGGCACCCTCAGAACACAACTCTCCCATCAGTTCAGGACCTCTCTCCAGCAACTGGTCTCCCAACCTAGGGTCTAAACCCTCAGGTTGCACCGGGGTCAGAGGCGAGGACTTCCTCCCTCTGCACCCCCTTCCAGAGTGCTGCACCCTCCCACCTGGAGTGGTACCCCTGGAAGCCAAACCGGTCAGGACACTGGTTACAGATGTCCTTCCCTCCAGGTCAGGCAGTTCCTGAACCTGGCCTCCCAACCCAGGGACTAAACCCTGCGGTTGAACACTTGCCTGGCACACCAGGACTTCTGGGGACTCACACAGTATCCCCCCGAGGCTAACACATGACTCATGTGTCGTGTGACAGTCTGCCTGGTTCAGATCTCCCGACCCCTGTCCATCTGACAGTGCGCGAAGATCCCCCAGGACAGAAGTGGTGTCACCATGGTCACTCCTAGGAGACTTAGCCCTTCTGGCTGGTCCCTGACCCACTGGTTCTCCCACTGGGGAACATATCCCCCTCTCACCCCTCAATCTGGACTTTTGCACCCTCCCAACTGGAGCGGCACTGCCAGACACCAGAACCACTGGAGCTCCGTTTACAGACGCTCCAGGTTCTCCTAACACTAGGAGATCCCCCTCAAATGGCCTACTAGTACAGCCTAGGCCCCCGACCTGGCGTTCCCTTAGGGAACCCTCCAGGCCCTGAGACTGGGTTTCGGGCACCTTGGAACACACAGTCCCTCACTCACTCCTTCTCCACTGAGACAGGACATGAGCCCCTACACCCCTCCCACTACACTGGGACCTAGCTGGGCTGCTCTGAACCTCTTCCCCCACACAGGTCTGGAAGATACCTGAGCCACTCCTTTTAGGATCACTCCCTAATGCCTCTTCAGACGCTCTGGCACTCCAGAGGACTGCCTCCTGTGCAAGCTCCCTGGGATCAGAGAACTCGCACCCCAACAGGTGTTGGCGTAACCCCCGAAAACAATTACTGAACATGTGCTCTGTGACAACCAGATTGAACAGCCCTTCAAAATCATTTGCCGTGCTACCCATCACCCAACCTTCCAGTGCATCACAACATTCATCCACAAACTCCCCCCAAGACTGGTGAGACAATTTCCTACTGCCCCTGAACCTCAACCTATACCCTTCAGGTGTGACACCCTCTTCCTGGGAACTAGGTACATGCTCTGGGAGTGGGACTTCCTACACTGGACTCCATATTGCTGCCACCACTGGACCCCACCCTCACTGGTGAATCCAGACAACTAAAACTACACTCAGGGGATAACCTACCCTCCAGAGCTAGCTTCTTTCTGGCGAAGGCCCTCTCTGCCTCCGCCATCCTCTCCTGCGCTAAGACCCTTTCGATCTCTAGCTTTTTGTCCTCAAGGGCCAACTCCTTGAGTCTCAACTCCTGGGCCAACAAGGCCTTTTTCTCCTCCAAACCCAGCCGCGCTATCTCCGTGGCATACTCCGACTGGAGCATGTCCAAAGCCAGCTGATGCTCCCTTTCTTCCCTCCTATCTACCCACTCCTCTGGGGACAGGGAAAGGGATGGGACACTGCCCCCAGAACTGGACCCAGCAAGGGGCTCCTGTCTATGGGGTCCTCACTACCTACTGGCATCCCTGCCCTGTCATTTTCTCCCTCCTGTGCAGACTCTTCAGGGCCACCACCCTCCAGGGGTATGGACTGGGAACCCTCACTCTCAGAGTCCTCCCTACTCTTGGGGTCCTCCTCAGGGTCTCCCTCAGAACCACCAGCCTCCTGGATCGCTGTTGACGCCTCTTCAGGGAACTGTTGAGCATAGTACAGGGCCCTATAATAGTCCTTACGTTCCCATTTGTACTCTTGCCACCTGAGCAGGGCTTTCTGAAGGTCTTTCAAAAACAAGAGAGGGAGTGAAGAGGTAGTGTCAAAAGGCACTGAAGGTGGATACATCCTCCTCAAACAATGTAGCCAAAAAAAAAAAACATAGGGATCCACCCTCGGATAAATGTCAGAGAGAATTAACTCACAGGTCACGTGTGTTTCCTACAGTGGTTGGAAGCACCCAAAGCTTGTTTAAATACCCCTCACACACCAAAAGGGCCCTTGGTGTGATGCTTCATCATGGGGGTCTTCCCGCCCCGCCCCGCTGCGGGACGGGGCGTGCTACGACCTACGACTACGTGGGAGCACTGATTTTAAATACTATGTGTGGTGTAGGAAAAAAGTGAGTGGAAGGGTCAGGGGTGAATAAGAAAAGTATGTTAAAAAGAACCTGGCTCCTAAGGTCTAGCCATCTCATCTGCATAATGGTTACCGACTGTGACATAGTCAGTACCTTGTCAGTAAGCAACACCTTTCACAACAGCAATTTGGGCAGGCAATTGTAAGGACTGCAAAAGGTTCCTCACGCACTCCCCATTTTTAATGGGAGGACCAGAGGACGTCATGAACCCAAGCTGTGACCACAATTGACCAAAGTCATGTACGAGTCCACAGCCATACTGGCTATCAGTGTAAATTGTAACACATAGCTGTTCTGAAATGGTACATGCTCATGTTAGACCTATTAGCACTGCTACTTGTGCAAAGAACATTCTTTGCAACCATGACGCTTCCACAACACCTCCAACTGTAAACACAGCATACGCAGCTTTCAGATTTCCTTCATTGTCTCTAAAACAGGAACCATCAACAAACAGCCCATGATCAGATTCAGGCAATGGCTCATCAGAGTTATCAGGACACAAATTTGTACTCCACTCAGTCACATATAAGCAATCATGTTAGACATCATAAATCACATTCTCATTTCCAGGCAATGACATCATAGTAGCTGGATTCAACACTGTACATCTCTTCAGAGTCACATTCTCTGCACCCAACAAGATACACTCGTATTTTGTCAAATGACTTTTGGTCAGATACTGTGTTCGCGCACGAGTCAACAGTATCAGTGGGTGACCCATGACAATTTTTTTCGCACTGCTCAAGACTCACACACGTTGATGCAACCGCTTTTATACGTCCGGGCAAAGTAGCAGCAACAAGGTCAAGGGTCGCAGAGAAGTAGACAATAGGCCTGCAATTGCTTCCATGCATTAACACTGTGTTAACACTGAAAGAGTGCAGCCTTCTCTCTTACTGCAGAATAACACAAAGCATTTATTATTAATCAGGCATTCCCAAAGCTGGTGCCCTGCCAAGGCATTCTCGCAGCTCTGTGAAGGTAATTCTGCAACTGTCATCCAAGGGTACCAGATCAGACACATCTTTGTGTGTCAACCTCTGAAGAGGTTTTGCTGTTAAGTAAAAATTCTGAATCCAGTGTATGCAATAGCCCACCATTCCTAAGAACATGCGGACTTCCTTTTGGGCAGCTGGAGGATTTATATTAAGAATCACTGAGATTATTTCCTGCATCTCTTTCCTTGCTCCTTTCTCAATGTGATGTCCTAAGTACAGGACTTCAGTTTTGCAAAACCGTATCTTGGTCGAGGGTACTTTATGTCCATTTTCTGCAAGATAATTTAATAAGGCAATAGTGTCAGTTTTGCAAGATTCTCTCGTAGTTGACACCACCAATAGGTTGTCAATGTATTGGAATAACACTGAGTGATTTGTCATTTTCAGAGATTCTTTTTGAGGATTTGATTAAAGATTGAGGGGCTTTCCGTATACCCCTGTGGGACTCGGCACCATGCCAAAACACGACTGCCAAAACGGAAAGCGAAGAAAAATTGGCTATCTTCATGCAATGGAATCGAAAAGAAGGCCTGGCACAAGTCAATGACTGAAAACCATTCCGCCTCACATGGAATATGAAAAAATTCACACCTGGATTCGGTACCACAGAACAACATGGAACAACAATGGCATTCACTTTGCGCAAATCCTGCACAATGCGATAATTGCCATTCGGCTTCTGCAAACCCATAATATGAAAGTTACCTGGACTTCCCTTTATCTCCTTCAGAATCCCTTGCTCAATCATTGAGTCAAATGCAAAAAGAACAATTGAAGGACAGAATGTTGAACAATGTCAAACATTTACCCCAGAACAGAGATCTGGGCCTAAATCCATCGTTTTTTTGCTCCCCATGCCATTCCAGTTTAAACCCAGCCATATACAAATCAATCTTGACCCTACTCCCCATGGAAACAGTCCAGCCCGATCTGCCAGGCCTGGTCGTTCCTGGACCAGAAACAAGCAGCCTGGGAACGGTTTCGGGGTTTCACCCCTCATCAGCCAGGCTAGCTTGACTCCATCGTCATTGAGTCAATCACAGGCATAATTCCAGCAATGGTATCTGGAGTTAATTGTATTGTTAGATTCTTGGAAACTCTGCATTTGGTTTAATTGTGATTCGGACTGTGTCAACACCTTTGATTAGTCCGATATCTTTACCTATAAAGTCCCAGACTTCAGGTAACACTGTATCTCTCAATTCAATGGGCAAATCCTCACTCGTCAGTACAGGATACATCCCCACCTATGATTTCTGTTGGACAAGTTTGAAAACAACATTCTCATCATTCGTATGGAATTAAATTCCTTTGGGTGTGCAATAAATTGAGAAATTCAATTATCAAAGTAAATCAAGTCCAAGCAGATTCACTGGTCTTGTATCACACACCACATATCGATGACGACCCTCAGAGGACCCTATTTTAACAGTAACTGGTTCTGAAATTAGGGTAGACAACTTTTTTATTAGTAACTCGGATACTTTCTCCCAAGAGGGTTAGGTTAGGGTCCTCTGCTGTTATTACAGTATAGTGGGTAGCACCAGTGTTGACAAGGAATGAGATAGGATTCCCATCCACTTCTCCATCCACATAAGGACCACTCTGGTCTACATCTAGATCCACACCAAGAAGGCAGTCCTCCTATCCCATCAGGTACCCTCATGCTAACGGGCTCTGGTCACTGTCATCCAATTCAGTCAAATATTGCTGTGCTACATTCAGATTTTGGTAAGAATTTTGATCCACATTTTATTTTTGTACCTGAACATTCTGTTGTAGCATGGGGTCTTGGGGAATTTGCATTTGCTGTGATACATTACAATTCTGCATTCTCTGTCCCTGCATTTGTTTAGTCTGTCCATGTTATTCCCTTGAGATTGTGTGTATTCTACATTCTGCATCTGATCCACTATATTATTCAAAACAGACTTACACTTGCATCTCCAATGTCCAAGCTTTCTGCACGCATGGCATGGATTTTTCTTTTTCAAAAGTGACACCTAAATACCAGTTCTAGGATCTACAGGATTACCACAACCCCTAGTTGTGATGGAGCAGGGGAAACAAAATATTTTTGTGCCCCTTGAAAAGTAATGACCCCATAACGATTAATGATACTAACCGTTTGAAACGCATGAACTAATCAACAAATGCACCTTTTTATTAAACATTACACGTGGGCAACTTGCTGGCATTGCAAAATCTAATTTATTTACAAATGCGAAGCAAAATAACATAAATATTGTGATTTGAGTAGTAAATAGAGAAAATTGCATGATTTTGTTGCGTAGTAAAATTGCACTGTGGCAAAGAGTGCAGATGGTAAGTAAAATGGCTTTAAATGTCGCTTCTGCTAGGTAATACCTAACACGGGTCTTCGGGCCTCCTAGGCCATGCTTCGAAAATGGCCGCTGGAAAGGACGAGATGGCGTGCGCTGAATAAAACGGCCCCGCGCATGAACAATGTGAATGCTCCAGTCACGTGTATGCGGCCTGTGCCCGGAGTGAGAGATGTCAAGGCCAATCTGACCTGCAACGAGGATCGTGCCAAGAGTTCAGCATATATGCATGGGAACGGATGAGAAAATCGAGCGACAGGGGATGAACTAATATGTGGCCATCAGAGTTTGTTGCAAAATGGATTAACAAATTAGACTACTTTGGGTTATCGTTGATCATGAGACTTAATGTGTGCGTTATTGTCCCCAAACCGGTTCGAACAAGGAGGGCAATGAGGTGACCATCACCACCCCTCCAATGGACCAATTAGCGTGATTTCTGCCCCTAAAGATTGCAACTTTAAGAGAAGCGAGTCAGAGAATAGGGTATAAGAGAGTCTGCTCTTACGTTGTCCAGGGTTAGCTGCTTCGCTTCTTCTATCCTGATGCTGCGAGAGACTCTGTCATTTTGGACTTCGGACTTTGACTGGGGAAGTAACGAGACCGTTGCGGTAGTTGCCCGGGAGGAGATTGCGTCCGAGGAGGTTAGCGGGACAGTCAGTCAGTTTTGGGAGTCCACCTGTGATCTGCGGTTCATCTTTCTTTCCTGATGAACCATTCTTGTCACCGCCCTATGGCCAAGGGTAATGAGTATTTCCCATCTTTATTCTTAATCTTTTACTTAAATGCTTACTGATATAATAAATGTATTTGCCTAAAAAGAACTTTACTTATTTGCTTAAGAATTTAGATAAAATTATATGCTAACTCTAAATGAGTCTGTGGTTCTTTAAATAAAATTGTGATTAATAAATGTCAAAGGTTTAATTGTGATTGAGCTGGACTTAATCGCCATCAACTGATTCTACTAGTTGGTCCATCGACCGAATAGCGGAGTACCTTGATGTTTAGAACCGACAGGATCCGAAGTTAATGTATATAATGTATAGATTATAATTCTGTCATTTTAATAAGGTATCCCGCTCGTCCAGCAACTCATTTTTCCTTAGCGTTTGATCCAGAAAATTGAATGAATGTATGTATGCGGTGTTATGGGCCCCACCGACATAAGTTTCAAGTGATCAAGGTTGTGTAGGTGTTTTTCTGGATTAGTGTCATAAGGAAAAATTTATATTAGCCGCGCTGGATCAGATTTCTTGGTAGCAGAGTTATGGTTACTATAGATTAGTTTGGTGATTATTGATTATTTCATGTCTAACACTCTATGTTGAGTTTGTATTACGTTATGTGTAGTCAGAATTTTGAAGCTTCCAGGAAGTATGAAGTGGACACGTGTGGCAAGAGAAGTCACACAGAATTGTGCATTGTCTGATTTCAAATTTGGTGATAACACAGGACTGTGTTATGTTAGGGAAATTTCATGTATGAATTGCATTTGAGTGAAATAGCAACAGGTTTTCTTGTGAAACTTTGGCCTTAATTCTCAGGAGCAGTGTAGTCTCCACATGTGTTTTATCACCAGAGAAACGGGTTTACCTCTTGCTTGAGAGAAGGGTAAGGTAGAGAGAAGTGCTACACTTATCGAACGTAACAGTATTCTTGTAAGATTGGAATAAACTATCTCTTTTGTTTAGAGAAACAGACAATGGTAATGTATTTTATGTTGTAACTAATCGATTTAGTTGAAAAGAAAAGTTAAAGAAAAGTGCAGATAATTTTTGTAAAGGAGGGGTCAGTAGAAGCAGGAGTAGAGCTGACGTCAACAAAAACCGTGCTGATATTAGCCAGTTGTGGAAGAACGAAGAGTTTCCTGATTGGTGCGTTAGTGTGAGATGCGCTGGAATAGGTTAGTGTGAGAGTGACGTAGAGCTTTCTGATTGGTGCGTTGGTGTGAGACGCGCTGGGATAGGTCAGAATAGCCGAACGATAGAAAGAGCCGATTGGTGAAGAATTGCGTGAATTAGCTTTGGCAAAGCTACAGTGAAATATGGCTTATTACAATGAACGAGAAAGAGAGAAACCGGCATGGTTTGCGAAGCTTAAAAATCTTTTTAAGAAAGATAAAAAGGTTGTGACTAGGGAAGGAGAAGTACTTCCTCCGCCGAAAACACCAGCATCTTATATGATGGTGAAATATGGCTATCATACTTGTATTTGGTTGGAAAATTGGGCGAAATATACCAAAGACGATGGAGTATTGGCGTTTCCGGAAAATGGTTCATTTAGCACAGCTGTACTTCGAAATTTGAGAGAAAAAACGATGAGACTTGAACCAAGACCTAGACCGACACAGTTTGAAGCTTTAGGTGAATGGGAAGATGAGATGTATGAAAGGGAAAAATACAGAGGTGCAAAGAATTATAATTTTATCCATGGAAGAGTTTGGGGTGTGAGTCATGAAGACAGGATGAGACGATGGCGGTATGCTAATATGACGGATGGTATGTTTCCTACCAGAACAGTTGAAGAATTTACAGGGAGAAAGTGTACAGAGAAAAAGAAGCATACAGTACCAGAGAAATATGGGTATGGAGTTAGCGACACAGAGGATGAGTTGCTGGAGGACATTTTAAATAAAAGACCCCCTCCATATCAACAGGATTCTGTGGTGGTGACATCAAATGCACCGCCAATGAGAACTGTGATAAATCAAAGCCCTGAACAAATTTCTGAAATAAATAGTCCATTTAATAGACCAGAAACACCACTGACAGTAAGACATGATAATGGTAATACGGACGAACTAGCTAGAACCACAAGAGAGTTGACTGAAAAGATAAGAGAACTGACGAAGAATATGGAAGCTGTGACTGTGCCAGTAACTATAGGGCCAGTAATCCCAGTATTTGAAAATCAAAAGATAGACGAACATTCCTTAATAATTCCATTAAATTCTATTATGCAAAAAGTAAGAGAAGGGACAATTCCAGAAAATAGAGAGATAAAAGATTCTGTTGGTCCATTTAGGACAAGTCCACCTGTAAATTTGACAATTAATTAGAGTCCGATAAATAAGATTCCTATAGGCGCCGAGTCAGCAACTGAAACCCCGGAGAGAAGTGTTAACAGGGTAGAATTAACACAAACCCCTGTGGGTCCGACTGCAGAGGAATTAAATGATTGGGTGAGGAGCTTGCAGAAAAAAGATGCCGAACCACAACCTTTGGATGTTGTCAGATTAAAGATAGATATGGAGGAATTGATTCTAGGGATTCTAGGGACTATTGGTACAGATCGATTGAAGTCCTATCAAGATGATGAATTAATGTTTATGTGTAAAAGCATCACTTGGAGAGCTAGGAACTTGCATGAAAAATTGGAAGAAGCAGCGAACGAACTAGGAGTAGAGTTTGCAAAAATTAGAGAATTGCAGAAAGCGTACAGGGTAGATTTTTGTGAAAAGGACATAGAAAATCTGAACACTTCAGGACGACTAACACAGATAAAAGAACTAATTGTTTTACTGAGAAAATGGGGAGATGTAGACAAATGGAGAAGTAGGTGGATAAGGAGAAAAGAGGAAACAACTGATAAAGCATCATTGGCTTTTCCAGTAAAAGAAAAAGAACCAACGGTAGTAGAATGTTCAATGAGAGAAATTCCAGGAGGAGGTTATGTACACGTCCCATGGTCCAGACAAGATATATTGTCATTTACAAATGATTTTCCAAGATTGAGAGAAAAGCCTGTAGAATGGTATAGGCAGGTAGAAAGGTTTGTAAAGGTTTCAAAAGTATTGTGGGAAGATCTGGATGGATTGTTTGAGATTGTTGTTCCAGCAGATTTATGGACAGAGTGTAAAATTACAGTTGACTGGCCGAAGGAAGAATATCCTAGAGATGCAAAAACAGGAGCCCCAGGTTCAGAAGTAATGAGAAAATATGAACAGGCAATCACGTTTCTGAAAAATAAAAACCCACCAAAAGAAACGGACTGGGTAAAGATTGATAGAACAACTCAGGAGAATAAGGAATCTGTACATGCTTATTATGAAAGGTTGCTTTTGGCTTTTAAACAGTATAGTGGATACGAGAATTTGAGTGAAAAAGACATGAGTCATTTTGTGTATCGATTTGTGTATGGTTTGAGACCTGAGATAAGTGAAATGATTAAGCAGCATATGTTATGTTGGCAGACTAGCACAGTAGATGAGGTACTACGGTATGCAAAATATTGCAGGGACAATATTGAGTGCAGACAGCGTAAACTCAAGGAAAAGGCAATGTGGGCACAAGTAAAGGTTGCAGAGAAGCAAGAAGCTCAGATGAATAATCAGTCTAGTGACGCAGGACAGACCAAGTCCAAACCGAATATTGGTAAGGGAAAAGGTCAGATGAGTATAGAAGAAGCTAAAAAGAAATGGCCATGTCATAATTGTGGAAAATTAGGGCACTGGAGAAACAAGTGTAAATTACCTCCGAGAGTTAATACCGAGAATCAACCATTAAATCCACAGGTGCAGAATGAGGTGAGTTACCGACAGCTGCAACAGCCGCAGGTAGTTACTCAACAGTGTCAGGTGCCGCAACCACCTCTTCCAAAGAGTGTAAATCCTCAAAGATACAGTACAGAGGCAGGATTCTACGGAGGAGAGCAGGTAACAAAATTGCCGCGCGCAGCTGCTGTTTAACAATATTGGTTACGGCAAGATGGAGATGAATCGGATGAAAGCTTATGACGGTGCCTAGGAGAGGAAGAGGAGTGCATGCTTGGCGCACCTCTAGAGGTAGATCAGTCAGGTCCATTTGTGGATGGAAAAGTGAATGGTGTAAATGTTACTTTCCTTGTGGACACTGGTGCTATCCGTTTTACTGTTAGATCAGTGGAAATTCCAAAGCTTCCTCTCTCAGGAGAATACATCCAAGTTGTAGGTGTTTCAAACAGGCAAATTAAAACCCCTCTTACAGAACCAGTAGAGGTGGTAATTGGTCCATTCAAAGACATGCACCGCTTTGTGGTGTGTGATTGTAGTCCTGTAAATTTATTAGGACGCGATCTGCTTTGCAAAATGAATTGTACTATCTACTGTACTCCAGATGGTATTGCTTTCCAGACACCAGATGATGATGTTCTGTATAAAATGACAATGGCAGAACTAGAACCAGGAATGTATGATATGTTTCCTGTGTTCGATGCAGAGAAAATCCCTACTGAATTGAAAGGAGCAGTCAGGTCTGATGTATGGGATTTCACAGGTGAAGATATTGGACTAATGAGAGAAGTCGATCCTGTAAAAATTACTGTAAAAGAAGGAACGAATTACCCAAATACCCCGCAGTACAAACTGACGCCAGAAATTATTGAAGGAATAACACCTGTAATTAAGAAGATGATTGAGCAAGGAATTTTGAGAGCAATAATGAGCAGTCCATGTAATTCTCCTATAATGGGATTGAAAAAGCCAAATGGAACATATAGAATAGTACAGGATTTGAGAAAAGTGAACAAAATTGTTTTTCCTTGCTGCCCAATTGTGCCAAACCCTGCTGTAATACTGTATCAAATCCCTCATGATGCAGAATGGTACACAGTTATTGATTTGTGCCATGCATTTTTCTCTATTCCATTGCACCCTGACAGCCAGCCATTATTTGCATTTCGGTTTGGAGAGCGTATTTTGGCATGGTGTCGAATTCCTCCAGGGTATACTGAAAGTCCTTCTATTTTTAATCAGATTCTAAAGAAATCCTTAGAAAATTTGAAAATGCCAGAAAAATCTGCGATGGTCCAATATATAGATGACCTATTGGTGGCATCAAAGACCAGAGAAGCATGTGTTATGGACACAATTGCTTTACTGAATCATTTGGCAGAAGGAGGACACAAGGTGTCCCCATCAAAACTGCAATTCTGTCAACAGGAAGTACAGTACTTAGGTCATAAGATTGAGAAAGGGATAAGAAAAGTGACAACAGAAAGAATAAGGATTATTAAAGGAATGAGAGCCCCAATGACACAAAGAGAGGTGAGAATGTTCCTTGGAATGGTTGGTTATTGCCGACAGTGGATAAGTGGATTTTCATTTATTGCAAAACCTTTACAGCGATTGACAAAGAGGGATGTCAAAGATCCGATTGCACTGGATGAGGAAGAAATGAAGGCTTTCGAGGAATTGAGAACAAGTTTGTGTGAGGCACCAGCATTGGGAATGCCTGATTATGAGATAGAATTTGAGCTGTATTGTAGTGAGAGAGATGGATGTGCACTTTCAGTATTAGTGCAGAGGCATGGAAGAATGAAACGACCAATAGCTTATTTTTCAGCTGTTTTAGACCCGGTAGCAAAAGCATTGCCTGGATGTCTGAAAGCAGTAGCTGCTACTTGTGTGAGTCTGGAACAGAGTGAAGGCATTGTGATGGGATATCCTTTGAGAGTATATGTCCCACATTCAGTTGAAATCCTCCTGACCAGAACAAAAACACAATTCATGACACATAGTCGGCTGACTAGGTATGAAAAAGTGATCTTGGGTGTAGACAATGTAACCATTGTAAGATGCACAAGTGTGAATCCTTCCACCTTACTGCCAGATGCAGTAAATGCAGAAGTCAAAGATGACGTTGATCACAACTGTTTGGATGTGCTTGAATTTTGCACAAAGCCCCGCCCTGATATTAGAGATGAACCTTTAAAAGAGTCAGATTATGTGATGTTTGTGGACGGGTCATGCCTGAGGACAAATGAAGGAGTTTTAAGTGCTGCGTATGCTGTATGTATAGTGGCAACCATAATGGAAGCATCCTGTTTGAGAGGAATACGTTCAGCCCAAGTTGCTGAGCTGATTGCTCTGATTCGAGCGTGCAAACTGGGAAGGAATTTCCGAGTTACTGTGATCATGGATAGCCAGTATGGCTTCGGAGTGGTCCATGATTTCGGATAGATCTGGTCCCAAAGAGGATTCCTGACTTCCTCAGGGTCTCCTATTAGGAATGGTGAGTTTGTGAAGAAGTTGCTTGAGGCGATACAGCTGCCTAAACAGATTGCGGTGGTAAAATGCACTGCTCACAAAAATGGAACTGATTACATTGCAGTGGTAACAATTTTGCTGATGAATTAGCTCAATATTGTGCCAGGAATATGACCTCAATGAATCGGAGAAGGGAAAAAGAAAATGTTCCATGTCCCTTGCTGTTTACTAACCCAGTTGAAACATGGGAAGAGGTAAAACAATAGACACACAATTGATGGACGGAATGCAGAACAAATCAAAACATTCACCCCCAGTCAAGAGATCTGGGTTAAATCCATCATTCTTTTGCTCACCATGCCACCCCAGTTTAGACCTGGCCATATGCAAATCAGTCTTGACCCTGTGCCTCATGGGAACAGTCCAGCCCGAACTGCCAAGCCAGGTCCTCCCTGGACCGGAAACAAGCATCCCAGGACCGGTTTCGGGGTTTCACCCCTCTTCAGCCAGGATAGCTAGATTCCAGTGGCACAGTGAGCCCAGGACCCACGTCTGGGCATACCTGGCGCACTTAGGGTGAGAAAGCAAAAGACACACAATTGATGGACGGAATGCAGAACAAATCAAAACATTCACCCCCAGTCAAGAGATCTGGGTTAAATCCATCATTCTTTTGCTCACCATGCCACCCCAGTTTAGACCTGGCCATATGCAAATCAGTCTTGACCCTGTGCCTCATGGGAACAGTCCAGCCCGAACTGCCAAGCCAGGTCCTCCCTGAACCGGAAACAAGCATCCTAGGACCGGTTTCTGGGTTTCACCCTCTTCAGCCAGGATAGCTTGATTCCAGTGGCACAGTGAGCCCAGGACCCACGTCTGGGCATACCTGGCGCACTTAGGGCGAGAAAGCAAAAGACACACAATTGATGGACGGAATGCAGAACAAATCAAAACATTCACCCCCAGTCAAGAGATCTGGGTTAAATACATCATTCTTTTGCTCACCATGCCACCCCAGTTTAGACCTGGCCATATGCAAATCAGTCTTGACCCTGTGCCTCATGGGAACAGTCCAGCCCGAACTGCCAAGCCAGGTCCTCCCTGGACCGGAAACAAGCATCCTAGGACCGGTTTCGGGGTTTCACCCCTCTTCAGCCAGGATAGCTTGATTCCAGTGGCACAGTGAGCCCAGGACCCACGTCCCACGTAGAGGTAAAACAATTGCAGGAAGAGGCAAGTGATGAGGAGAAAGACGTTTGGATAAAATCAGGTTGCAGACGGAGAGAGGAAGATGAAGTTTGGGTTTACAGGGATGAAAGACCAGTTATGCCTGATAGCATGATCTCTAACATGGCACGGATGTACCATGGACAGGCACACATAGGTAGGGATGCCATGATCAGACTTTTCAAACAGACCTGGTACAACCCAAAGTTTAGGGCTATAGCTGAAAGCTTTTGTCAGAGATGCCTTATATGCCAACAGATAAATCCTGGAAGGAAGACAGTAGTGAGTTTGGGAACAATAGGACGTGAAGGAGGTCCTTTTACCAGAATGCAGTTGGATTTTATTGAAATGCCCCCGAGTAACAGATTGAGGTATGTCCTGGTGGTCGTCTGTTTGTTTTCTCGTTGGGTGGAGGCCTATCGGACAAGAAGGAATGATGGAGTTACTGTAGCTAAGCTCCTACTGAGAGAATTCATTCCTGGATATGGCTTTCCAGTAACGATAGAAACAGATAGAGGAACGCATTTCCAGAATGAAATTATCCAACTGATATGTGAAGCACTAGACATTCAACAAAAGCTGCATTGTGCCTACAGACTAGAGGCTTCTGGAGTGGTAGAGCAAGTAAATGGCACAATAAAGAATAGGTTAGGGAAAATGTGTCAAGCCACAGGACTCAAATGGCCTGATGCCTTACCACTGGTGCTGATGAGCAAAAGAAGCATACCTGACAGAAAAACAGGTCTGAGTCCTCATGAGATTATAATGGGACGAGCAATGAGACAAGCATACGTACCTGTCAACAAACTGCTGACTATAACTGATGATCTCATACTGGACTATTGCAAAGGATTGGCTGATGTGGTGCATTCTGTGTTTCATCAGGTTGGGCCGGATGCGACCACTCTTGAGAGGAAACCAGCACATGATCTGAGTCCAGGAGAATGGGTCCATATAAAAGTCCACAGAAGAAGAAATTGCTTGGTTCCACGCTGGGACAAGCCACGTCAAGTGATTCTGGTGACGACAACTGCAGTAAAGTGCGCAGGCGTGAAAAATTGGATTCATGCCAGCCATACTATCAGAGTTCCAGATCCTGAAGCTCGACCTGTAAGTCGACATCTGGAAGTAACAGGTACCAGTTCGGCATCTGAAGAAGAAATTGAAACAATCAGAGATCCAGATCCTGAAGATCGACCTGTAAGTCGACATCTGGAAATATCAGATACCAGTTCGGCGTCTGAAGCAGACCAACCTGAATCCAGTGAAAGACAAACAGAAGAATCCAAAAACAAAGAACTGATACTGAAACAGGAGAAACTGAACCAATAGACAGTGATGGTGAACAGCCAAGTACAAGCTTTTGGGAAATTCCTCCAGAAATTATAGAAACAACTCAAGAAAATTCAGATTCAGACAGAGAGATAGAGGAAATTGCGGAAGAAACATGAGGAGAATTAGACTCAGAATTACAAGCAGAAGAAACCCAAGGAGATTCAGATTCAGACAAAGAGACAGAGATCATAAAGTTCAAAGTTAAAGGAAGTGAAGTGAGATCTGAGACAGAATCTGAAAAAAGTGAAGAAGAAAGAAGGCAAAGAATAGGACCAAGAAAGAGAACTTGGAGAGCGGAACGAGGAGAAAAGGAAAGTGAACTGAAAAGGCCGAGAAAAAGAGACAATTGGCCCAACGAAATTAAAAGACTGAAATATAAGCTAATAAATTTGAACAAAGACAATGCAGAACAAGTAAATGAAATAACAAGTCAGAAAAAACAAAGAAAATCGAATGAAAGACAGTTGCAGAGACCAAAAAGAGTGAAAAGACCTAACCTGAAATACAAGTCACCTGAATGGGTATACATAGCCCTGCCTGACATTGAAGAAGTGGATAGCAGTCACGAAAACCCAGACAAAGACTCTGAACAAGTGGGTGAGAGTGAACTGCGCCCTTCCTGAAGAGGAGAAAAGAAAACCGGACTAGACACACAAACTGATAAAGTCAAAGAAAATTTCTGAAAGACCGAAAGGTGCGCCAAAAGCAGTTGGCTGCAGTCAACACTTAAAGAAAGGGTAAAACGGCAAAAAGCCATTTGAGGTGTGGAAACACATTTTCTGTACATATATTTAGATAATATTTCAACATGGTAGACACTGAGAATAGAAGATCTAGATGTGAGTTTTTCCGTAGATGGTGTAGGATGTGTTTCTATTGTACAGGTTTACTAATGCTTATTTGGTTCATTTTAGCAATTATAATTCCACTTAGATTAGTTGTAGAGAATACATCTGCAATCATGAATGACACGAATAGTGACAAGAAATCTAACATAAAGAACACTGCAACACTGATAGATAGTACTGAATTTCATAGGGATAAGTCAATAACTGATTTCTCTAAGAATGTCTTCACAAGGCATTTATATGAATATGTAGAGACAATGGATGTTAGAGATTGTTATGTATGTATGCAGTTACCTGCGTCTGTAACAGAAGGTGTGACGTATCATCACCTTCCTTTGACGTATGGAATAACCTGTAGTGTTTTAGCTGTTTATTTTACAAAACAGGTAAATTAGAATATTACTACACTGACAAGGATGCTATTTTTGCTAAAGTTCCCGTAGTCCCTGAACTAAATAAGGTGAAACTTGCAAGGATTTTTGGAGAATTTTTCTTAGAAACGAAAGAATTAACATTAGATTATGCATTTAGATATAACCTTACTTGTAGGTTAAGAAAGGAAGAAAAGGTTTTCTTAGACATGGTAGAAGACAGAAGGGTTAAGTTTCAAAGAAAGACAACAGGAGAAAAGACAAAAACCCCACCTTGGGCGTTTGAAGAGGGAAGTTATGGCAAAGGCGAAACGAATGCAGCTATGGTTTTAGATTGGCCTCAACAGGGAAAATTGTGTATTAGTAGAGATAACACTATGTATGATAACTATTTCGTGGGTTCTAGTGAGTGCCGAGATACATACAAAAGTTTAGGGGGATTGGGATTCAAAGGAGGAAAAGATCCAGTATTCCCAGGGATCTATTATATTTGCGGAAACCGAGCCTATTATAGGTTGCCGGACCATTGGTATGGAACATGCTATCTAGGCCTGGTCTTTCCAAAGATTTTTCATGTGGAAAGAGAAACGAAAGGAATTCACGAGATAGGTAAACCATTAACCCGTAGGAGAAGGGAAAGCTTCTCAGAGATAATAGGTGACATTTTTGGAGCATTGCTACCAGCAGTGGGTATATCTTTAAATGCATGCAAGATTCGGAAATTGTCTACAGTAGTAGATCGTTTATCAACGAATACTGCTGGAGGGTTCTTGATGGTAAATACCGAAATGGTTGCCATGAGAGCTATGGTAATGCAAAATCGACTTGCCCTTGACATTCTTTTGGCGAAAGAGGGAGGAGTCTGTGGAATGTTGAAGGTACAACATTGTTGCACTTACATTCCAGACAAAAGTCAGAATATACAGAAGTATATAAAGAACATTACTAATTTGCATAAAGAAATTGCCACACTGGAGGTTGAAGGTGCTTGGGAGAAACTTGGTAAGGGTTTTTCCTCAATAAGGAAATGGTTCACCGAAATAGGTAGTTCTCTAATTGGGAAAATACTAATTCCAGTGACCATAGTAGTAGTGATAATATTGATGCTGAGATTAGCATATGTGTGTATTAAAAGGAGAAAAAGACAAAATAAAGCAAAAAGAGAAAATGAGAAAAATAAGGAAAGAGAACGGGAGATGGGAGAGATCAAATTGGAAGAGTTTAAAGAGAACATGTACAAAAGGTCTAAAAGGCAAGATGAAAAGAACACAATTGTCTAAAATAACAAATGCAAGTGGACAAGAAACATTTTTCTGATAAATTTTGTAGGGATAGGTTTTAGTGGTGATGTTAAAAATGACCAAAGGGGAATTGATGGAGCAGGGGAAACAAAATATTTTTGTGCCCCTTGAAAAGTAATGACCCCATAACGATTAATGATACTAACCATTTGAAACGCATGAACTAATCAACAAATGCACCTTTTTATTAAACATTACACATGGGCAACTTGCTGGCATTGCAAAATCTAATTTATTTACAAATGTGAAGCAAAATAACATAAATATTGTGATTTGAGTAGTAAATAGAGTAAATTGCATGATTTTGTTGCGTAGTAAAATTGCACTGTGGCAAAGAATGCAGATGGTAAGTAAAATGGCTTTAAATGTCGCTTCTGCTAGGTAATACCTAACACGGGTCTTTAGAATGGCGGGTGGTAAACAGAAAGGCTTATTTTCCATGTTTTAATTTCTGTTGTGTTTGCTCTTATATTAGTTTCGTTCAGGCCTGCTAGGCCATGCTTCGAAAATGGCCGCTGGAAAGGACGAGATGGCGTGCGCTGAATAAAATGGCCCCGCGCATGAACAGTGTGAATGCTCCAGTCACGTGTATGCGGCCTGTGCCCGGAGTGAGAGATGTCAAGGCCAATCTGACCTGCAACGAGGATCATGCCAAGAGTTCAGCATATATGCATGGGAACGGATGAGAAAATCGAGCGACAGGGGATGAACTAATATGTGACCATCAGAGTTTGTTGCAAAATGGTTTAACAAATTGGACTACTATTGGGATATCGTTGATCATGAGACTTAATGTGTGCGTTATTGTCCCCAAACCGGTTCGAACAAGGAGGGCAATGAGGTGACCATCACCACCCCTCCAATGGACCAATTAGCATGATTTCTGCCCGTAAAGATTGCAACTTTAAGTGTAGCGAGTCAGAGAATAGGGTATAAGAGAGTCTGCTCTTACGTTGTCCAGGGTTAGCTGCTTCGCTTCTTCTATCCTGATGCTGCGAGAGACTCTGTCATTTTGGACTTCGGACTTTGACTGGGGAAGGAACTAGACCGTTGCGGGAGTTGCCCGGGAGGAGATTGCGTCCGAGGAGGTTAGCGGGACAGTCAGTCAGTTTTGGGAGTCCATCCTGTGATCTGTGGTTCATCTTTCTTTCCTGATGAACCATTCTTGTCATCGCCCTATGGCCAAGGGTAATGAGTATTTCCCATCTTTATTCTTAATCTTTTACTTAAATGCTTACTGATATAATAAATGTATTTGCCTAAAAAGAACTTTACTTATTTGCTTAAGAATTTAGATAAAAGTATATGCTAACTCTAAATGAGTCTGTGGTTCTTTAAATAAAATTGTGATTAATAAATGTCAAAGGTTTAATTGTGATTGAGCTGGACTTAATCGCCATCAAGTGATTCTACTAGTTGGTCCATCGACCGAATAGCGGAGTACCTTGATGTTTAGAACCGACAGGATCCGAAGTTAATGTATATAATGTATAGATTATAATTCTGTCATTTTAATAAGGTATCCCGCTCGTCCAACAACTCATTTTTCCTTAGCGTTTGATCCAGAAAATTGAATGAATGTATGTATGCAGTGTTATGGGCCCCACCGACATAAGTTTCAAGTGATCAAGGTTGTGTAGGTGTTTTTCTGGATTAGTGTCGTAAGGAAAAATGTATATTAGCCGCGCTGGATCACTTGCGATGAGAAATTCAGCTGTGGAAAACCGTTAGCACCCTGCATCATCGGAGTTTGATTATATTCTCTCTGTACCTGCCCTGTGTTCTCAAAACCCATCGGATTTTGACCTTTCTGCAATGCTTTTATCTGTGCAATCATTTCTCCTTGAGTTTCTTGTGTCTCATCTCAATATCGTCGGCACAATATTTTGCAAAGCGCAAAATGTCTCCACTGATTTTCTCTGCCAACACAGTATTTGCTGTTGAATCATGTTAGAAATCTCAGGCTTCAAACCAATAACAAACTTGTAAACAATTTGTTCCACATCTTTCTCTGTAATAGTGTCTGATCCATTATACTGTTTGAAACCTATACCAATTTCTCATAAAAGGCATGTACTAATTCTTTCAGCTCTTGCACCGTCCTGCCAATCTGCATCCTATCAATTTCTTTAGTGTACATTTTAGTCTTCAGGTGAGTTTTTATCTGTTGGTATTTCCTCATTACCTGTGGGGATGGTGCACCTGTTCTAGAATCTCTTTCTTGTTCTGATTCTGGCCAACCCACAGTAATCTTACATTCAATCCACAAATCTGTCGGTACCACAATCTCAAACAAAGTATTCAAGTCAATTTACAAAACCTTTGACATTTTCACAAATCATTCAACTTGTCTATATCATTCCAGTGATTTTTCTCTCAATCTAGGGAAATCGCTTGTAAATGACAAAATATCTTGTCTTGTCCACAGTATGTGAACATAACCTTCTCCAGGTACTTCCCTCATAGGGAGCATTTGTACGTCCACCTATACTGACACCCAAAACAACAAGTGGTGACTACACCCAAACCTGCTTTGTTTTCTTCTTTTTCGACCAGTTACCTTCCCATTTTTCTCTTTCTTCCCATTTGCTAATTAATTCCAGTAGCTCTTTTATCTGCAATTTCTTTCCTGGTGCTCTCATGTTTTCTATGTCTTTATCAGTAAAGCTCATCCTGTAAGATTTTTGCAACATCTTTGAATTTCGAATATCTATACCATATGTCTGAGCCAATTCAAACAATCTCTCATAGGTCATTTGCTCGTTGTGTAATGTTTTTTCAGAGAAACAAAATTTACTCTGTAGTCTTGATGGGATAAGTGTCCCCTGAATCATCTCTTCTAATTCCACTTTTAATCGGCTTATGTCCATAGGTGATCTATTTTCCTGAACTGAATTTTGGAATGAGCTTGTACCTGCAACCAAATCTGAAGTAGATGCTGAACCAGAAACTGAAGCTTGCAGTGTATCGAATTCATGGCTGAAATTGAATCTGAAGCTGGAACTATTGAAGAATTCTGATTTTTCAGAGAACTGTTTTCTTTAAGCCATTCTTCAAGTTCTTGAGGAGTAAACCCTGGTTGCTCTCTTGTACTATTTAAATTTAAGCTTCCATTACTAAAATTTGTGCTCATTCCAGGTTATACATTTAGTACGGAGGTACCTGGAATCGAAATACCTGTTGGCACAATTCATTTCATGAGGTCCTCTCGGTTTTGAACAATAGAGAGGTGGAAACCTCTGCACCATTCTTTGCATCAGATCAGCTTGTATCTGACTAAGGGACAACATTCACAGCGGAAGCATTATTAGTCTGAATCGGAACCATGGGTGTGTGAATCAGTGATTTTTGTGTCAGATCTGAAGAACTCCCATGTACTGTATTTACTCCAGTAGGTACAGTCAAATTGTGAATTGTATTTACCCGTAATCCAGACTTATAGAGGCGCATCACATGTCCAATAGTAACAGAAACAGTCAAAACATCTGGAGTATTTGAATCAACCAGGTTTATAGGATCTGACATTTCTGTCCTCCCGCTCACAGGAGAAATAAGCATCGATTCCTTTGGTACTTCAGGCATCAATGGAGCATTAGGACCCTTAGGTGTACTCATTTGTCTCAAGTCTCTACTCAGCATGTCATAAGGTGGCGGCTGATTTAGTAATAAATCATTCAAAAGTTCATCATCTATGTCACTTTCTTCTCCCGCTTTCTCTGTATCAGTGTTGTCTGTCTCTAAATGCTTCTTTTTCTCCTTTCTCTTGCCCTTAACATCTTCCTCAACCTCTAACACTGGCTACAATCATGTTCTGTGTATCATATCTGCGCTCCACATTTTCTGTTGAGCATCCCATCTAGATTCTGCTTAATGATCCATAGTTTTCCTATACCTCCCTTGGTATTTATCTTTATCTTTCTGTTGAGCAATATGCTCCTAGGTATTTAAAGCCTCAAGAACAGTGGATCTAACAAGAGCTCTCATTTCGCATATTCTTTTCCTTAAGTTTTCTAAAATCCTCAAATTAAATGTCCCATAACGAGGGAACTGTAAGTACTCATCCTTCCCAGTGTGTGCCAAAACTCAAGCCACAGACATGGATGTAATCCTTTGTCCATCATTACAATGTTTCTTGGTGTAACTTCGAGTGGTACCTCTACCTTTGTTTTGGCAAATGTGGTCTCATCTTTCTTTACTCATTTCCGAAATAACTTAAAAAATGTCATTTTATTTAATTCTGTATTCACAAATGATTTCCGCAAATCCAGGAAATGTAATTCTTCCACAATTCACCTGTTCGGCAACCTCAGGCAATGACAGCCTGACTCTTATGAAGTAGACAACCAATCCCAGCGCGGCTTGACATCAACCATCCAATCACGGCATGGCACACTGTGACGTCAAACTCGATCCTCGCAGCAGCTCAACCTCCTTCACATTTTCTACTGTGGGTTTTAAGCCCAAAAATGACAATACAATGCAAGCAACAAATAAAAGTGTCTGCTACACTAAAGGATATTCACTTTCAATACACTTTCCCTCCAAATGAAACCTTGACTAGCAGGATTTCACCCTTAATTGATATAGTTAGTACCTGTGCACCTGGGATCAACCATACCAATCGTTTACCACTAATACACAAAGAGAACCCTTACCATGGTATTATCGACAATGTCTCACGACCAACCCCACAAACCAGCAGACAACCTATTCAGGGGCATATTATCAACGGCCAGCGATAATTATCGCTGGCCGTGCTTAGCGACAGATTCCCTATCGCCGGCTATCTCTGGAATCTATCGCCCTGGTAGCGCGTTATTAACAACGCGCTTCTCCAGAGCGATAAAAATTCCAGAGATAGCGAGGTTATCGCCGTTTTGCAGGGAACATCGCTGGTTTTCCAGCGATGTTCCCTGCAAACGGCGATAACTCTGCTGATACGACCCTGTGGTCGTATCAGCACAATCCACCCCTATGTTAGGGATGGCTAAGTCGGGATAATAGCAGACGTTAGATTTTGGCGAAACGGCCGTTTTCGCCAAAATCTAATGTCTGCTATCATCCTGTGGGCTGCCTTGTAAATATCGCGATGTGCACATCGGCGATATTTACAACGTAGCCCATCTGGGGTACGCCAGTAACGCCCACCTTGCATCTCATTAGAGATGCAGGATGGGCGTTATGGAGAAGGAGCGATAGGGCAAGGATTCACACGATAGCGTGACCTTGCTAATACAGCGATAGAATTATCGCCGCTTTTCGTCTGAAAACAGACGCTAAAGCGGTGATAATTTCTTATCGCCGGCTTGTTAATATGCCCCTCAGTGTCTTCTACACTGAGACAACCTGTAGGTAAATATCTTGAAATCTTAGGCCACGACGGACCCGTTTACAACTTCAACTTTGCACAAAAGCGCCACAATCATACATGGACTTTAACCATTTCATTCTGCTCAACAACATATAGCCATTTCAAAAACCGCAATCGTAAGCAAAAGCAATAGCAATGTGCATCCCTAATAATACTCACACTCCTCTGTTGCTACACGTTGACTCTACCCAGAGCGATACTCCATCAGCACTCCATCAATCCTTCTCTTTGCCGAACCAAAACTTGTGGACTCTTTGGACTTGGGCTAAAGACTACTTTTGGCACCCTAAAATCTCACTTCACTAGGCAGAACCATAGCTCTGCTACTAGATTTCTTGCAGGGTAAGCATGGTAAAAATATTTATTATATGCTTACTCTCATTTACTACTCTAATCATACTGGGCCTTTTAGGATTAGACAGTCTACAGCACTCCCATTTACCACAGAGGCAATGGTCCTCTGACAAATCTTTCTCCTCCGATAGGAGGGGTGGAAATTAGGGTAGCCAAACACCACGTTAGCTGTCCAATCAGGATCAATAATTGACAGTCAATTCACAAATTAGAGATCGAATTTAGGTACACCACTCTTAAAACCATGCTGTAGAAATAAAGGATAGCAACAGGAAAACCCAGCCTCCTAAACAAGTTAAGTCGATTTAGGATTAAGCAGATTAAAAGCTCTGCAACACCAATGCAAAACAAAATAAGTAATGCCTGATGTTCTGTCAGAGCTCGATGATTCTCCCTACAGTGCATTAAGTCATTAGGAAACAGCACAGTTTAAATGGAAGAACCAACAGAACTCAATAATAGACCCAGACAGAAAATTGATTAATTTGGTTATTGTATTAAAGATTCAAAGTTCATTGCCACGAGTACTTTCTTGAGAAGTTCACCTAAGAATATCACAGCTTGTATAACAGTGCCAAACATTTAAGCCAGCTTTCTCACATGTTTACAATCAGAATCAGCTACAGAGTTACAGAGTCCTACCACTGTGAAGGCAGAAGGATAGTTAATTGATTAACAGCTCAAGTCCTACAAAGATGAGAAAAGGGTTACAATTTAAAGTCCATTAAGGGAGAGTCTATTAGCATAAACAAAGAAATAAAGAAAATGAAAAATGGAAATGGTTCGACAAAGTAGGTTCAGTCCATCAGCTACAGACTGTAGCATCAGCCAGGCAGTCCAAAGGTAAGAGGAAAGTTCATAAAAAATCGTCAGCATAGCATCCTCTCACACAGAAAAAAGGAAAATATGGAATTCATCAAGAAGTAAAAATCAATGGCGTTGCCCCTCCTTCGGAGTTTCTTCTTTTAGAAAGTATCTAGCAATTTCCTGTGGCGTGGCATCACACTACCTTCGAAAGACTATCACATGTCCATATTCTCATACTGTCACCTAAGACACTTGAAACAGTGAAATGGCTTCCCATGCTGGTCATGAGAAACTAGAGATTGAGGGGCAGATTTACAAGAACTGACGCATCTCTGCATATTAGCAGAGATGCGTCAGTTCAAGTGCGTCACGCAAAAAAACACTTGCGCCACCATGGATGCGTCGCATTTACAATGCGGCACACCGTGGTGCAAGGATTGACAGATGCGTCACGCATCTGTTGGCGTACCGGTAATGCATTGCTGGAGTCGTGTCACAAGCACAACGCAACTCCAGCAATGCTCAGGAATGCCTATTCCTAATGTGCTGCGTCACTCCTTACCCCTGCTTCAAGCAGGCGTAAGGTTTTGACACAGTGGCGTCGTAAAAGTGACTCAGTGAAATCTTGAAGATTTCACTGCGTCACTTTTACGAGGCTTTCTTGCGTCGGAACACCCACCCTGCATACATTATACCTGACGCAGGTATAATGTGATGCAGGGCTTTACAACGTGACGCATCTCCATAGATGCATCACGTTGTAAATGTGTTGCAACGTGGCGCATTGTTTACACCACCGCTGCATCACAAAAGTGACGCAACAGCGGCGTAAAAAGGTCGCAAGGGGCTTGTAAATCTGCCCCTGAGAGTCCACATAGAACTGGTACGGGTAAACAAATATACAAAGTCATTATCTTAAAGCAATAGCTGAAATTCTGTTCCCACAAGAATATTTCACTGTGAACGTTGAAGAAACATTCAGGAAGGTCGGGTGTGCACATGTACAGGACAAATAAAGCAACGTTTACTAGTAGAATATGAACCATTGTATTAAGTCAGGGGTAAGGTCAGAACTAGAAAAAAAAACATTTAGAAAAGGCCTTTAAGTTAGCATCGCAAGTTTACATGAAATGAGCTCTAAACCCACATCAAATATAATGTAATTAAATCAATTTTAAAAAATGTATGCATAGAACTTTCAGAAATCATTATTACATGAAAATAGATAACGTTAGAAATACTCTACAACCACATTTTTTCTTAACATTCATATAAGTGCAGAATATTTTTGACTCATATTTCAAGAATTGGTTTTGAAATTTTTATAAACTATAGAAGCTCTAGTATTACTATGCAAAGTTTCAAGCTTGTACTTAATTTCTGTACATTTTTGCACCGATTTGTCTAACTGGTGCATTCTGGCAGAAAGCATCAAAACACTAGGCCACTTCACTTAAAAACAAAATCCCATCAATGTAGGTTAACAAGCAATATGTGCATTAGAAATTCATTAATACAACTCATTTATATGTATTTGTATAGTCTTGTATATATGTTCTCTTCATCTCACGTTTTAAAACACTCTTTTACGGTTCTTCTACTGCACTTGTCTCATTTTATTGTGTCACTGTGTCTAACGTGTGCAAAGTGTACTTTCAGCTTTTCGTGTCCTCAATCAATAAATGTGTCATGTTTTGTGATTTTTATAATCGTGCAGCATCATTTCTAAAGGTAGTTCAGCACCTGAAGTAAACATTACAGAATTATCCAAGGAAAATACCTTGTGTAATCATTATAAACTGTAGTTCAGCCTCAATTACTGCACTTACTTAAATGTGTTTCTGCAAAATTGTGCATATTCTTTAGTAAGTCTCACTGTGCAGACTTGGATCTCACTAGCCACTCCCATTCACTATAATGTGGGAATCCATAGCCGACTTTAATGGCTTTTGCATTGCATGACCCTTTGGATGTATTTCTAACACATGAGCCCCATGGAATTTATTGTTCGATGTGAGTCAGTAACCTTTCTTGACTAACAGCAGAGATGTTTAAGATTACACTCTGCTGCTATATGTTATAGATTGTTTTCTTATAATATGAAGTGCTTTAGCCAAAGAGAACACAAGTCATATTTAATCATTATGGCGTTAGAGAGATCATGACCTCTGAAAGATTGAATATGAAAAGTCATTCAATCATTCTGACATTACATTGATTGAATACAACTCCTGGTAAACTGGCTGGATGCAAGTAGAATTTCCTCAGTTCAATAAAGCTCACTGGGGTTTATAAAGTAGGATTAAACGGGAAAATGGTGTAGCTTAGGGAGTTCTTAACCAAATCAGCAATTTACAATGGCATTTCACAACTGAATGAAAAGACTGAAATGAGGGGCGGATAATAGAATATTACACCAGTTAGCATAAAGAAACAAAATTTGCAGATTGATGTTTGTGCATGTATGCAAACATTACATTAAAAAAAAAAATGACATTGTTGCATTGCTTTTGTCCTGATTACACTAACTAATTGAACAGCTCAAAATTTGGCAGATTGGTAAAAACTAATGAAATAGATTAAACAAGCCATCTCTTCTGTACCCACTAGGTGCTTAGAGGGACCCAAGGATGACATAAATCACTACACATATAACCAATGCAGCATAGCATTTCATAACTAAGGGAATACAAAGTTGAGGGTGGCTCGCAAATTACTACATGGAGTAAACACCTTGTGTGGTTTAAAAAAACATAAAAGTATGCTTCAGCTGTCCTTTGTTGCAGCAGGTAACTGTTCAGACTGCAGGCTTAGTAGTGACTGGACTTTAGTCCCCATTAGAGGCCACGCTGCAGCATGAGCTATATGAATCAAACATTTTTGCATTCGCAAACGGTGTGAATCAGTAATTTTGGCTGTTTGCGAATTCAAAATGAAAGGCTTTGTAGTAACCCTGGGCGGTGAACTCCGCTCCGCTCGCGGAGTTTGCGGAGTTTTCTGCACTCTGCGCTACGGGGAGATCCCGGAGTTCCAAAAAACTCCGCTTCGCATTGCGGAGCGGAATTTTTTTTCCTCGCTCGCGTTCGTCAATGTCAAGTTGGCGACCGCGAGCGAGGAAAGTCAACCTCCCGGCGGATTTTTCCTCGTTCGCGATCGTCAACATCAAGTTGGCGAGCGCAAGCGTGGAAAATCAACATCCCGGCGAGATTTCTCAACGCGGGGGGTCAGGTTTCTCATTGCGAGTGGTCGCGTATGCTCGCGACAGCTCGCGTTGAGAAACTGCCCGTTCGCGTTGAGAAAGCTGCCGCTCGAGTAAAAATCTACTCGAGTGGCAGAAAAAGAAAGCAGGGACCGCTTGCACTGTGCATGGTGCCGTTCGCAATGATTGCACAGTGCGGACAAGCATCCGGCACTGTGCAATCACTGCGAACGGCATTTTTCTATCGTACTCCACCGCTCGCGGAGCTCTGCGTAGTGCGACAGAGTTTTTTTTGCATTTCTCGGTGTTCCGCATAGTGCAACTCCGCGAACTCCGCCCAGGGTTCCTTTGTAGTCACAATTTTAGGTAATCACAATTTTTTATGATTACCTAAAATTGCGAATGCAAATAGGGAATCGCAATTTGCGATTCTGTAAGCACATGTACCAAGCATTTTCTAAATGCAAACTGTGCTTTTAGGAAATGCTGTTACCATCGACTCCAAGTCGATGGTAACCATGTGCAATTATTGAAAAATGCACAAAAATGCATTTTTCAAGCTTTACATGTCCACATTTTCTTTGGGGTGCTTCAGGGGGGCTTAGGCCCACGGGTACCCTTGGTTTTGCTTTATCTAATTTCCAATTACCAATTAAGTAAGTGCAAATTAGATAATACAAAACCATTCGCACCTATGGGCCTTTAGGCCCATAGGAACAAATGGAGTAGCATTACCTAATAGCAAGTACCCAATTGCGATTGCGAATCTTTAGGAATCGCTATTTTCTTACATACCATTTTGCATTCCTTAAATAGCAATTACTTTAAATTCGCTATTTAAGGAATGCAAAATGGATTTTTGATACATGTGGCCCCATATGTCTTCTCAACATCTCCATCTCTCACACCATCTCCTTTATCATAAGTCTCTTTGCCTCCCACACAAGTGCCTTTCTTCTGACAAAATGATGTACAGGGAAACTTGGGAACCCAGGACACGAGATAGGATTTAACTTCAGAAGAATAAGACTTGACAGTCAGGACATCAAGGAATAGTCTACGACCAGCATAGTGGGCAAAAAGACTAGATGTTAATCCTTCACCAGAATACTTCCTTTCCAGGCTGGATCAGCCAGTTCAGATACCCAATCTAGCTATGCAGAGCTATTAGAAGAATACAATATTCACTAGCCCCAAGAGGTCCTTCATAATCAACCTAGCGACAGGCGACCATCAGCTGATATGGCGAAGGTGGAGGGCTGAATCCATACTGCAAACCACCACACAGGAATAAACCACCACACTCTCTCACCAGTAGGGTTGAAAGGTCTCGAGACCCCCTTAAGGAGCACTGCCATAAGGATAACCCTCACAATCCAAAACACAGACACATACATTTGAAAGGTTACTCAAGAATTATCTTCCACCAGTAGGAAAATCTCCACAGGATGAATCACAAAAGTGGCAAAAGGCTAAGCAACTGTTGAGTGGTGTGCTTTATACATTAATATCCAGTAACATAAAATAACATAACCATAACATAACGTAATGTAACGTAATATAAAATAACGGAAAGTAGTGTGACATGACATGGCATAGCATGGCATGGCATGTCATGACATCACATGACACAGCATAATAGGTCTCCAATGGCTCTCTGCCCCACACTGTTCTGGGAGCTAGAGAGAGACCTTATGCACTATCCCACATCCCAGTCATAGAATATGCCTTCCTTTTTGAGTGTGACATCCTGTGACTGGTACGCATCTCAATGTGTGGTTCATCAGTGAGTGAACCTATGTAAAAGTTTAGAAATTGGGAAATGTTATGCTCCTTCACCAAGGAGAAATTTCCTGATTGTCTAACACTCTTTTAAGGAAGTGAATATCTTTACCTACCCCTGAACATAACATAACATAACATAACATCACATAACATAAAGTAACGTAGTGCAACCCAGCATAGTTTGACGTAACATAACATAACATAACATAACATAACATAACATAGCATAGCATATAACATTTAATATCCCAGAGAATAGCTAAATATAGTGAAAGGTTGTGTTCCAAAGACTAAAAGCTTATTAGATTTCAATAAAAGTAAATAGAATCACATTTTATGAGTCAGAAAAGAAAATAGAATTGTGCATGTGGCGTGCAGTGGCCTGACACACACAATTGAATCCAATGTTTACTAGTCTGCTAGGTGGACAGTTTTCTCAAGTATGAATCAGGATAAGTGCTGGTCATACAGCATACAGTGTTAACAAAAGGGAACAAATGGGTGCAGTGCTGGTGCTAGCATTGTAGTCACCAAAATGTGATTTTACTACCGAACATACCTGGAAAATAGTCCACATTTGAATCTTTTAATGCCAATCAATGCTCTCCTATTGGCATCGTTGGTGACTGCATAGTATTACCATATCTATATTTGGCACCACATATTAGTGTCCATCTCTGTTGGTCTCTTATTATGTCATAGTTTTCTTTGACCTTGATCCTGACCTCTTTGGATGCAATAGCCCTGATGGGGACCGAAATCAAATTCAACCATGAGAAAAGAAATCAAAGTTCATGGTGGGATAGATAATGTCCCATTGTCAAAAGTAAAATAGGAATGCATAGTATGATTAATGTATGCATGTGTGATATTTATATAGTGCTATAAAATTTAGAAAGCAAACAAGCATTGTATACAGTAGTTAGGAAGGGAAAATTCGGGGTCATGAAACGAGAGTACAAATACATTTAGGGTAAAATACAGTGGTAAAGATAGGGGGAGCGATTCTTAGCCAGTGGGATTATCGGCCCAAGGAGATGGGATGTACTTTCCAATGCCTGATGAAGTGTTCCATGAAGATATGAGTATTAATTGTTTTCTCTCATCAGAATTGGCTTGGCAACTTTGAGCTGGTAAGATTATTTGTTCTGGATCCTATGTGGATGAAGTGGTAAAGCTTGCCTACTGGTCTTTGCTTTCCATTGTTTTTAAGCCTTCTATTGTCATGAGTTCCTGTACTATAGTGGACTCTTGAGGTGTTACTCATTTAGCCAGATAGGCTGTTTCGTTGCTTGTCATTGCCTTAAAAGGTGATGCAGCAGGTGCATACAGGTTAGTGGGAGAGCTACTGGTGTAGGTCAATCACAATGGGGGTGATATGATCGAATGTATTCAGAATATAAATGGGTTGGGATACAGCATAGGTCTACTTCTAGTGGAGACAGAATGGCGTCAGTGATGACACTGAGAATGGCTTTGCCATTTCCCAGGTGGTAGTGAATGAGGTCTTGCATATTGGTGCTGAAGTCTGATTCGATGATGGAAGATTTTCAAATGCATTGAACGGAGAGTGGGCACCAAACTGTTTAGGTGGTAATCTCATGATGGAGGTGTTGTAAAGCACACAGAAGCTTACTCGGGATCCCTTGATCTCTCAGAGTGGACACAGAAGATTCTTATTGACTGAGCTGAATGCCATTTTCAAATACATGAATACCAGATAAAGAGTGGATTTCCTCAACTTTGGGTATTTGATGCATGTTAAATACAGTCTCATGTCCTGGTCTATGGTCCTACCTCCTTTTCTGAAGGCAGCATGGAAATTCGACAGAATTAAACTATTTTCAACCCAGTCCGGGCATAATTCAGAATCAGTTTCCAATAAATGTTCCCAACTCCGTCCAACCATTTATTTAATTTTAATTTATTTCAATTTGAAATAATCAAAACTAATCAATGGTCAGAGTTAAAGTTAACATTAGTGTAAAGGTTCATTATATTTTTTTATTTAATATGATTTAAGTTAACTAAAAGCTAGGGTTAGTATTTGCTTGAGGTTAATCATATTTATGTATTATAAGGTATTGAAAATGCATAAAAGTAATTGGAAAAGATGTTGGGTTGGGGGTAGTATAAGGTTAAGGGTATGGGTAATTGATACACCACAAACAAGGAGAATAATTTCTTGGCCACCCCCACAAGGCACATCAGTGGTATGCCTGCATGTAAATAGCAAAGAAAACACTGAGGCAGGAGTTTCGCTGTCGGTATATCTGTAGTCGCTCTATTCACTTCATAAATTCAAGAAGACCCCCTTAAGCATGAATTCATTGGCTGCACCCACTCTCTTGTGGTCATCAAGACTGCCTTGAAATATTTGCATGCATTCTGCAGAGAAATATGCAGCAGCAGCTTAAAATGTTGGTTTCTGTTTCCCTGCGGAGCTCTCTCCAGCACCATCTTGAAGACTGAACGCAAGTGGTGGCAAGTGCAGTTTTTTTTGCTGATCGAGGGCCCAACTACGGTCTGTGCTAGTACATCCAATGAGGTTGCATACTGGCACAAACGTTGGCAATGTGGCCAGTTTGTTGTTTGCCCTTAACAACAACAGCAATGTTCTGTTTTCATCCATGCATCAATATCAGATAAAGATCGAAGGGCATTGCACAATTAAATATTATTATTATTATCCTTATCTTTAATATTATCATTATCACTAGCCTTATTATTATCATTATTAGTATTGTTGATGTTATTATTATTATTATTATTATTATTATTATTATCATTATCAGTATCTTTATTATCATCATCATTTTAATTGTTGTTATTATTATTATTATCATTATTATTGTTGTTGTTATTGTTGTTATTATTATTATTATTAACATTATTAGATTGAAGAACCGTGTAGATGTGTTTGCAGCTGTGAAATAAACAGTGGAGCGTATACAGACTCGAAAACACCGAGAACACGCTTGTATTCGTTCAAACGCACTGGGTTTAATTTCCTTTTTATTCGATTGCGAGAAATTTAACTGGGTCTAAAATGGCCCCAAAACAGTGTAAGAAGACATTGTTTATGCTCCCGCAAGCTCCAACATAGGTTGGGTGAATCTCTAGCAGCTGGAAAAGTCCCCTTCCTTCTGACCACGTTTCCCTCATTTGACAACAAAGCCCCAGTAGGCAACTGAATTTTTAAACAGAACATTTCTCGTGTTTTTAAAAGTTATTGAGTAATCAAACAATATGACCTTTAGTGCTCCACGAGAGAATCCAGCCCTGCTCAGTGCGGATCCAAACCAATCAATATCCTATTATGATCTCTGCAAGAGCTATACAACTGAGACAGCCAATAATAGCCTGGGCATTTTCTCGCTGTCTCGGCGCCGTCATTCTTTCTGCTCTGTAACATCAGAGATGGGAGAACATTCAGCAGCCGCGCACCCATGATACATCAAACCTGTCACACCTTTTTTAACAATGAGCCATTAAAGTTTTCAACAAGGTTGTAGAAGGAGCCACCAGCTGTGCTTTTTTTGTTCCATCGCACCTAGAAAAAAATCACTCTTTCTTTGAAATCAATCTCTCTCTTTCTCAAAATATCAATCTAACCCATGAGGCCGTTTGTTTTGGGGTAGTTAACTTGAAAAATCTTTTATTTTTCCAAAAGGGAAATGTTTGTTAGGTGATTTACTTGACTATACTTTTTGGCTCTCTGTGATAAAAGCTATTTATTTCTACAATAGGATTGTAGATTTTTAGGAAAAAACACATTGTGTCTGTAAAAGGAAGAGATGGCTGAAGCTGCAAGTTGAAGTCAATAATGGGCACTGATTGGAATTTAAATGTTCAGGAACAACATTTTTGATGAATAAAATAAAACGTTCATGAATAAAATGTTGATCTGACAATCAACAATGGCAAAACTGTTCAGAGTAGTTTAGCCATCATATAATGATGAAACCAGTATTTTACAGAGACCAGTGAAAATGTAGGTTTTATATCACTGTATTACCTGTGTATTTTTATATTGTTTATTTTGATGTAGTACATATTAAAAAAGATGCTTCTTTTTCACCTTGGAAAATATTAATTGAAAACGAATTTAAATACTGAGCTATTCTGATCTGTAGTAACATATCTGTATAATAAAATACTCAATTATTTAATGGCAATTCACAAACGCCGATTTGAAAATGAACAAGCAATTGTAGCCTGTATTTTTGGGAGTGGATACATCTCCCATGTGTGTATTGTGCACAAATCACATACTAGTAAGGTGTAAATCTACTGATACACCTACAAAAGCATACGTCATCCCGAATTCAATAAAGGAACACTCTAAATTCCTCAAGTACTTTGTCAAGACAGCTGGTTACCTTAGTTTTCCAGGAAGATGGCATGCACAGATAAGATCCCCACAACTTTACCCACAGACCTGTACTGTTAACAGGATAAATAAAGTGCCAAGACAATGGCTTCGAATGTAATGTAGAGTAGAAATCCTAAACTGTTGTCTGTTATAGCTGCCAGCTGAACAAAAACCAGAGGTAGTGGTTGGACCCACAATCCACCCTCCGAACTACAATTACTTCAATAAGTATAGAAAGTGCTTAATCCAAGAGAAAGAAGGTGAGAGCTGAAAAGATAAGGTGGATCTTGTCTGAGACAAGGAACTAAACATGGCAGCGCCTAACAGTAACCCTAATATAAACGTACAGAACCTAAGAGGCTTAGCCTCTTTCACAGACATGTATTTAGGCACTATCATATGTATGGAGAAAAAGCAATCCTATAAACCAGTGACCCTCTGCCATAAAAACTAGTTTGTGATTATTTGTAACACAGATTAGCCCATAACACTATAGGTCTCCATCAGTGAAAACATGAGGTCTTGCCTGATTCATTTGTGATTCCTAAGTATATCTTGGGCTCCCTTTTTAACACATGATATTGCTTCATCTGCTGCAAGATCACTGACATATTTCATAAGGGAATGCAGTCATCAGTTAACAGGTGGAGGGGTATACTCTCACCTTATCGATGACACTACATCCAAAGGTCACTTCAACAATGTTGGGGCAATTTAAAAAAAAAAAAAGGCATGATTGTCCGAGAGAGCTTTTTCTACTGTCAGCCATTTCAGTACCATGGTAGCGGTTCCAGTACTGTTGTAATGAATGATCTGATTGGCTGGCTTTAACTCTGAACAAAATGTTGTCGCCAAGTCCTGAAAAAAATTAAGAATCCCATAAGGGGGCGAGGTGTGCACAACCTGACTTCCAGGCTACATGGTCAAAAGTGAAATAAAAATACTTAATTGTGGATGCTGGTACCCTGGAACAATGGCCCTGTGGAAGCGCAATACTGGTACCGCAGTACCAACAAATCATTTAAAACTAATAAAAGGGTCTGGTTATAGACCAAACTCTGCAGCCAAGTGATATTGTGGAGGCCGTGTGCCAGTGGAAGTTGGCTGCCTATACTGGTTGGGTGCAAGGCCAGCCCACCACTGCATGCTGCTGAAAGCAGTGCTCAATTAGGGGTTTGGCACCTTCCCAGTGTTGTTAGCAGCCAACCCCTCTTTATTGCCCTCAGCCTTCTCGCAGGGGGTTTGACATCTATGGGAGTTTGGGTGCCAGCCCTCCACTGTGCATGGACAAAGGCTATACACAGCAGGGCAGTTGGCAGCGGGTTGCCCAAGTGGGTTGGCTGTGCATTGTGGGAGAATTGGCCACCAATGGGGGCGTTGGGTGCAGGGCCTGAATTTAGGCCAGGTCCTGCTGCAAACCCTTTCATGCAGCCGAAGGCCAGGTTCAGTGGGCTGTTGGGCAGCCATGATGGGAATGGGCACAGGACCTGGTCAGAGGTCAGGCAACATGGCCAACCCCCTCACTGCACATAGCCAGAGACTATAGTATGCTGAGGTAACTTTATCTTGCACCCCTACCATTGCTTATGACCTCATATATTATATCACTCATCACATGTTAAATAACTGAAGGCCATGCATAGTGGGGGTTGGCCTGATGTGGCGGAGTTGGGCATAAAAAACATAAAATCTTATTCTCTGCCTGTCACTACCAGAAAAAAACACTTCCTAGTGTGACTTATAAAGTTGGAAACATATTAGAGTATTTGTATTCTACAAGAAAGATTATCTTTTATTCGAAACACATATGCCTAACATGTCTCTCTTGTGGTGTAATATCTACATTAGTCCATGGCACAGAACAGTGTAGAAGTGATAGAGGAGACAAAAATAAAGCTCCATATCTTTGTAGTTATACTGTTTTCTCTCTTTTTGACTTTGACACCATGCAGTGCAGCATGGGACAGACTTACTAGCTTTTCACTTAACACAGCGTACCAAGCAAACTTGGTGAATGACTCAGTGAGGGGGAGAGAATAAGCCAGAAACACATCTTCTAACATGTGGCACTATTTTCCTCTCTTCCTGCATTGGCTCAATTTACAGCAAACTGTGAAGGTGTCTGGCTTCTAAAAATCTTAGGTTTAATTTTGTAAATGGACCCTTTCAGTACAAAAACTATACTTTAATTGTTTCCCACTTTGAATGTGTGATATAGAATGCAACACCCGTAAAGCTGGAAAAATTTGGGAAGCTTTAAAACTTGCTCCACATTTATGCCTGCTTGAAGGGTGAATAAGTTTATGGTACTTATCCCCATTTACACATATTAGGAGACAAGGATTTGCATCAAAACCCATGGGTGGCTGCATGGAAATTCCCATGCACTACCCAATGAACACACTCTTAACCCAAAGTAGTGCAAAGTACGGCATACCTCTACTTTGTATTAATTTGCCAGCTTTCCAACAGAAAATCTTCATTTGTATTGGGAAGTAAATACAATCACAACAGTTTGCTCTGAGTTTACGTTACAAAAGGAGCACAATCCCTGGCAAAGTGTTAGGGTATCTGGCCTCATTGTATTATGCTGCATAACATTGTGTCAAAGAATATTACATTTACCAGTTAAAGTATGCTAACACAACTAAACATTAAAACACCAACATGAAAAAGAGTGTAAAGGTCAATGATGTCAGGTAACATGTCATTAGTGATGTAATATGTGAGGTCATAAGCAGTGCATGAAGGGGGCACAAGTTATAGTTACCTCACTGAACTATTACCTTGCAAATTTCAGTGGGTTTTCAATTTTTAAATGTTAGGTCTTGTGTGACTACATCACATAACTATAATGTCACTGTAACCTTTGATTTTCTTAATTAATATATATTGCACTGTGGCAGCTGCCACTGTGTAATTATACGTTAGGTCACAGTTTTCATAGGAAGAGCTTTTATGTTTTACTAATTCCTCCTGCGCTGTTTGACAAATCTTCACAAAACTTGAAAAAAAAGGTTTATCCACCTCAGATTCATGGGAGTCCTGTGGGAGCCATGCGGGCATGCAACTTCAAATAATAGAGCAGCTTTCTAATGTTTTTTAAACAAAAACAGATCTATTTATCAGATCTAACTATAATGTGACTTTAACCTTTGGTTTTTTCAGCGAATTTCCAGGATTTTTTAAAATGTAAAGCAATATTTTATTCCATACGTAAAGCTAACCTACCACAGCACACACCCTTCGGCCGTGCACAGCAGGGGATTGGCTATAGGGCCTTGCCAACACACCCGGAGAGAGTCAACCCACCGCAGGCAGGCACCCCCACGCTATGCATGGTGTTTCGGCACATGCAGCGTTGGGTGGCTGCAGGGCCTGACTTGCAGCCAGGCACTGCATCTAACTCCCCACAAGCAGCCAACCCATTCCAACACATATTGGTCCCACCCGGAAGGAGCATCTATTAATGCTGCTCCCTCCGGGTGGGAGCAACATCTTGATCTGTTTCCGTGCCTGCATCATTGCAGGCAGGGAAACAGATCTCAAGTCTGATCCCAGTCGGCAGGAGCATTTTTAAAGCTCCCGCCCGCAGGGAGCAGCCTCAGTGTTTGCTCCCATTTGGCGGGAGTTTAAAAAATGCTCCTGCCAGGCAGGAGCAAACACAAGTTTCCCTGCCTGCGCCAGTGTGGACAGGGAAACTGCTGTGCCCCGAGGGTGGGCTCCCCAGGACATAGCAAGTGAGCTGACTCCAGGGGATGGTGGCCCCAGGGCCAATAAAGGATCAGGTAGGGGGCCGTGCAGTCCCCCACCCTTTTTGTAAAAATAGCGTCCCTGGGAGATAGAGTCCCCAGGGCCTTTTCAAGACTCAGGGAGGGGGCCAGCGTGACCCTTCCTCCCTTTTTGGTGAATTAATGCCCGGGGTGGTCTCCTCTGAGCCTATATTTGCTAGGGGAGGGGGGCCTTGTGCCCCCTCCACTTAATAAATGCGACCCTGGGATGGGCACCCACAAGGCATATATTAGCTCAGAGAGGCAGGTGCGCGGCCCCCCACCCCTTAATTAATGAACTGGCCCGGGCCAGGATTTTCTTTATCCAATCCTGTGCGAGTCCTGTGGGACTGTGTCAAAAACTGCCAATTTGCTTTGATTTTGGCAACCTTGGGGCCTAGGGAGGCAGGGTATCCCTATCCCTCCCTTAATTAAAGTAATCAGCCCCGGGGGTGGGCTCCCCAGGGCATTTGAAAGCTCAGGGAGGGGGCCGCATGACCCCCTTCCCCTTCTATGAACATTTCCAGGGGTGGGCTCCCCAGAGCTCACAATGGCTCTGGGAGAGGGGACATGCCCCCCTTCCCTTATGAAATGCGGCCCCAGGGGTGGGCTCCCCGGGGCCTACAGTGGCTAGGGGCCTTGTGCTCCATTCTTTCATGATGGGCTCCTTATACTTGAAGAATGCGGCCCCACCATTTGTTTTTCACAATCCCGCTGGAGTCCCGTTTGATTGTGGCATAAAATGCCTTTTTTTTGCATTCAGGCCTGGGGGGGGGTTTTGGGTACTCCCAAGGGGCCTAGGGGTGCAGCGTATCCCTTATGTTATTGTTGCTTTAACTTAAGTACAGGGAACTAAGTCTCTGAGTCCTGTATTGGCTGGCAGCAACATTTTTGTAATGTTGCTGGCAGCCAATCAGAGCGCTTGTCAGACTCGTCAGACTCCCGCAGGAGCGAATTGGCCTAAGGGGGAAAAAAAGCTCCCTGAGTCAAACAGAATGCTTTACTTTTTTTTAATTGGGCCTCAAAACCAACCGTCCAGATATCTATATTTTTTTAAGCTCAATTTCCTCAAAAACCACTCAATGGATTTACACCAAATCACAAAACGCACATCGTGTAGACCAAGACCTAGGTTCCTGCCGAATTTGCTCTAGTTCCATTTTGGGATCCCCCCTTTTTTCTCAGCCTCCACTTGATGGATCACCTTGAAACTTTTCTTACACAGCTTAGTCAATAAGTAGCACCTTTTTAGAAGGTTTCATGGAGATTTGTCAAACGGTGCCAAAGTTATTAGCAACACAAAAAACGCTGTTCCTATGGAACAGCTGACCTAACTAAATAACCGAGGAGACACGCACTCCAATATAGATAAAGTCAACAATTCATATCACCTTAGTCAAGCAGAGTTTATTCCTGTTGCGGTCATGTGAATAAAAAAAAAAACAAAGCATTTCAGAATAACCACGCGTTGATCACTGGTGAGGCAGCAATTTTCCCAGCACCATTTAAATGCAAAATTTAAGTGAAATAAAAGAAGGGGTTGGGAACACTAATGTTAAACCAATTCTTGTCAGCCATCTTGTAGCATGTTATTTTCGTGAACAGTATATGCGGGAAGGCATTTTGCATATATTGCAGCAGAAAACATGTGCTTATAATTGACAATAAGTAACAATTTAAATGGTTATCACCTGTACAGTGTTACAAATGCTAAATGCACTTATAAATGACAATAAGGCAAAGAGAAATGAAGTAACAAGGAGTAGGGAACACACACGTTCAACCACTGCATGTTGGCCATCTTGTAACATGTTGATCTCGCGATAAGTATATGGGTGGGAGCAATTTACATACAATGCAACCAAAAGCATGCATGGATGCTGGGCCCAATAAGCGCCTTCACGGGGGGCGTGACAGCGATCCCCGATGTGACCTTCTTCGGGGCCAGCCCCCGGGACCTGACCCACCCCGGGGGCATATTGGAGACCGGCGGCAGAGCCCCACGCACTTCGTCGTAAATCCAATGAAAGGTCAAAGGTACCTTCTGGACCGATTTCACCAATCTTTGGCTTGCTTCGCTCCTGGTGGCCAGCCCTAGCCACCTGGAGCACTTTTCGCCACCCTCCTGGCCTCCAATAGTGTGAACTCAACAAGGAACTGTCTTCACTGGCTCCCTGCGCCAGATTTTCACCTGGCTCTCCTTCTGAGCCTCTTTTCTCCTTGTGCAGAGGCCCAGCCTTCCTCTCACTGGACCTGGACTCCCTCAAAGGTGCAGTCCAGAGTCCTTGGGCAGTCAGGAGGTTCCTCCTTCCAAATGCCCATGGCGCCAGTCTCCCCCACCACCTCTCAGCAATCCCACTGTATGGGGCTTGCTGTAGGTAACAGGTGGGCTAGTTAGACCCTAAGGACCCTCAGCAGCAAAGGGGACTTCATTACCCAAGCAACAGCACACCAGGAGGTGCGTTTGCAGAGTAGTGCAGAGAGGGGGGCCTCCGGCTAGTTGCCGGCTTCATTTTTCCCCCTTATTTTACTAAGGGGGCTGTGTGGCCCCCCTGCCCTTGATCCTTTTTGGACCCTGGAGACCCCATGCCCCAGGACCTGACCCATTAAAAAAAAAAAACAGGAGGGGCGGCGCTGGGCCATTTTTTATATATATATATTTTTTTAAGGAGGGGGGCCTGCGTGGCACCCCTACCCGGGCCATTTTTTTCCCCGGAGACCCCATCCCCGGGGCCTGCCCTTTATTTATTTATTTATGTTTTTGGAAGGGGGCCGCGTGGCCCTCCTCCTGAGCCCGATATTGCCCCGGGGACCCCATATCCCGGGGCATGGCCACATCCTTTCTTTTTTATACAGAAATGAAAATGGGTAGGGGGGCCTGCTCGGCCCCCCTACCCGGGCCATTTACGGCCCCGGGGCCTGCCCTTTATTTATTTATTTATTTATTCTTTTGGAGGCGGTCCGCGCGGCCTTCCTCCTGAGGCCGATATTGCCCTGGGACCCCATCCCCCAGGGCTAGGCCACATCGTTGGGGACTGTGGGGGGGCCTCAAGGCCCCCGAGGTCCCTACGGGCTCTCCGCCTCCTGCAGGAGCTGGCATTGCTTTAGAGCAGAGGGAGCTGCAAACATGCAGCTCCCTCTGCCCAAAAGCAATTCTGCTTTGCTTCATGGAAGCAAGAGCGTTTTTCCTGCCCTGGCTTACATGAAGCGAAGCAAAGTTTGCTATGGCTTCTCCCGCCAAGCCATAACAAACTGCAATGTCCCCGGGGTGGGCACCCCGGGATTTTGCTGGAGCTGGCCCTGGGGAGGGGCGGTCCCCAGGGACATGGAGGGCTCAGGAGGGGGACCACGTGGTCCCCCTTCCCATTTGTAAGTAGCCCCAGGGAGGTGGTGGTACCTGGGGCTGAGTGGGGGGTCTTGAACCCCCCACACATTATTTTCAACATAGCCCAGGGGAGGTGACGGTCCCTGGGGCTTCCTGGTGGGGCCACGTGGCCCCACTGCATTTAAGATAATTAGCCCTGGGGAGGTGGCGGTCCCCATAGCCATGTGGGGGGGCAGGAGCCCCCCAAGCGCTTTCATTATAAATTAAGCCCTGGAGAGGTGGCGCTACCCGGGCTGCGGTGGGCCGCGTAGCCCCTGCATACAATCTATAAGTCCCGGGAGGTGGCGGTCCCCAGCGCATGCAGGGGCCCCCACATCTCATTTGTCATTGCCCCCGGGACTTGGCCCACCCGAGAGCTTAAAGAAAACAAAGCTTGGGAGCCCGCACTTCATTTTTTTAAAATGTTTGGGGCAGATTCACAGATCCACTGCGAATCTCACTGTTTAAAAAAAAAAATGCTTTTTTAGCCCTGGGTTACCTGTGGGACTCCCTGAGCAGGCCTAGGGGGTCAGGGTGTTTCTACCCTGGCCCCTTTTCTTGTTTTTCCAGGTTTTTTCACCTATTTTCTTGTGACTCGGTTTAACCAAGTCACAAGATGGCTGCCAACACTTCCTGGTTTGAAGTGTTGGAAGCCAATCAGATTGCAGGCTCGAGATCAGGAGGGTTTGTGGATCCTCCGCGGCCATCTTTGGAGATCTGAGAAATATTTAAAGTTCTCACGAACTACTGAACGGATTTACACCATTTAAGAAAAAGAGTGCTTTCTGAACCAAGAGCTACCTTTTTGATAAATTTGGTGTAATTCCGTTCAGCAGTTCTGGCTGTAGCCATGTCTAAAGTTTCCTATGTAAATTAACATGGAGAAAATGCATTTTGGGACCCCCCTTTTTCTCGGCCCCTGCTTGACGAATCACTCCGAAACTTTCAACACAGCAGCTGACCTGACCGCCCCATTAGTTTTGGAAAATTCGCGAAGATTCCTCAAACGACGCCAGAGATATTGGCAAATCAAAAAACGCTTGTCAGTGATGTCATCAGTGATGTCACTGACCATGTCATGAGTGATGTAATATGTGACGTCATCAGCAGTGTATTGCGGGGGCGCCAGTTATAGTTAGCTCAACTAACTATAACGGCGGAATTTCTTTGGTTTTGTACGAGTGAAATATCCAACTAACTGTAACGTCCCTGAAACCTGTGGTTTTTTCAGTGAATTTCTAAGGTTTTTTAAATGCTAATTTCTAACTATAACGTCCCTGAAACCGATGGTTTTTTTCAGTGAATTTCAAAGGTTTTTTAAATGCTAATTTCTAAGTATAATGTCCACATTTTTTTTCCTTAGTTTTGTAATTGTTATAAAACTATTGTAATATTTTCTAAAATCTAAATATACATTTGAATTTATTTTTTTTATAAAAAAGTTGATTCGCACACCGATCGTGTACCTGTCTCGGTGGGTGCACGCATCCAAGCCGCCACATTGGTTAAGTCGTGTAGGATGTGCGCCTGGTAAGCGACGGGTGCGCAAATTTCCGCCCCGCGTAACGTCACGTACATTGTTCCGGATGTCGCGCCGGGTGCGCGAATCCATCGCAAATCTTTAAGTTTTAAAAGTATATGTATATAAGTTTAATATGCATATTATAGTGAGAGATTATTTAATCTATTTATAAAAATCATATATTTGTAACTGGAATAAAGATAAATTATTGGTAAATATATTTTTACGGAATCGCGATGGGTGCATGCTGGTTGCTCGCTGGGTACGTGAATCCATGTGACTTCAAAAGAAAGCATTTAATTGGTTAAGAAGCTTTTTAATCTAGAAGTTACAGCACCCCACACAAATTTCTCATTCCTTCAACAGCATTGGCAGGAGACACACCTTTTGTGTTTAGTGCTCTTGTTATATTTTTTGGGTGTTTTTTTTTTTGAACAAGAAAGATGGCATCTTCTAACCCACCAGATGACATCCTTGGTGAAGAAGATGAGTTGGAGAAACCAACAAAAAGAAGAAAAGAAAGTATCGTGTGGGCCTTCTTCACTTTTCCAGATGGAGAAAAGCAGGTCAATGCAAGAAAGGTGACCTGCAGCATTTGCAGGCACATATTATCTCGGGGCTCCGAGAAAAAATACTCGTGCGGTACTACTTCTATGCTGAAGCACCTGCAAACCATTCATCCTCGTCAGCTAGCACGGGAGCAACGAAGACGAGAGCTGGAACAACAAGCCCAGCAAGATGATCAACAACCAGGGCCTAGTACATCAGCTGGTACTACAAGTTCTAACAGAGGACCTGATATTCGGCCAGAGTTTGCTGGTCTTGAGCAAAGATACATGAAGTGTAAAAAGCTTCTTTGTTGTGGTGAGCAGTCTATCAACACAATTGTTTTCGCTGCAAGAAGCCACCATTGTTAATTTTTTTGCAATGATTTTTAATTGCAAAAAGTTACAGAAAAAGTTTTTCAGGTTTTTTTCTGTTTGTTCGTTTTTTTTAAAACACCAAACAAATATTAAAAGAGTTTTACAAAACACAAAAAATGTATAAAACAAAAAAAGAAGGAAAAAAATGGCTCTTGTTAGAACCGCCTATTTGGTTAAAAAAAGACAAATTTGTATGTGTTCTATGAAGAAGTGCATGGATAATACCTGAGTGATTACATGTGAGCATGGGTAGTGCCTGAGTGATTTGAAGAGTGCATGGGTAGTGCCTGGGTGACTGCATGACTGCCAGGGTAATGTTTGGGGGCCTCATTTATGAGGTTTTGCCGTAGGGCAGTGCAGCAGGCCTTCCTCCTGTGCTGCCCTATGGCAAAAGAAAAGGGCAGAATGCACCGTATCTATAAGATACAGCACATTCCTGTCCTTTTCCCCTGCGCCGGCGCACAATGGGCTGCCGTGCGCCAACGCAGACACCTTTGCACCATGGTGCAAGGGTGCCTGCGTTGAGGGAGGATTTTTTTTGTACAGGAAAGGAAACCTTTCGGTAAAAAAATAATTACCAGAGGCTTTTTCCTCTTTCTATGTGTGCTGCAGAATGCAGCACACATAGAAAGAGGAAAAATGAGGAGAAATAAAGATATTTCTCCTTGTTGCACCTCCCTGATGCCTCCCCTAGGGAGGCGTAAGCCTTTGCCACTGCCTCAGATTTACGATTTCTTGTAAATCTGAGGCAGTGTGAAAAAGCCATGGATGTTGCTGGGAACGCCCCCAGCAACACCCATTGCAAGCCCCTTTAACGCAGAACACTGCGTTAAAGAGACTGATATTTATCAGGCAGCATTAAGCCAAAAAAAGTGGCTTAGGGCTGCCTGATAAATATTACGCAGACTCCTGCGCCACGGAACGTTACAAAAAGTGACGTTCTGGAGGCCCTGGGTGAATAGAGGAGTGTATGGGTAGTGCCTGAGTGATTAGACGAGTGTATACACAGTGTCTGGGTGATTTTATAAGTGCATGGGTAGTGGCTGGGTGATTGCGTAACTGCAGGGGTAGTCCCTGAGTTATTGAACAAGTGCATGGCTAATGCCGGTGTAATTGCATGAGTCCATTGGTAATGTCTGAGTGGTTGAAGAACTGCATGGGTAATACCTGAGTGCATGGAGCAGTTCATGGGTAGTGCCTAGATGCATGTAGGACTGCATGGGTAGTTCCTGGGTGATTGAAGGAGTGCATGAATAGTGCCAGGATGACTGGAGGAGTGCAAGGGTAGAGTCTGGGTTATTGCATGAGTGCATAGGTAGTGCCTGATTGATTGTATGACTACATGGGCACTGCCTCAGTTATTGAAGGAGTACATGGATAATGTGTAAGTGATTGCATGAATGCAGGGGTAATGTCTAGGTGAATGGAGGAGTGCATAGGTAGTGCCTGAGTGATTACACAAGTGTATAGGTAGTGCCTTGGTGATTTTATAAGTGCATGGAGAGTGTCTGGGTGATTGCAGGAGTGCATGGATAGTGCCAGGATAACTGGAGGACTGCAAGGTAGTGCCTAGGTTATTCCATGAGTGTATAAGTAGTGCCTGGGTGATTGCATCACTGCAGGGTTAGTGCCTGAGTGATTGAAGGAGTGCATGGATAATGCCTGAGTGCATGGAAGACTGCATGGGTAGGGCCTGTCTGCATGTAGGACTGTATGGGTAGTTCCTGGGTGATTGGAGGAGTGCATGAGTAGTAGCACAGTGATTACATGAGTGCAGCATTAGTGCCTGGATGATTGGAATACTGCATGTGTAGTTCCTGGGTGATTGGAGGAGTGCATGAGTGTAGCAGTAGTGCCGGAATAATTGGAATACTACATGGATAGTGCTTGGGTGATTGCATGAGTGCCACAGAAGTGCCTGAGTGCATGTATGACTGCATGGGCACTGCGTGATTTATTGAAGGAGCGCATGGGCAATGTCTGGGTGATTGTATGAATGCAGGGGTAATATCTGGGTGAATGGAGGAGTGCATGGCTAGTGCCTGAGTGATTAGATGAGTATATAGGTAGTGACCTGGTGATTTTATAAGTGCATAGGTAGTGGCTGGGTGATTGGAGAAGTGGATGGATAATGCCAGGATGACTGCAGGAGTGCAAGGGTAGTGCCTAGGTTATTGCATGAGTGTATAAGTAGTGCCTGGGTGATTGCCTGACTGCATGGGTACTGCCTGAGTTATTGAAGGAGTGCATGGCTAATGCCTGTGTTATTGTATGAGTGCAGGGGTAATGTCTGGGTGATTGAAGGAGTGCATGGGTAATGCCTGGGTGCATGGAAGAGTGCATGGGTAGTGCCTGCCTGCATTTAGGACTGCCTGGGTAGTTCCTGCATGATTGGAGCAGTGCATAAGTACTAGGAGGGTGATTGCATAAGTGCAGGAGTAGAACGTGGATGATTGGAAGACTGCATGGGTAGTGCTTGGGTGATTGCATGAGTGCATACGTAGTGTCTGCATGTTTTTATAAGTGTATGAATACTGCCTAGGTAATTATATGAATAAAGCAGTAGTGCCTGGATTATTACAAGACTGCAAGGGTAGTGACTGGCTGATTAAAAGACTACATGGATAGTATATGGCTGATTTCAGGAGTGCATAGCTAATGCCTAGGTGGATCGAGGAGTGCATCAGTAGTGCCTGGGTGATTGGAAGAGTACATATGTAGTGTCTGGGTGATATTATAAGTATATGAATTCAGGCTAGGTGAATCAACAAATGCTTGGATATTGTTTGGGTGATGGCAAGAGTGTGTGAATAGTGCCTAATTATATACATCAGTGCATGGGTAGTATTTGAAAAAATGGATGAGTGCAATAAAAGTGACTGTAAACATTACTTCATATTATTTTACTTATTACATTATTTCATCTTACCTTCTTTTTAAAGGACAAACCAAACTCAGTGAAACTATTTTATAGCTGTTTTGTTCAAAACTGATTTTAAAATCTTTTCAAGCTTTACTATTACTTTCTGTAATAAAAAAGAAGAAAAACTGTTATTACATATAATATTATGGTTTTAAGAACACAACATAATTTTACAATTAGATAACATATTCAGTTTCCCTTTTTTGCTGTTCTCAGATTCTATTGAATTTCACTATACACAGTGATTTCAATGTAGATCATCATATAACAGCAGGGCAAAAAATACAATCAATGAGATTGTAAAAAAAAAACAAATCTGCGTCGAAAATATTTAGAACAAGTTCAACTATATGTTTACCTAGCTACAGTTTGTAAATTATATTCTTCAACTACATTAAATCATTATGGGGCAAATGTATCAAATACCGTTATTGCGATTCTCAAATAGCGATTTTTAGAGAATCGCTATTTGAGAATCGCAAAACGGATGTAATAAAAAATTCGCAAATATTTTGCGATTCCTTGGCATTCCTTAATTGCGACTACGCAAATTGCGAATCGCAATTAAGGAATACCTTCCCATTCATTCCTATGGGCCTAGAGGCCCATAGAAATGAATGGGAAGACATTCGCAATTTGCGAGTACCCATTAGGTACTCGCAAATTGCGAATGCAATTTCAAGGGTGCAAGGGTGTTATAAGGACACCCTGTTGCACCCCTGAAATGAGCATGTGTGCACATGTGGCACACATACATGCCCTAAGGGCGTGTATGCGCGCCACATGGCACTTTGAAAAATGCCAAAAAGTGCATTTTTCAAAGAAATCGCAAATTACCACCAACTTGAAGTTGGTGGTAATTTCTGCGATTTCTTAAGGAGAAATCGCACAACTTGGGTGCTTTCTACATCGCATTTAAGGAATCGCAATTTGCGATTCCTTAAATGCATTCATAAAATAGGGAATCGCAAATTTTGCGATTCCCTATTTTGCGAGGGCCTTTTGGGATGATACAGCCCAAAAGGCTTTTTCCCATTCGCAAACGGGCTGATTCTGAGAATTGGCCCGTTTACGAACGGGAAATGGGCTTCATACATATGCCCCTATTTCTCTAAAGTATATTTTCTAAAATATACACTCTCTTTTACATCGCGTATAATATAAAGATCAAATATATCAACTAGTTCCTTCAAACACAATTTTGAAAATGCAATAATGAATAGCACAAACTAATCCAAACAGAAATTGTTGACATCTTCCCAATAGGCCGAATAATGTTTCCAATTCCATTTGCATTGAAAATATCCAAAAATAAATCCGTTAATTCGTGTTCACATCTTCCCAATCGGCCGAATGATGTTTTCAAAATTTTGATATAAAAAATATCAGATAAGAATTTGGTAATTCATAAGGCAACCTACATTTGAATTGCAAATGTGCATCATTGCAATATGTCCATCCTTTATTGCACTTTAAGTATAGTGTCCACATGTTGTAGTAGGTCCATGATGAAAATATATAGCCACTGCTTTAAACGTTCTTCCTGAAATAGATACTTGACTTGCCACAACATTTTTTATTTTGGTTTCCAATTTTTTCCATCTGCTGTACAACGTTGTAGCATTAAAATGACTTATTGACCAAATCTTTCTATAAATAATGTTGACAACATTTCTGATTTGCAATGAGAACATTTCATATCTTGATTAGCCGTTTTTACTAATTTGTTAAAAGACACTCTTTTGCAATCTGGTATTGTCAAATATATGAATCGTTCAGTGTCTATTTCAGTGGTAGAAGAAAATGAACATTCTTCACATATATGATCCCATCTGTAACGTACTCCAAACAAATTTTCAATTTGTATTCCTTCATCTTCCAATACTGCAAGCATAAACATAAGAAATTATTATGCATCTTGTTGTACATTAAGGGCCCGATTCCGATCTCGCTCGGAAGGCCTCTGAATTAAATTTGGCTTTACCGGACCCGATTCGTAGCCCTTGTTCACGACCGAATCTCACACAAGTCCGAACGATCAAGTACGATGTGAAGATCGCGTAAGCGCCGACCGAATCGTTTCCGGACCCGAACCTCTCCGTACGTCTCGTTTGTAGACGAATCGTGCCGCGCAATAGAGCCGATTTCCGACCAAGCAAGTATGATGCACGATTCGGACAGCCGCTTTGCGTCGGTCTCAGCGAGACGAAACGGCTGTCGGAAGCATACTTCGGGGGCGCCGTACCCTTCACCCCGGGCCCTCCGAATCTATCACAGAGGGTGCCCATGGGTCCCCCCAATCCAAGCATGCAGAGTGTGGCGGGCACTATGGGGTGCCCGCCACAGGGTATACGCTGTTCCCCACCCACCATTTTTCTGCTATGGGAGCCTGTGTACGCGTCTGTACACAGGCTCCCATTGAGTTCAATGGGAGTCCGAGCGACCCGAGTCCGTAAGCATACGGCTGCATCATACGCGCTCGTTCGGACTCCTGGAGCACGTCTCGCTCGGAAAGCCCTCCAGATCCGAGTCGTACGGAGGGCTTTCCAAGCGAGATCGGAATCGGGCCCTAAGTGTAAATTGTGAAGAACCAGTACATATATCCAAAAGATGCCGTATGCCAGAAACAGTATGGATTTTAGTTTTATCAGCTTCCAACTTTTCAAAAATATAATGTAACAAAGAACAGAATCTTTTTTCTCAATTTTCTATAATTTGATGATGAAGATCTTCTAGATAAAAATCAACGTTCACAAATCTATTAGCATAGCAGTTGATACCTGAACTATTTTCTAACTGGTATCCTACAATTTCATCAACAGTGTCCATTTTCATTTTCTTTGCAGTTTCATCATTCCCTTGAATTGTTTTCTTTTTTCCAACCTCACTAGAATGTTTGTCATATTTTCGTTTTGGACATAGTACATGTTTTTTATATATGGGATATTCACCTAAGTTAGGAGCATACAGTCTTCTTAACCGATTATACTCTCTTACACCATTTGCATCAGCACTAACCTTTTTCTCATCAAAATCAATCAAATACAAACCAGATAATGTTCTAACTCGAGACAATGCAACGTATGCCATGCCTTCTTTAAACACTGTGGTGCCAATGTTTACCAAAGCACTGTCTACACTTAAACCTTGAGATTTATGAATGGTTACTGCATATGCTAAAGAAAGAGGAAACTGTTTTCTACGAACATACAAGTCTTTCACAAGCAAAAACGAACAGCACAGCGTCCAATCTGTTTTACCTCTTCAATGTGATCAAATTTAACCTTCAAAAATTCAATTCCATCTCTCTTCTCATAATTAACAAAATCAACAACTCTTTCCATTGCTCCATTTACTAAACCTCTTTCTACATCCAAATCACGCCGTAAAATTACCCGACAGTTTACACATACATATAAAGTCTTTTCTAAACCTGCAGTCTTAGGTACAGATTTTTCCAAAGAATCCAATTTTAACTGTAATTTCTCTGAGAGAAGAATAGTAACTCCTTTGTCTTCCATTTTATCAATGGCTTCCATTTTCACTATTGGTTGTTTTTCCAGTTTCAAAAGTTCTTGGGGCTGATTCACAGAATCTGAGATAAAATCCTAAACTTACTACTTTTGGTATTCACAGAAGGCATTTAGTAGTAGTAAAGTTAGGACTCCTAACTTTACTACTACTAAATGCCTTTTGTGAATACCAAAAGTAGTAAGTTTAGGATTTTATCTCAGATTAGTTCTGTGAATCGGCCCCCAAGATTGAATGTAGAACACTCTTGCAGTGTTGGCATTAGGCAAAATATAGACTTCTTTTCTTCAATTTTTTTGTATATTATTTCAGGTGCAATGTTTCCATTTGGAATCAAGTTTGTTAGTAGCCAACTTTGTAAAGCTTCTTTGCCATGTTTTGTCAAAACACCAATTCTTATATCTTGAAGAATGTTTCCATAATGTTCATCATTTGCTTGTCGCATATTCTTAATAAGTTCTTTATATTCAAAATGAGACCAAATGTTAACATTTCTAATACTTCCCAAAGATTTCCTAGTGTCTTCATGAACAAGTGTTTTAAAAACTGGTTGTACTTTCACAGGAGTAAGTTGTAGTAGGTCACCAAATACAATTACATGTTTTCCTCCAAATAGAACATCATAATCTGTTTTTAAAATCTGTTGCATTCTCAAATGTACAAAGGTAAGCATTAAGTTTGAGACCATGCTCACCTCATCAATGATCAGAAGTTTCATTTTCTTTAGTACTCTTGAAACTTCATAACAAGCTTCTCCAGATAGCTTATGATATTCCAATTTATTTTCATGTTCAACTGGTAGCATGAGTAATCGATGTAAAGTAATCCCTTTAATGTTGTGTGCTGCTAATCCAGTTAGAGCTGTTACAACACCAGATAAATGACATCCAGTAGTTTTGTGTAGATAACTGGTCAAAACTTTAATTAAAAAACGTTTTCCTGTTCCAGCTTCACCACTAATGTGCATTTGAATAGGTTTAAATGATGTACATTGGCATTCTTTTTTTCATGTAGCAAACCATGCTGAATCTGTAGTGTGACTTGCTGATATATTTTTTTTGGTCAGTATTCAGTTGTTCTTCCAACTTTGCCAAATCAATAACATCCTGTTGTGCTTGTTGCATTGTCGTTTCTACTTCACTCATGGCTATTGCTGCTTCATTTTCAAGAATTGGTTGTCCTAGAGGATCTTGACTTAGTGGAGCAGAACTCTGACTATCTTGAGAACTGTCTCTAGCTATTTCAGCTGCAATAGTAGTTTCTTGTTCAATCTCTTCATTTAACATTTGTAGATAAGTAGGGAAAATTGTGCATTGAATGTTATCTTTACATGCATTAAAAGAATCTTCATAACAGTCAAACTCTCCAAGTACTTCCGCTTCACTACGCCAAGGCTTGAAAAGTTTCAGAAGTGTTAAATAGGAAAATTCTCTCTTATCTTGAGTTTTGCAACTGAGTTTTCTGTGATTAATACGATTTCCTTTGGCATGTTTTAACAAACATCCTTCATATCCAATTACTGCATATTTTTCTTCATTAATATTTTCTGAAACATTTCTCTTAAAGCTGTAATGTTGCAGTACTTAATACAGACATATGTTTTCAAGATGTGGACTTCTTCTAGGACAGTACGTATCCAACATATTCGTTTTAAGAATATCTGTACTTTCTGGTTCATTCAATGCTAAGTATTCAATTTCTTGTACAGATTTCAATACTCCATTTCATGTTGCAGCAAGACCTAGACTTAACCAAATGATTCCTCTAGACTTTGAATATAAACTTGCAGAGGTCAACTGATCCGAACATTCGTATGATCCAATCTCTCGATGGGAAAGCATCTTCAAACTAAAGCTGCACAATTTGTTACTAAGAGTCTTCTCTTGTGAAATTTCTTCCCACATTTCTTTCAACTCCGTCTTTTCAGATTTGGTTATATAGGACGTAACATAGCGAGCAACAGCAATCGAATTATCTGCAACATACTGGATATCCATATTTGCATTCCACACCGTCCAAATCACTGGATTGTAGTCATTAATATACTTTGATTTTTCAGTTCTTTTTATGTTGTAAGTATTCTTCGGAGATTTTCTAGTTATAGTATGCCTTACTGCCGACATGAAACTGTTGACTCTTCCTTTTGAAATAACTGGACTTGGGAATCCAAAACGACATTTTGTATAAAGTTTTCCCTTTGACTTGTATTTCTGTCGACAATATTTCCCACATCGATGACTTTGAAACTGTAAAACTTGCTGTCTCAAGTTGTTTTCTCCTCCTTCTTTTGGTATGACACAGGTAACATATTTTTCAATGAAAAACAAAACACTTTCATCAGTATCAGTTCCAAATTTTGGTGCATTCTTGATCCATAACAGCATGTGAATATGAGGTGACCTCTGACTTGGTACTCCTTTCTCCAAAAGAAATCAATAACTTCTCCAAGAGGTGGATTATTTTTATTGCAGATAAAAGACATCATAGCTTGAAACCTATGATTAAAATATCTGCACACATTTACAGGATCCAAGGAACACAGTTCTCCAGCTGTCTTCAATTAAATGTGTTTTACATTTAAATTTGATTCTTGTAGAAATTCAAGTAAATCATCCCATGCGTATTTAGCACAGGTAAGCGTAACAAACCATGTAGGGGTTCCTAAGTTCCTTAACATACATTTAAGTTCTCCGTGACGACGATACCAATACTAATTAGTACCACGTTGACACGCCATCAAATTAATTAACTGAGATTCTAAATGATCATCTCTTTGTTCAACTTTGTCCAAAAATTCCTTTGCAGAAAGATGTGTAAGATGAACTCCTGTTTTTAATATGTGGTTCACTGCATATGAAAGTCCAGACAAGTCACTTTCAAACAGAAGATGAAATAAATATGGAACACACTGTCGAAATCTTGGATCCTCTGAGTACAATCTTGTTGTACGGTATTCTGAAGCTAGAATCTGTACTGGTCGTTCACCATATCGTCCAACTTTTCAAAGTAGGGAAGAGCTGTGGAAAACAGCGGGCTTCTAAACTTTTTTCCCAAACACTCATGGGAGTTCCTTTCACTTTCTTCATTTGGAATAATTCAATAGTGTTTCCAATCACTTCTTTTGAATGTAGAGGATGTATACTGTAATGTTCGTAAATTTCTTTACTCCTGGACTTGTCCACTTTTTCTATTTGGCCAGTTGAAATTTCTCTATCATCTTCCAAAGATATTTCTTCTTCTTCCACATATACATTTTTATAATAAATATTGTTTTGTATAAGATATAATGTAGCTTTTTGAAGTTTGGTGACATCTACTAACTCTTGCCATATTTTCCGACTCTTTGTTGGTACACCATTAACTAGAATAACTACAGGTTCACTTTCCTCTCTCTCTACACCAACAGTTTCAATATTTTTCTTAAAATCTAAAGGTAAATACACAACTCTTCCTTTTAAACCTCTTTGTAAATCTGTTGGAGGCAGCTTACCTGTTTTAGGCTCCATACGAACTATAGCCTGAAACAGGTGCACAGATTGAATAAGAATGGACTCATATGTATTTAAATCTACCAGTTTAGAAGGAATACCTACCAACTCTAGGTTATTATGTACAGCTCTACCTGGCATTTTGTTCTCTTCTAATTTGCTGTAACAATATTTACAAATATGTTGATCACTACCCAACTCAAAACGACCTTCCACCAACAAATAAGCACCAACTTGCTCCCACTTATCATTGTTTTCCTTTTCACTTTTTAAATACACATCAACATTCCTAGTTTGACTTCTATAGTGAGTACGTCGACAAAAAATACAAACATAGTTTGGTTTTTCACAACAAACTACCTTAAACTTTGTAGTTTCTTCTACAAACTTCTCAGTAGTACTATCTTCCACCTCTTCTTCAACACCTACACTTATGAAACTCTCACTTTCTCTACACTCCTCTTCAGGACCAAAGAAACGAAACTGTATATCATCACAAACTTTTTTACGTCTGATACTGAACCATGCAAAAGAGCAGTATTTATTTCACTCAAAGATAATGCAGGACTTTTTACATAGTACAATCTTCTTACTAACTTCCGCATTTCTGAGTGATGTACTGCTAACGTTCTCAAATGATGAAAAGTACTTTGACACACTTTTCCAGAAAGACAAGCCAGAGAATGACCCTGCAAGCCAGTATATTTTCTCACTTTACAAGGATCTAGTCCTTGCAACATCTTAATCTTGTTTAACACTTTTTTTACCATACTCTCGTAAGAAATTTCGTAAAATATCAATAGATTCCTGTTGTATACTACGAATACTACTACAATCCCACCTATACACTGGAGCTTGTGAACGTCTCCCTTGAACTTCTTCAGCTATTACTTCTTCCACATTTCTAGCAACCATCTTTTCTTTTTCAATTGGACAACCGTTTTTAACTTCATAAGAACGACCACTGGTATCAACTGTGTGAACTAATGTATTTTGTTGAAAATAGCTTTCTTCATTTAAAAAAGATTCAGTACTAGAAGTGTGCTTCCATTCACCCAAAATGTTTTTGCAAAAGTTAGTTCTATTAACCAGTCTTTTTCTTTTACTTTTCCCCTTCATAAAATGCATTGTTTTATTCAATGTTTTCATTCTCTTCAATGCTAATATAAACAATCTTCTATTCAATTCAAAAGCGTTTTCAACTACACTTTCAATCTGTTGTTTTCTCTTGTAAAAAGCGGATCTTTTTTTATATTTTTTGCAATCTTTCAATGAATGTTGTAGTACTCTACTTTTATACATTCGTTTCCTAATGTCCTTATATTCTTTCAACCATCTTTCAGCATAGATTGTTTTCCCATAACCTGATTTTCCATTAATTTCTCCTTTTTCCATTTCCTTTTCCTTGGTTCTACAATTTTTCTTTCTGTTTTCCCCATTTTTAATTTTTTTTCCAGTCCTTAAAAGTCTTTTAACAAATTCTTTAGTTCTCTTACCAGAAGACTTTTTCTTCAATGTCACATGTTGTACTTCATCTAATTTCTGTTTTTCTCTCTCCTTTAAATAGTACTGTTTTTTTTTGTTGTCTTTTCTTTTCAACTTTTCTTGTCATACTGAATCTTTCTAAAAAATAATGGAGAATATCAGATTTTTTTTTTTAAATAATGTAATATTATTAAAATAATTATATACAAATATTCTTATCTAATACTAAAGAAACACCTTCTATTTAAAAGGTACAAACAAATGCATACATGGTTTTTGGAATATGGTGAGACTTACACCTGAAACATGTAATAGGCTTTGTTTTATATTTGCCTATGCTCAACACTCTGAGCATTATTAGAATGGTAAAGCAGCAGGACAAAATTGACATTTAAGGCATGTTAGGAAATGGACTGCAACAGAGGTGCAAAAAGAAGCAAGAACAGTGCAGTAAGAAACAACAGAGGTACAGAAGAAGGGAAGAGATGTGCAGAAAGAGGCAAGAGCAGTACAGAAAGAACCAATACACATGCAGGAAAACAGAAAAAGGATGTAGAAAGAGGCACGAGGGGTGCAGAAAGAAGAAAAAGAAGTGCAGAAAGAAGCAACAGAGGTGCTGAAAGAGGCAAGAGGAATGCAGAAAAAGGAGAAAAAAATGCAGAAAGAAACAAAAGAGGTACAAAAGAGGCAAGACGGGTGCAGAGAAAGGGAAGAGCAGTGCAGAAAGAACCAAGAGATGTGCAGAAAGAGGCAAGAGAGGTGCAGAAAGAGGCATAAGATGTGCAGAAAAAGGGAAGAAAAGTACAGAAAGAGGCAAGTGAAGTACTGAAAGAGAAGAGAGGTTTGCAGAAAGAGGCAAGGGGGATACAGAAAGAAGCAAGTGAGGTACAGAAAGAAGCAACAGAGGTGAAGAAAGATGCAAGACAGGTGCACAAACAACCAAGAAAAGTGCAGAAAGAGGCAACAGAATTGCTGAAAGAAGCAACAGAGGTGTAGAAAGAAGCAAGAGAAGTGCAGAAAAGGGGAAGTGAGGTGCAGAAAGAGGCAAGAGAGGTGCAAAAAGTGACAAGAGAACTGCACAAAGAGGCAAGAGGGATGCAAAAAAGGAAAGAAGAGTGCAGAAAGAAACAAAAGAAGTGCAGAAAGAAGGAACACAGCAGCAAAGAGAGGGAAGAGGGGTGCAGAAACAGAGAAGAGGGGTGCAGAAAGAAGCAAAAGATGTACACAAAGAAAAAAAAGAAGTACACAAAAAAGGAACAGAGGTGCACAAAGAAGCAATACAGGTGCAGAAAGAGGGAACAGGGGTGCAGAAAAAGGCAAGAGGGATACAGAAATTCGGAACAGAGGTGCAGGAAGAAGCCAGAGCAGTGCAGAAAGAACCAACGCAGGTGCAGAAAGAGGCAAGAGAGGTACAAAAAAAGGCAAGTGAAATATAGAACGAACCAAAAGAGGTGCAGAAAGAAATAAAAGAAGTGCAGAAAGAAGGAACAGAGGTGCAGAAAGAGGCAACAGGGATGCAGAAAAAGGGAAGAAGAGTGCAGAAAGACGCAAAAGGGGTGCAGAAAGAAGCGACAGGTGCAGAAACACACAAAAAAAGTCCTGAAAGAAGGAACAGAGGTACAGAGTCCATGCGTACTATCTAAGTAATTGAAAAAGTGCATGGGTAATGCCTGGGTGATTGCATAAGTGCAGGGGAAATGTCTGGGAGATTGCCAGAGTGCATGAGTAAAGTGTGGGTGATTGCATGCGTGCAGGGGTAATGTGTGGGAGGTTGTATGAGTGTAGTGGTAGTGCCTGAGTGATTGCAGGAGTGCATAGATAGTGCCTGCGTGATTTTATAAGTGAATAGATACTGGTTGGGTGATTGAAAGACTACAGGTCTAGTGCCTGGGTGATTTGAAGAATGCAAGGGTAGTGCATTACATAAGTGCATGTGTACTAGCTGGATGATTTAAGAAGTGCTTTGATAATGCCTATCTGATTGTATGACTGCAGCGATAATGCCTAGGTGATTCCATGACTGCAGGGATAATGCCTGGGTAATTACATGAGTGTATAGGTACAGACTGCATGATTCTATAACTGTAGGGGTAGTACTTAACTAGTGCTTGGGTGATTGCATCATTACAGGATTAATATCTGGGGGATTACTAGAGTACATAGGAAGTGAGTGGGTGGTTTTATAACTGCATGAATACTGCCTGGGTGATTACAGAAGTACTAAGGTACTCCCTGAGTGATTATACAAGTGCAAAGGTAGTGCCTAGGTGATTTTAAAAGTGCATGAGTACTGCCTGAGTGATTACATAAGTACAAGAGTAATGCCTGCGTGATTCAAAGAGTGCAAAGATAGTGCCTGGGGGATTAAAGCAATGTATAACTAATGCATTGGTGATTGCATGAGTACAGCAGTAACGTCTGGGGGATTAAAGGAGTACATAGGTAACGCCTGGGTGATTGCATAACTACAGGAGTAATATCTGGGGATTTACATGACAACATAGGAAGTGACTGGGTGATTTTATAAGTACATAGGTACTTCTTGGGTGATTGCAGGACTACTGGGGTAGTGCCTGACTGAATAAAGGAGTGCAAAGGTAGTGCCTGGGTGATTTCATAACACCATGACAACTGGCTGAGTGATTACATGAGTATACAACGTGAGCGTGGGTAGCCATAACATAATAGAAATTGCATATGTAAAATTTGATTTAATCGGGGCAATAATAATAAACTAAAATGCTATTGCATTTTTAAGGGATTCAACAAGACCACATGAAATATTACATCAATGCGCTCACTTGTCATGCTAAAATGGCCAGCGCAATGAGGAAGGTCAAAATGAAAGTTTGGAAGGTAAAAACTATAACCAGCAGGTACTATGTAATAGCCTTCGCCCGATTGGCCCAGCTCGATTTCAAATATTTGGTCACAGGCAATAAAATAGGTTCTCTATTCTCAGTGCAGAGCAGCCTAAGCATTGGACGGTACTGCCTGCAGCCCAGCTGCCTGCAGGTCGGGATGATCCAATTTTTTCTGGGCCCAATATAACCTTGGCAGAAGAACTAAAATTGTGACCAACTCTGTAGGCATACCAGGCACGTGAGGTTGGGACTGGTGTTAGAGTGCCATTTTGAGGTGAAAGGTAAAAGGGGCAAAGTGCCATACCACAATATGAGAGCTAAACTTATGGCTGCTGGGTCAATTACATAATCAAGGAAAGGCTTAAATTCAGTATGGGCTTTGACTTGCAGAAAAGCATCTGTAAGGGAGCCACAGTTTACCCTTTGCATGTCTTTCTTCCACCTCCATTTCCCAAAAGAGACCTTTAGTGCTTTCCTTGGAAGAGAATGGGAGCCATCACTCCCAGTATTCACCCAGTCCAAGTTCAATAGAGAATCTTTGACAAAGGCCAACCATTTGACAATACAAGATTTATCTAAGGCTACAATGTCCTTAAGGGCATGATAATAATTAGATAGTGCAGGGGTATGCTTAAGTCTATGCCAAAAAAGGAGAGGCCGCAGCTTGGCTTTTGAGGCCACGGCTCAAGACCTAAGTCATGTAGTAGAGGTGCTAGCGGGGTGAAGATTAATAAGGGTGCGCAAAAAGTTGTTTTCAGCTGTGCTTAGTTCCGTTATATTTGTGCATCCCCATATCTCCGTTCCATAAAGCGCGCTGGCTGCTGCCTTGGCCCTATAGACCTTTAAAATGGATTAAATACTCTTTGTTTTAGAAAGCTTAAAGGGTCTGAGGGTGGCTGTAACATGGTGTCTTAGATTTAGGGCACTTTTCATGACCTGAGTAGACCAGGTAATATTTTGAGCCCGACTCCTAGATAGTTAAAGTCCATAACTTTTTCTAATGGAACACCATCAAGGGTGATAGAGCCAGTGAAAGACCTGTGGGGTCTGATTGTCATAAACTTAGTTTTGGCATGGTTGACCAGCAGCCCTCTTTCCTGACAAAATGCCACAAGTCCAAGTTTGGGGTGGGGAATCAGGTCAAAAGCAGTCTTCAGGTCCACAAATACCAGATATAAATGTGATTTTTCAAGTAGAACGGTCTGCCAGTAGATGGATGTGAACCTGAAGACCTGGTAAGTGGTACTCTTCTGGCTTCTAAAGCACCCTTGAATGTGGAGATTGGGCACCGTGTTGTTCGAACCATTTCTCCAGATAGTGCAATATCTGCTTGCTAAAAACATTTTGGGTTACATCAATTAAACTGATTGGTCTATAATTTGTGGGAGGATCCCTTAGAGCTTTCCTATACACTGGGACAATGTCCTCTGCCCTCCAGCTTGGCGGGATTTCCATGCTGGATAATGTAAGGGCAATTAGGATGTTAATATATTTGGCCCAGCACTTGATGTCAGATAGAAACAGGTACCCCGGTACCCCGGTACCCCATATGGTTCTGCAGCTTTTCCTGCAGCTATGGACTTGCTTGCCCTCCCCGTCTCACTTAGGCCTAAAGTGATTAAGCAGGATGATGGGACTAGTACAGTATTCCATGGGCTTTCAACTTCATACCCCTTGTCTGCAATGGGGGCATCAAGATCTAAGAAGTATTTGTGCCACATCTCTGTTGGATGGGGTCAGCTTGGTGGTTTGTAGAATTGTGCGCTTTGTTGGATACCAGATGCCAAAACCTCTTAGTATCCCTTTTAACTGAGGTGTCTTACAAATCATCCCAGAACAGAAAATCCCAATTGTTTTGAGCTTTATATAGGATCTGCTCGTATAATTTCCTACAAGATCTAATGACAGGGTATTCCCCTTTCACAAGGGGCTTCCACAGTTCAAGTTTCACCCTACTAGTCTTTATTGAACCAAGTGCGTGTTGGAGTGCTACTTATACTGGTGCGATTAGATGTAAAGTATTCCCCATGTGCAAAATAGTGTATGGTGTATTGTTGGCATTACAAATGTGCAAATGTTCAAATTCAGCAGTGGCTTTAAAGAAGTGCCCTCATTTTGTCCCTAAGGTCTGGGTAGAGGACCACTTTGGCCCACTTGATTCTCCTCCCATCATTCAATCAATCAATCAATCAGGGAATTGTAAGTGCGCTACTAACCCGTGAGGGTCTCAAGGCGCTGAGGGGGGGGTCCGCAGATCTGTTTAGCCGAAGAGCCAGGTCTTGAGGGTCTTCCTGAAGGTGTTCAGGGAGGGGGCGCGTCTGATGTCTGCCGGTAGCTCGTTCCAGGTCTTGGCTGCAATGTGAGAGAAGGATCTTCCGCCTGCTCTGGCTCTGTGGATGCGCGGGGTTTTGGCCAGTGCGATGTTTGAAGATCGGAGGTTTCTTTTGGGTACGTGGAAGTTGATTCTGTCATTGAGGTATTTGGGTCCGTTGTTGTGTAGGCATTTGTAGGCGTGAGTGAGGATTTTGAAAGTGACTCTTTTCTCCACGGGGAGCCAGTGGAGACTTCGTAGGTGTTGGCTGATGTGTTCGTGTCGGGGGATGCCGAGGACGAGTCTGGCTGCGGTGTTCTGTACTGGGACTTGTTGATGCCGGCGTAGAGTGTGTTTCCATAGTCCAGTCTGCTGGTGATGAGTGCGTGGGTGACTGTCTTCCTTGACTCAGGGGGGATCCACTTGAAGGTCTTGCGGAGGATGCGGAGGGAGGTGAAGCAGCTGGAGGTGACGGCGTTGACCTGTCGGTTCATGGAGAGTGATGAGTCGAGTACGATGCCGAGGTTCTTGGCGTGGTCTGAGCGGGTAGGTGGGCTTCCGAGGGCGGTCGGCCACCAGGTGCTGTCCCATGCAGAAGGGGTGGTACAGAGGACGAGGACTTCTGTCTTCTCGGTGTTGAGCTTCAGGCAGCTGTTGGTCATCCAGACTGCGACGTCTTGCATTCCTTTCTGGAAGTTGAGTTTGGCAGTGGTGGGGTCTTTGGTGAGGGAGAGGATGAGCTGGGTGTCGTCGGCGTAGGATACGATGTTGAGGCCGTGTTGTCGGACGATGGCTGCGAGGGGGGCTCAGTGATGAACCCTGTGGGACTCCGCAGGTGATTTTCGTGGGGTCGGAGAGGAAGGGTGGGCGTCTGATCCTTTGGCTTCTTCCGGTGAGGAATGATCGGATCCAGTCCAGGGCTGTTCCTTGTATGCCTGCGTCGTGTAGTCTGACGACTAGTGTGCGATGGGAGACGGTGTTGAAGGCCACTGATAGGTTGAGTAGGATGAGGGCTGCAGAGTGGCCTTGGTCCAGGAGGGTGCGGATGTCATCTGTGGCGGCGAGTAGGGCGGTCTCTGTGCTGTGGTTGCTTCGGAATCCGGATTGGGACGGGTCGAGGACGGCGTTCTCTTCAATGAATCGTGTCAATTTCCTGTTGACTGTTTTCTCTGCAACTTTGGCTGCGAAGGGGAGGAGCGAGATGGGCCGATAGTTCTTGAGGTCGGTGGGGTCAGCTGTGGGCTTCTTGAGCAGGGGTCTGACTTCTGCATGCTTCCAGTCGTCTGGGAAGGTGCCTGTTTTGAAGGTGGTGTTGATGGTGCGTTGTAGTTCGGGTGCGATGGCGGCCACGGCTCTGTGGTAGATGTGAGGGTGGCAGGGGTCGGTGGGGGCCCCCGAGTGGATGCTTTTCATGGTTGAGGCGGTGTCTTCGGCCGTGATCGGTGTCCAGTTGGAGATGGTGGGCAGCTGGTGTTTCTGGGGGGCGGGGGGCCGTCTGTGGCGCCTGGTGGATGGTCGATGAAGTTGTCGTAGAGGTTTTTGATCTTGAGGTGGAAATAGGTTCCAAGCTTGTCGCAGAGGTCTTGGGATGGGGTGATGTCTGTGGCTTCGCTGCGTGGGTTGGTGAATTCTTGAATGACACTGAAAAGTTCCTTGGAGTTGGTGGAGTTGGCCCGGATTTTGTTGTGGATGAAGTTCCTTTTGGTGGCTCTGATCTGGTTGTGGTAGTCCGTTATGGCGTCCTTGTAGGTGGTGTGGTTTTCGGTTGTCTTGATGTTTCTCCAGTTCTTCTCCAGGCGTCTGCAGGTGCGTCTGGCTTCTTGGAGAGCGGTTGTGAACCAGGCGGCTTTCCTGGGGCGTTGTCTGTCGGGGTTGCCTAGCGGGGCGAGCTCATCTGCGCAGTTGGAGATCCAGGTGTGGAGTTCTCTGGCTGTGTCGTTTGTGCTGTTTGCGTCGGGTGCCCAGGTGTGGTTGTCTCGGTTGAGGGTGGAGTTAAGTTGCTCATCGGTAACCTTGCTCCAGTTCCTGCGTGGTGGGCGTGGGGCTGGTTTGGGTGCCTTGGGTTTGTTGATGGCGAAGTGTACGCAGTGGTGGTCGGTCCATGGCGGCTGTGTTGTGTGGCTGAAATGAACGCTGTTTCCTGCCGCAAAGATGGGGTCGAGGGTGTGTCCTGCTCTGTGGGTCGGTGTGTTGACGAGTTGTTTAAGTCCGATGCTGGCGAGGTTGTCACGAAGGATAGTGGAGTTGGGGTCGCTGGGGTTGTCGAGGTGGAAGTTCAGGTCTCCAATGAGTATGTAGTTTGTTGAGGCGATCGCGTGGGGTGCAATGAAGTCGGTGATGGTGGCGGCGAAGGGTGTTCGGGGGCTGGGGGTCTGTATACGAGGGTTCCTCGGAGTGTGGCTTTGGGGGTGGTCTGGATCTTGAAGTGCAGGTTTTCGGCAGAGGGGAAGGTTTCGCTGGAGGTGGTGAGGCGGAGGGTGCTCTTGTGGGTGATGGCGAGGCCCCTCCTGGGTGGTTGGGGCGGTCTTTCCTCTGGATCTTGTATCCGTCTGGGATGGAGGTGCTGATGTCGGGGGCGGAGGATGCGTTGGTCCAGGTCTCTGTGAAGAAGGCGATGTCGGGCGAAAGAGAGTCGAGTAGGTTCCAGATTTCCATGGCGTGTTTGTTTACGGAGCGTACGTTGAGGAGGATGCATTTTAGGGTGTCGCCGGTGCTGGCATCGGCGGTGTTGGAGGCCGGGGTGGCAGTGAGGGTCTGGCGGCAGTGGAGGCAGGAGAACTGGCCATGAGTCGTGTTCGGCGAGGCCTGTTGGCATTCTCTAAGTCTTCCAGGGTTGAGTGCGAGGAGGGTGGTGGTGTCGTAGCGATGGGTAGTGGGAGGTCCAGAGCTCCTGGCGCTGGCCGCGGTCGGGTCGCAGACGGGCGCAGACGGGCTTTCCTTTGGCACGCCGGCGGTGTGCCCGCTGCGCGCGTCCGCTGCGCGACTGGGCAGCGGCCGCCATTAAGTAGGGGAGGTGGGAGGGAGGAGAGGCTGGGAGGCGGGAGCAGGGGAATTCCGGGGGGGAATTCTGGGGAAATTCCGGAGGGGGAATTCCGGAGGGGGAATTCCAGGGGGGAGGGGCCACAGGGGCAGCAGCGGCAAAAGGCAAAAGGAACAGGCAGGCACGAGAAAATAAAAACAGTGGTGGAATTAGAGCAAGACACAGATGGGCACAATAACAGTGGCACAACAGGGAAAAAATTAAGAAAAAAAGCAGCTGAGAAAGGTTACGGTGGTTGGAGGCAGTCTGGTCCCAGTTGGAGCGGGCAGCAGGCGCAGGAGCGGGCAGCAGCCTCGAATCTCCCAGGGAGGAGGTCGGGGTCTGGAGGCAAGAGACGGCACAGCGGAGCAGTGGGGAGACAGTGGACCTAGACCGAGGGTCGGAGGTCTTACATTGGAATGTATCAGGTCTAAGGCACGTGAAGGGAGGACCATCTCTGGCTGACTGAGCTTAATATTCAGAGAACAATGCAGGGCATTATGATCACTATCGGATCTAGGAAGGACCCTCATGTCCACTAGATTGCACCAAATTGGAAGGGCTAACATTAAGTAACCAATCCTTCTTGTGGCACCAGAGCGATTAAAGTTGTGGAGCGCTTCAGGGTTTGATGGGGTACACCAATTGCAGTCCCTAAACCTAAGCATAACTGTAAGTTATAGGATCTTATGGACTATATCTGTCCAACACTTTACTGGGGCAACATCCATGGGTGAAATACCCCATGTTTCCTCCTCATCATAAAAAAAATTCAAATAACTATTATCCAGGGGCTCATATGTTGTATTGAAGTCCCCTGCAATATTAAGGCAATCCTGTGACACAAATACATTCCTATGGGCCGCAATCTGGTGTAAGGTGGGGGATTTGCCCTCCCCTCTGGTCCCTCAGCTGTATATGTTGTAGATATAATACAAGCGGGAGTCTGCCCCTAAAACCATTATGCCTAGTATGCCATAGGACTCGATGTCCAATAAGAGGAGTTTCGCATTCAATGATGTGTAAACCCAAATCAAAAGCCCTCCACTGGGCGACCCCTCCCACTATGGGAAGCTGGCTTGAAAAAGGTAAAAAAAAAACAGGCCTGTATACGGCCACATTTCCTGAAGGATACATCAAAAGAATCGATTGATGTTCCCCACTTAGGATCATCCAACTTAGCTCTGACCCTGTCCACATTCCAAGATTGCATATTAATAGGCTGACCGAGGTTACTGGCTCTCTAAGGGTTGTATGTTCTATGGCCTCAACATCAGCTATTGTATCTCTTTATATATATGTATATATCTATACATGTGTATGTGTATATATATATATCTAAGAGCAAAAACAGTCTGAATCAGCTCTCAGCCCCTAAGAGCAGTGCATAACTGGGCGTGGGGCCTGGTAATATCCAAACCAACAAACTCCAGACTCCAGGAGTAAAATCACCTGCACTCCCTGTAACGATCCTGTCCGAAGTCGGGTACTCCTCAGGATTCGTGCGTAGCTATATGGGTTCCACCCTTTGACATCCCCAACACCTACAATTATTGCACAGAGTGGTAGGGCGATCAAGTGAGGGAAAGGGAAAGGTAGGGAACAGCAGGGAGTAGAATCTGCAAATACAAAGAACAGTAAGATGAAAAAGACATACGCATGCAACACTACGCTCAATGTGTCTCACTAGTTCCTCCAGTACCTGACATATCCCAACACTCGTTGTCTTCTCCCTAAAACACCAGCACCGCTCATTACGGTATTAATTCATACACTGAGCTACGGAGCTACGGAGCAGTCTCGATGTCCAAATTACCCAAGGGGGGTAAGTACTCGTTAAGTCACGAGTTAGTTCCCAAAATCCTTTCCCTCTTTAGTTAAAGAAAAAAAAGGACCTATGTCACTGCTTCCACGTCGAAGCTTTTTCTAGGTAATCCGTAAAAATAAACAAGTCTTGAAACTCCCGTTGCCAGGCATACTAGGGTGGTGTAGCCTGTCCCTTTATGGTATGAAGGAAGAGAAAAAATAGAAACAAAGGCAGAAATCCAGTGTCTGTCCTTCTGACTTGCCGTCCGCTGTATACCACTCTTACCTCAGAGCGCGGAGGGGGTCATAGCAGCTACAAGGGTTCTCCCATGCTAGCAGGCTCGATGATGTGAACGGAAGACCTTCCTCAGCCCCCTGTCTCTGGTGCTGTGAAAGACTCTGTGGCTTCCACTACGCCTCTTCTCCCGCTTTCCAGTGCGCGGGCAGGAAAAGGGCTCTCTTAGGTCGCAGCTCCTCGCTGCCGAAACTCCGCAAAAGAACACACAGTCCATATGCAGGGACGCAACCGCGTCTCTGCCGTAGTCCGAAACTCCTGGTCTGAATGCAACAGGCTCGCATCCAGTATAACGCACGCCGTCAATGCATTTTACGACCTATTTAAGGACGTAGCTCCTCCTCCTCCCCATTTCTCTTTGTGGGTCTTTCTGGGACATGTAGTCCCAGGCAGGCGCAACGTTCGCCGATCCTGACAGTAGGTCCCCCTGCCAGGCGCCTCCTAGACCCAGGTTTATCGGGATGCTTGCGGTAGAAGGCGACGACAGCAGCCGGAGCATGTACATTGGTACAGGGTTCCCATGAATCGTCTTCTGAGGTGTAGCCCTTCCATGACACCAGGAACCACAGCTTCCCTCTCCTGTATTTGGAATCCCGAATGCCTTTTACCTCGTACTCCAGCCCACCGCTCCTGGCTATGGGAGGAGGTGCTTTTCGTTTAGCCCCCACTGCAGGCTTAAGAAGGCTGCAGTGGAAGACCGGGTGAATCCTGAGGTAGCCTGGCAATTTCAACCGATAGGCCACTGGATTAATCCTTTTTACCACCGGGTAAGGGCCTATGTACTTAGGGTGAAACACGCTGCGCACTCTAAACCGGATGTTTTTCGTGGACAACCACACCATGTCCCCTACCTCGTACTGAGGGCCATCGGTCCGGTGGCGATCTTCCCATCCTTTATACATCAATTTCGCCTGCAACAGCTGTTTCCTCACTTTCTTATGTACCTCCTGCAAAGCTTTGATATGGTCACGAACAGAGGGCTGATTAGCTACTTCTTCGGGCAAGTCAATGGGCAAGATACGGGCACAGAATCCATAATTGGCTGCAAACGGAGAGACACCCGTAGAACTATGAGAAGCATTGTTGTAAGCCAACTCAGCCATCCATAACATGGAAACCCATGATTCCTGTGCTTCATTGGCGTAACACCTCAGGTATTTTTTCAGTGTCTGATTGAGCCTCTCCGTCTGCCCATCCGTCTGGGGATGGAAGCTCGTAGACACCGCAGACTCCACTTGCAAGACTTGACACCACATCCTCCAGAAACTAGCTATGAACTGCGGGCCCCTATCCGACACAATGACCTTGGGGGTTCCGTGTATCCTAACGATATTCTGGAGCACCAGTTGTGCGGTTTGCTTGGCTGTGGGCAAGTTCTTGCAGGGAACAAAATGACCCATTTTGGTAAGGCTGTCCACCACCACCAGAAGCGCAGAATACCCCTGATCCATGGGTAGACCGGTGATAAAGTCCAAGCTGATATGCTGCCATGGCAAGTGAGGAGTGGGCATAGGTATCAGTTTCCCTTTCTTTTTCGTTGTAGCCCCTTTTCCTCGTGCACAACTCTCGCATCCTGAGACCCATTCCTTGATATCGTGGACCAACGAATCCCACCAGAAATATCTTCGTATCAACAGGATAGTCTTTTGAATGCCCGGGTGTCCAGCCAACGGTGAGTCGTGACACCAAGCATAGGCCCTCTTCCTTAACGGGACGGTAGGTAGATACAGCTTACTGTCCTGAAAAGGCAATCCATGCTTAATGGCTCGGGTGGATATAGCCTCGGCCCACTCCTCCCACTCTTCGGCGGTTTTGTAGCGCCGTACTTCATCTAGGTACTGTTCGGCCTTTAGAACGCATATCACTTTAGAGGGATCGATGATGGCGGCAGGAGGGACGACGGCCTGGTCACCGTTGGAAATCATACGGGACAAGGAATCTGCTTTGCGGTTCTCCGCTCCCGGCCGGAACGTGATGATGAAGTCATACTCCTCAAAGAAGAGCATCCACCTCATCTGTCTTTGAGTCAGATGTCTAGCCGACTTAATGTATTGGAGGTTCCGATGGTCGGAGTATACAGTAATGGGATACCGGGCTCCCCACAGATACGGACGCCATTCCTGGAAGGCCCTTTTTATGGATAACAATTCCTTCTCCGCTATGTTGTAATTTCTCTCTGCTGGGTTAAGCTTCCTAGATAGATAAGCTACCGGATGCAGCTGTCCGGTATGTTTGTCTCTTTGGGAGAGGATAGCACCTATTGCCTCATCGGAAGCATCGGCTTCTACGATAAAAGGAGCATCCAGTTGGGGATGTCTGAGAACCGGCGCAGAGGTAAAAGCGTGTTTCAGATATTTGAAGGCGTCTGCGGCTTCCTGTGTCCATTCAAAGGGTTTTCCTTTTCTGAGGAGCCTGGTGATTGGAATAGCCTTTTGTGAGAAGTCCTGAATAAACCTGCGGTAATAGTTGGCAAACCCTAGAAAGCTTTGCACCCCTTTGACGTTAGTTGGCACCGTCCATTCCTGTACAGCCTGTACCTTCCTCTCAGCCATACCCAAACCCTCAGGACGGAGCATAACCCCCAAAAACTCTACCTCATGCACCCCAAACTCACACTTGCTTAACTTGCAGTATAACTGATGCTTCCTCAGGGCCTCCAGAACCTGTATGACATGTCCCTGGTGTTCTTTCACAGACTTCGAGTAAATCAGTATGTCGTCAATGTAGACGACTACTGTTTGATCCACGTACTCTTTTAGTACGTCATTCAGGAAGTACTGGAACGCCGCGGGGCGTTACACAATCCGAATGGCATCACTGTGTACTCGAACAGGCCATAGCGGGTTTTGAAGGCTGTCTTCCACTCGTCCCCTTCTCTAATGCGCACCAGATGGTACGCCCCTCGTAGATCTAGCCTGGTATAGACCTTTGCCTCCCGCACCTGATCCAATAAGACGGGTATAAGGGGTAGTGGGTAACGATTACGGATGGTGTTTTTATTTAGCATGCGATAGTCGCAGCAGGCTCTCAACTCACCTCTTGCTTTAGCTATGAAGAACAGAGGGGAAGCTGCCGGGGAACGAGAGGGCCTGATGAATCCTATCTTCAGGTACTGATCCAGATAGTCCCTTAGGTGTTGGGTCTCGGGCTCTGACAGGGCATATACTCTGCAAGCGGGGATGGTGGCTCCCTCTACTAAGTCTATCTGGCAGTCATAACGCCTATGGGGCGGAAGGTTCTCTGCCTGGGTCTTGCTGAACACATCCGCATACGAGGTATATTCACTCGGCAGAACCATCTCCTTCTCGGCGGCCGTGGCCACCAAAAACGGGTGCGCCAAAGACATCGCACCGGAGGGAGGCTCGAGGGTTATGTGATCCCTGCACTCTTCTGACAAGAATTGCACGGTCTTGTCTCTCCAGTTGATGGTGGGGTTATGGTGAGTGAACCATGGCATACCGAGTATCACCTCATACTGAGGGGCATCGATAATATTCAAGGCCAGGTCCTCCCTGTGCTGTCCCCCTTCTACTCCTACCGATAGCTGTACTGTCTCTGTTTGCTCCGTGACGAGTCCTGATGTAAGGGGTTTGCCATCCACGGCCAATACCTCCTCAGGGATGTCCAAGGGCAGCCTATGTATATCCAGATGTTGAACCAGACCGTTATCTATGAAGTTCCCTGTAGCCCCTGAGTCTAACATAGCCTTTACCTGAAAGAGGTGTTGTTTATACTCGAGACCCATCAGGACCACTATATGGGATTCTGTAGTCTTCACCCGCGTGGTGGCCAAAGAAGGTATCCTCCATTCCTTATCCACCACCGGTTTTGATGAATCAGCAGAAACACCGCCATGGTCGGTGCCCGATGTCGATGCTACCGCCTTCCTGTTTCTATACGTACCCCCTGATGTTTTGGGCCTAGCTGGGCACTCCCGTACGTAGTGCCCTTTCTTTCCAAAATACATACATAACCCCTGTGTACGTCTGCTTTCCCTCTCACTCCTGGAGAGTGGTGCCCGTAGGGCTCCGACTTCCATAGGTTCTGAGGAGGCTTCACTCCCTGGCTGGTCTCTCCTGAAGCTCTTATCCAGCGGGGACACCGTTTTTCCCCCTTTCTATCCGCGATACGTCCATCCAGTCTTAACGCAAGACTGATGAGCTCTGTACAAGATCGAGGCTGTGGATCTATCCTGGCTATGACGTCTTTCAATTCGTCACAGAGTCCCTGATAGAAAAGGGACATCCTTTTCTCCTCTGGCCATCCTGCCTCCGCTACCAGTCTGTTAAAAGTGGTCAGGTAGGACACCAGATCGCGTCTCCCTTGGCGTAGCTCCAGGAGTTCTTTATCAGCGCTGAAGGTAGTGGTTCTTCGATCGAACACCCCTTCCAAAGCCGCTCGGAAAGCATCCCAGTCCGACAGAACAGGGTCGTTGCTCCGAACTAGGGGAACCGCCCAATTAGCGGCATCCCCTATCAAGTACGATATAGCAAAAGCTACCCTGGAGTGATGGTTGGGAAATGATGAAGGCTTGCACGAGAAATGCATCATGATCTGGGTTAAGAACACCTGTATTTTAAGGGGATCACCAGCATATCGTTCAGGACTGGCTAATGGTATGGGGGGGGAACAGTAACGTGTATTTGGGAAGACCCTGAAGCTATCTCGAATGGGTTTCGCGTGAGTTTTTCCACCCTTTCTCGCAGTGCTGCAGTCTCTGCTCTGGAGGCTGCCAACTCCTGCTGAACCAATGCCAGGGCCCCCAGAACCTCCTCCATTATCAACCCGCATATGACGCACGAACCGGGAGGAGCAGGTATCGTGGGTGCGTTATTCTGTAACGATCCTGTCCGAAGTCGGGTACTCCTCAGGATTCGTGCGTAGCTATATGGGTTCCACCCTTTGACATCCCCAACTCCTACAATTATTGCACAGAGTGGTAGGGCGATCAAGTGAGGGAAAGGGAAAGGTAGGGAACAGCAGGGAGTAGAATCTGCAAATACAAAGAACAGTAAGATGAAAAAGACATACGCATGCAACACTACGCTCAATGTGTCTCACTAGTTCCTCCAGTACCTGACATATCCCAACACTCGTTGTCTTCTCCCTAAAACACCAGCACCGCTCATTACGGTATTAATTCATACACTGAGCTACGGAGCTACGGAGCAGTCTCGATGTCCAAATTACCCAAGGGGGGCAAGTACTCGTTAAGTCACGAGTTAGTTCCCAAAATCCTTTCCCTCTTTAGTTAAAGAAAAAAAAGGACCTATGTCACTGCTTCCACGTCGAAGCTTTTTCTAGGTAATCCGTAAAAATAAACAAGTCTTGAAACTCCCGTTGCCAGGCATACTAAGGTGGTGTAGCCTGTCCCTTTATGGTATGAAGGAAGAGAAAAAATAGAAACAAAGGCAGAAATCCAGTGTCTGTCCTTTTGACTTGCCGTCCGCTGTATACCACTCTTACCTCAGAGCGCGGAGGGGGTCATAGCAGCTACAAGGGTTCTCCCATGCTAGCAGGCTCGATGATGTGAATGGAAGACCTTCCTCAGCCCCCTGTCTCTGGTGCTGTGAAAGACTCTGTGGCTTCCACTACGCCTCTTCTCCCGCTTTCCAGTGCGCGGGCAGGAAAAGGGCTCTCTTAGGTCGCAGCTCCTCGCTGCCGAAACTCCGCAAAAGAACACACAGTCCATATGCAGGGACGCAACCGCGTCTCTGCCGTAGTCCGAAACTCCTGGTCTGAATGCAACAGGCTCGCATCCAGTATAACGCACGCCGTCAATGCGTTTTACGACCTATTTAAGGACGTAGCTCCTCCTCCTCCCCATTTCTCTTTGTGGGTCTTTCTGGGACATGTAGTCCCAGGCAGGCGCAACGTTCGCCGATCCTGACACTCCCAGCAGGTAATTGCTTCAAGGTTTATTGAGCAGCACACTCAACGCGTTTCAACACCAAAGTGTCTTGATCACATTACTGATAACATCTCAAATGACATCACTGGTGACATCACTGATGACATCATCAAATGAGTATAAGTATTTTCTGAGAGTATATGAGAGTTAAACATGTATGCTAAGCTATTACAAAAGCTGAATTTGTATTGTATACTATGTGTACTACTATGAGTGATACTATTTCTAACATATATTATGTGAGTGGCTGTGTGACTATGTATATCTGTTTGTGAGTGGATGTCTGAGTGCCTGTATGGGTGCACGAGTGGGTGTGTGAGTGGCTGTATGGGTGTATAAGTAGGTGTGTGAATAGCTGTGTGGGTGAGCGAGTGGCTGAATGAGTGACTGTATTGGTGAATGAGTCTGTGTGTCAGTAGCTGTATGGGTGAGCAAGTGGCTATATAAGTGGCTCTATGGGTGAATGAGTGGGTGTCTGAAAGGCTGTATGAGTGAGTGGCTGGCTGTGTAAGTGGCTGTATGGGTGATTGAGTGGCTGTTTGAGTGGGTGTTTGTTTAAGTGAGTTGGTGTATGAGTGGCTGTATTGTAGAGTAAGTGTCTGTGTGAATGAATGTATGGGTGAGTGAGTGGATGTGTGAATGTTTGTATGGATGTGTGAATGGGTATGTAAGTGGTTATGTGGGTGTGTGAGTGAGTGTGTGAGTGTTTGTATGGGTGAGGGAGTGTCTGTGTTGAGAGGCTATATGGGTGAGTGAGTGGTTGTATGAGTGGCTATTTAGGTGATTAAGTGGGTGTGTGAGTAGCTGTATAGATGAGTATGTGCTATGTGAGTGGCTGTATGGGTAAGTGACTGGTTGTATGATTAGCTGTATAGGTGAGTGAGTGGTTGTATGAGTGAGTGAGTGGGCATGTGAGTGGCTCTATGGATGAGTGAGTGGTTGTGTGAGTACTTGTATGGGTCTGTGAATTGGTATTTGAGTGGTTTTGTGGGTGTGTGAGTGGGTGTGTGAGTGAGTGGTTATATGGGGTGTGAGTGGGTGTGTAAGTGCTTCTGTGGATGATATAATCAGTGATGTCATTAGTGATATCATTTGAGATGTCATCAGTGATGTCATCAATGAAGTCACTTACCATGTCATGAGTGATGTAATATGTGAGGTTATAAGCAGTGCATTGCGGGAGTAGAAATTATAGTTAGCTCAGGTAACTATAGCTGCTGAATTTCACTGGTTTTGTATGAGTGAAATGTGAGCCTAACTATAACATCCCTGTACCCTTTGTTTTTTTAGTGAATTCTATGTTTTTTTAATACTATTTCCTAAATATAACGTCCCTGTAACCTTTTTTTTCAGTGAATTCTAGTTTTTTAAATGTTGTTTCTAAAACATTCCTATAACCTTTGTTTTTTAAGTGCATTTCTTTTTACATTTTATTACCTAACTGTAACCTTTGAGAGTGAGTGTGTGAGTGTCTGTATGGGTCTAGGAGTGGCTGTATAAGTGTCTCACTGGGTGTGTGAGTGGGTGCATGAGTGAGTGTCTCAGTGGGTGTCTGAGTGGGTGCTTGAGTATCTGAGTGAGTATCTGAGTGAGTCTGTGGGTAGATGTGAGATTGTCTGAGTGGGTTTGTGAATGCCTCCATGAGTGTGTGAGTCAGTCTAAGAGTGTCTGTGAGGGTCTTTGAGTGGATGCGTTATTCTCTGAGTGGGTCTGTGAGTGGGTATGTGAGTCTCTGAGTGGGTGTGTGAATGACTGTGTGAGTGGCAGTATGGGTATGTGAATGGGTGCATGAGTGTCTGAGCGCATCTGTGAATGGGTATGTTAGTGTCTGTATGGTATGTCAGTAGTTGTATGAGTGACTCAGCCGCAAAGGAACTGCACCTGCCCTTTTATCCAACAGCAGTCCACAGCTTTGCACAAAATTTCTACCCAAGGGGAGTCCTTTCCACTTGTTAATTACCAAGTGCTTCCTCCTTGGGTAAATATCCAGTACGTATTCTACACTACAGCTACATAATGGAGCACAAGGAAATGTCACCAGTGACCCTGTGTTCGTTTTGGCAATGTGATTGTTCCTGGTGCGTCTTTTTCCAGAAATATGTGATAACATGAATCCTCCTATAGAGAAGACAACGAGACTACAAAGATGTGAATCTCCACCAAACAAGGGTCCTTCCTCTTAACTATATGAAGTAAGAGCTTCTTTGTTTGGTGGAGATATCCTCGTATTCCTCGGCATCAAGAATTCCTCACCAAAATCGACTGGTAATGCGCTGGGCAGGCCACTTGTTAAGCTGTCTATCATCCTGACAAAGGACAGAAAGACCTTTGGATACTACAAAGGTGGGCAGGGTCAAAAAGAGAAACATCCAAGTGATTTCCACATTTTCATACTCCTAGCAATTTAAAGGGAGAACCTTGAACTCTGCTCTCGACAGGACAACAAATAACCCACTTGTCACAGTCACATACAAATTGTGCTCCAATAGATCAATGTGCAGTCACTTCCATGAAGGATTTCAGATCCTTTTTCAATATAGAATTGCTGAGAAAACACACTTGCTTTGCCTTCGCCAAGGCGAGGAGTTAGGATCATATGTCCTTTACAGAAGTGGAGCTTCAACGGGGCACCTGCTATGTTAATATTTGTAAGTGCTTCCTGTTGAGGTATACTTTCTGTGAAATGAGCATCAGGACCAGAATGGCCTTGGGGACCCCATCTCCGGGGCCCAGCCCCAACTTATTGGGGGAGGGGGGCTGCACGGTCCCACTCCCCAGGATGATTTTGCCCATGGGGACCCCATCTGCTGGGGCCCATCACATATCAGTGGGGAAAGGGGGCTACCCAGCCCCACTCCCTGGACTGAATTTAGCCCCGGGGAACCCATCCCCCAGGGCCCGGCTAGCCTCAATGTCCCCACGGTCCCAGCTGGCTCCCAGTCTCCTGCGAGAGCCAGTATTGGCCTTCTATGCAGGGAGCTGCTGGAAATACAGCTCTTTGTGTGCGAGAGCAATAGTGTCATCTCTTTGCCTGCCCGCAGATTGGGAGCATTTTGACAGCATTTTGACAGCTCCCCTTTGCTAGAAGTGGACTATTTGCCTTTGCTTGGCGGAAGCTGTCAGCTCTCGCCGAGCAAAAGCAAACAGCTATATCCCAGGGGTGGCCACATAGGAGATGGCCCTGGGGGAGTTGGTCATCCGTGGTGCCGTATATGGCCCGGGAGGGGAACCCCATCCTTCTTTTTTAATAAGTATTTTGCCCCAGGTAGGTGGTGATCCCCTGGGCCAGGGGTTTCGTGTGGCTCTCTATAAATATTTTTATTTATTGCCCCAGGGAGGTGGTGGTCCATGGGGCCTGGTGGGCTCTGTGCTCCCCCCGCAATAATATTAGCATCAACCCCGGGGAGGATGTGGTTCCCAGGGCATAAATAAGCCCTAGGAGGGGCGCCGCCGGCGCCCCACCTCCTTATTTAATGAAGGCAGTATGCCCCCCGGACCTGGCCCATTTTTAAATCACTGCGATATTTGTGAATATTTGCAAACTTTAGAGTGAATTTTAAAACAAATGCTTTTTTGCCCTGGAGGGGTCCCTCTGGGGCCATAGTGCCATAACTAGAGGGTCAGGATATTCGTACCCTTACTCCTTTTCTTTTCTTCTGCATTTGTTTTGGGACTCGGCTGAAGCCGAATCCCAAGATGGCTGCCAATACTTCCTGGTTGAAGTGTTGGCAGCCAATTAGAGCTCTGCATATCTGTGCACGAGCTTGTCATTTTCAGGAAGGCTTCGCAATCTTAGATATAAAAATTTGAATTACAGCCCAAATCTAGCTTTTGGTTCTGAAAGAGCCCTTTTTGTTATTTGGTCTAAATTGTTTCAGTAATTTTAGAGATATTAAAGGAAAACAAAATTTGTATATATGGCCAGAGCCTAAGCGCAGATTTCATGGTGCTGACAGCCATCTTGGGACCAATATACATGATAGCACCCAATTGAAATGCATTTTAGTGAACGGCAGGTTTTGAGGGTCACAAAAAGGAGACCGTATAATGGGTAATAATAGATTTTAGTTACAATATAAGTCATTTGTTGATGGTATCATACTAATTTTAGGAATGGTGGTATTTTCTCAGGTGATTTTACCCTGTGAAAAAGTATTTTGCTGGGATTTCATGAATCATGTTTGAGAGGAAACTGTTTTCCGATGATTTTCCCACAGAGGTTATGGAAGGTACTCCAAAAATAAAATGAGAAACAAAATTCTGTAAATTCATACTTTCTTCCTCAGCCATATGAGAATGAAGTCTGACATTCTCAGTAAATCATGAACTTCCAACAGGAGCAGCCTGTCAGTTGACTCCCTTGTGTTCTACTGCATCCTTCCAGAGTGTTCTAAAGAATAACTAGAGCGCTAACAGTCTTACTTATGAGAAAAGTATGGAACACCTGAAGGCATTTTCATTGAATCAAAATGGTAAAACTTAAAACATTTAATTTAAAAAGGAACAATGTGAAGGGGTTCAGTTTGTCATAAAAGTTATGTTCAGTGCTGTAAAAAGAAAAATTACAACACATTTTAAGTGAGTTCTCAAATATCTTCCTCTTCTATTTCATTAATACATTCTGACATGCAGACTGAAACATGCACTTTCAACGCCAGCAGCAGATTGCCAGTTAACTCCTGGGTGTTCAGCAGCTTTACTTCAGTGATCTAATGAGTAACTAGAGTGCAAACATTCTGAATTTATGCCAAAAATGTGGCATATCTGAACACCATCTTGATTGGAGTCGAAGTGGAAAATTGAAAACATTTTCTACTGAGGATACTGCAGTAAATGATGAAATTAGGGAGCTTCATAACAAATAACTCTATCAAGATGGCAACCAGAGAAAAAAGAGACCAAATATAGCACGCATATCACCCAAATGCAGCCCAAGTATAGCCCAATGACAGAAGTATGCCATACACTTAATTGTTTTTTTTTTGCAGTTTTATATAGCTCAGACTTGAGCCAAAGGTATTGGAGCACTTTACATGAACATCAGTTAAATTACACAAGGACACATTCATTTTGTTTTTTGCATAGTGAGATTAAGGGCCAGATGTAGGTAAATGCATGTTTGCGATTCCTTAATAGCGATTTTTAGGGAATCGCTATTAAGGAATCGCAAAATGCCATGTAGGTAGGAATCACAATATTTTTAGCGATTCCTTAATATTCCTTAATTGTGAATCGCAAATTGCGATTCGCAATTAAGGAATACCATCCCATTCATTCCTATGGGCCAAGAGGCCCATAGGAATGAATAGGTATTGCTCCCGCAATTTGCGAGTCACCAAGAGGCACTCGCAAATTGCGGGCGCAATTTCAAGGGTGCCAGGGTTCCAAAAGGACACCCTGTTGCACCCCTGAAATGTGCATGTGTGCACATGTGGCGCACATACATGCCCTAAGGGCATGAATGTGTGCCACATGGCACTTAAAAAAAGCAAAAAGTGCTTTTTTAAGGAAATCGCTAATTACCACCAACTTTAAGTTGGTGGTAATTAGCGATTCCTTAAGGCTAAAGTACACTTTCTTTTGTGCTACTTACATTGCATTTAAGGAATCGCAATTTGCGATTCCTTAAATGCAAGAGCAAAATAAGGAATCGCAATTTTGCGATTCCTTATTTTGCTAGTAGGTTTCAACTTACCTACATTACTCGCTGCCAAATAGCGAATTTCAGTGTTAGCGCTCGCTATTTGGCCACCTACATCTGGCCCTAAGTGATTTGCCCAGAATCACAGGATGTTGAGCTGACGATGAAACTTAAACCTGGTTCCCCAGTTGCAAAGTCGGCAGCTCTGGCCGTAACACCGCATCCTCTCCCACATATAATCAAGTGATCAACTGGATAAAAAACAAATAAAGACAGCAAATTGTTTAAAAGTGCTATGTCATTATTTGAGAACTCAGAAAATATGTCCTCATTTTAGCTGTTTAGAGCACTAACCATAATTTCTACGGGAATAAGACCCCCTCATGGTGGAGTGTGCAGAGACAACAAGTTGACCACGCTGGGGAGAAAGGAGGGCAGGGGCAACACACCAACAATGCAATACGTCCAAGAGAGGCTATGGCAATATAAAAGACCATTGAGGGCAGAAGGAAGAGGCAGTGGCAGTACAACCATAGATGCCAACAGGCTCAATTCAGGTAGGAGACTCCCGATGTTTTTAAGTCTAAAAGAGGTTTATTTATTTGTCGCCTGCCTGAAATCTCCTCATTTTCAATGTAAGTCAATGGAGAAAATCAATTCCCCAGGTTTTTTTTCCAAATCTCCCTCTTACCAAGTTCAAAATGTTGGCAAGTAAGGTAGTTTGGATCACCAAGGGCAGGAGGAATGGGGTAGGGAAATGGACTCGGATAACAGAGGGCAGGAGGGAGATAGGCAGGTGTACCAAACTGACAATACAGGCCAGGCATCAGGGGTCAGCAGCACAATACACCACAAAGGGCAAGTAGGACTGCAGTGCAGCACAACAGACCCTAGAAAACAATCGGGTGGGGACAGGGCCATGCACATGGGCAACAGAGAGCAGAGGGGAAAATGGAAGAGGCAAGGGCAGCAAGCTGACCATACAGGACAGAAAAGAGGGACAGTTGCAGCATAACGGACTATGAAGGGCAGGAGGGAGGGGGCAGGGGCATGACCATGGACCAGAAAAGGGAGGAGGGAGGGGAAAGCAGTCTGCACATGGAAAACGGAGGACAGGAGGCAAGGGGGTAGAGCAGAAGTAGCAATCTGACCATGGAGGGCAGGCGGAATGGGCACTGGAAGCACAATACACCATGGAGAGCAACAGTGAGACTATAATGGCATACACACAGGCAACAGAGGGAAGGTGGGAGGGGTAAAGGGCAGCAAGCTGACCACACAGGGAAGGTGGGAGAGCTGTGGCTGCACAGAAGACCATGCATGGCAAGCAGGAGGGTTAGTGGCAGCACAACGGCCATGGTGGGCAAGAGGGAGGGGGTAGGGGCATGCACAAATGATCATCGAGAACAGAAGGGAGGGATAGCGGTTGGGCACAGACAAAAGAGGTCAGGGGAAGGGGCTTCACAACAGACCACACAGGGCAGGCAGGAGGAGCAGTTGCAGCACAACAGAGCAGGGAGGGCAGAAAGATGTGGCAGCAGAATGGACCATGGAGGACAGGAGGGAGGGGAGAGAGACATGGAATTTGGACAGGCAGGGTGGAGGTGGCAGGGACAGGATGCAGCCTTCCGATCATGTTAGGCAGGTGGAAGGGGCAGTTGCAGCACAACAGAACACTCTGAGTAGATAGGAGGGGCATTGGCAGGTCTATGGAATACGGTGGGCAAAAAGGAGGGAGCAGGGGCATGCATACAATCTGGGGGTCCTCATGGATGACAACCTCCAGATGGACTCGCAAGCTAATAAAACAGTTAGTACTTGTCTCTCATTGTTAAGAGGATTACGCCAGATTCTCCCACTACTGCCTAGTGCTACTAGACCCTTAGTAGTGAGGAGTATAATTTTAAGTAGACTGGACTACTGCAACTCTCTGTATCTGGGAACACCGCACTCAGTGCTATTGAAGCTGCAGAGGATTCAGTCCATAGCAGCCAAACTGGCATTAAATAGGCAGCGTAGGTCTTCGACGACGGCAGCACTAAAGGACCTCCATTGGCTACCCATCAGGGAGAGAATTCAATTTAAATCTCTCTGTATCGTGTTCAGGGCAGTGCATGGTCTGGGTCCAATTTCTATGCAGGAGAAACTCACCTGGTACAATCCTGGGAGAAAACTTCGTTCTTCCAGTGCAAGTCTGGTAACCACCACTAGATTTAAGAAGACCAGGATGGGTGGCAGAGCATTTGGCATAGCTGCCTCACGACTCTGGAATGAACTCCCCTGCATATTAGACTAACTGACTCGCTGCTCTTATTTAGAAAAAGCTTAAAGACTTGGCTTTTCCCTAGGGATGAGTAATATGAATTTGAATTAGCGTACAGGCTATCTATTCTGCCTAGTGACAACTTGGTAAGTCGCAGTGCCAGGATACCCGTAGGGTGACAGTTTTTGCGCTATATAAATCTATGATACAATACAATACAATACAGACATCGGAGGGCAGGGGGAAGTAGAGTAGGGGAAGCAAGCTAAGCACATGGGCTAAGCAAGAGGGCAATGATGGTGCATAGAATTGGACAATGGAGGGCAGGAGGAGTGGGCAGGGACTTCAAGCTAAATGGAGGGAAGTGGAAGCACATTGGACCATGCAGGGCAGGAGGGAGGGGGATGGTGCATGGACTAGGATGACAGAGGGTAGGGAGGAGGTGGCTGGGGCAGCAAGCTAACTCTTTCTGGCAGGCAGGAACGGCAGTGACAGCACAATGGTCACACACAGTTGCAATGAGGGAGCAGGGTCATGGACTTGGACAATTGATGGCAAGGAGGAAGGGGACAGGAGCAGCAAGCTTGGGTGGGGGCAGCACAATGGCAGGCCAGGCACTGCATTCAACACCCCCACTGTGCATTGTATTGTGCATCTTACTTATTGTTAAAAAACCTTAGAAATTCACTGATCAAACCCAAAGGTGACAAGGACATTCTAGTTAGGAAATAAAACTAACAACAACAAGACGTTATAATTAGGCTCAGATTTTACTCATACAAAACCAGTGAAATTCAGCAGTTTTAGTTGCCTGAGCTAACTATAACTCACGTCCCGCAATGCACAGCTTATGAACTCACATTTTACATCACACATGACATGACCAGTGACATCACTCATGACATTACTGATGACATCTCAGATGACATCACTGATGACATCATTGATGACACCATCCAGTGATTGTGAGTGTTTTCTAAATGTTTATGAGTTTTAAACATATATACCAAGGTACTAAAAAAGTTAAATTACTATGCTTTGGGTACTACTAATGAGTGATAGTATTTCTAACATATATTATGTGCGTGACTATGTGACTGTATGTATCCATGTGTGAGTGATTGCCTGAGTAACTATATAGGTGTGTGAGTGGGTGTCTGAGTGGGTGTGTGAGTGGCTATGTGGGTGAATAAGTGAGTGTGTGAGTACCTGTATGGGCAAAAAAGTATGTGTGAGAGTAACTGTATGGGTGTGGGAGTAGATGTGGGAGTGTCTATGTTAGTGAGTGAGTGGGTGTATGAGGGGCTGTATGGGTGAGTGAGTTGCTGTGTCAGTGGTTGTAGGGGTCTGTGAGTCGATATATGAGTGGCTGTTTGGGTGACTACGTGGCTGTGTGAGTGGCTGCATGGGTGAGTGATTGTATGTGTAAGTGGCAGTATGGGTGTCTGAGTGGCTGATTGAGTGGGTGTTTGGTTAATTGATTGGTTGTGTGAGTGGCTGTATTGGAGAGTGAGTGTCTATGTGAGTAGCTGTATGGGTGAGTGAGTAGGTGTAGGGGTGAGTGACTGGGTGTGTGAGTGTTTGTATGGGTGAATAAGTGAGTGAGTGAATGGCTGTGTGAGTAGGTATATGGGAAGTGAGTGGCTGTGTGAGTGGCTGTATGGCTAAGTGAATGGGTATGCGAGTGGCTCTATAGATCAGTAGGTGGGTATTGGAGTGGTTATATGGGTGTGTGAGTGGGTGTATGAGTGATTGTGTGAGTGGTCCTGTGGATGATGTCATCAGTGATGTCATTCGATATTTCACCAGTGATGTCACTTGATCATGTCATGAGTAATATAATTTGTGAGGTCATAAGCAGTGCATTGGGGGCGTAAGATATAGTTAGCTCAGGTAACTATAACTGCTGAATTTCACTGGTTTTGTATGAGTGAAATCTGAGCCTACCTATAACCTCCTTGTAACCTTTGCTTTTTAGTGAATTTCTGAGTTTTTTAAAATTCTATTTCCTAATTATTACGTCATTTGTTTTTTTTAGTGAATGTATATTCATGCGCCGCCGTCCTGGATCCAACATGGCCCTGGGGACCGCCACCCTCCAGGGCTAGCTCCAGCAATATCCTGGGGTGCCCACCCCAGGGACATTGAAGTTTGCTATGGCTTGGCAGGACCACCGCTCCCTCCAAGCCATAGCAAACTCTGCTCTGCTTTGTGCAAGTGAGAGCATCAAAAATGCTCTTGCTTGCACGGAGCAGAATTGCTTTTGGAGAGAGGAAGCTGCATGTTTAGCAGCTCCCTCTGTCCATAAGCAATGCAGGCTCACGCAGGATTCTGGGAGCTGGCAGGGACTGTGGGCCTTCAGGCCTCCCCCACTGTCCCCAACATGAGCAACTGGGTTCCCTGGGCACCCAGTATTGTGGTCAGGCCCTGGGGTATGGGGTACCCGGGGCCAAAATCGACCCAGGATGAGGACCGCCTCGCTCCCCTTCCTTGTTTTAAAAAATAAAATAAAAAATAAAGGACAGGACCCGGGGAATGGGGTCTCTGGAGATAAAATCAGCCCAGTGAAGGGGAGCCACGCTCCCCCCATTCTTTAATAAAAAAATAGAAACGCCCGGGGATGGGGTCCCTGGAGCCGTAATCGGCCCTGGGAGGGGGGGCAGCGCAGCCTTCCTCCCCATTCTAAAAGTGCCTGGCCCCAGAGGATGGGGTCCCCAGGGACAAATATGGCCTAGGGAAGGGGGACCACACGGCCTCCCTTCCTTTATAATTTAAAAATAATTAAAACTCTACCAGCACAGGATGCCCTGCCCCCTTTTTGCCACACTCTGCAATGGTGCCTCCTGGCGTGCTGCTGGTTAGGGGATGAAGTCCCCTTGGCTGCTGAGGGTCCTTAAGGGCCAACAAGTACTCCAGTAAGTCCCACACAGCGGGATTGCTGAGAGGTGATTGGAGACCATGCCCCCTTTCTCTACCACTCTGCAAACACTACTCTTGGTGCACTGCTGGTGGGGGATGATGTCCCTTTGCTTCTGAGGACCTCAGGACTAAAGTGAACTTCTTCTCCCAACCAGCAGTGCACCAGGAGGTGTGTTTGCAGAGTGGTGGAGAAAGGGGGGCATGGTCTCCAACAACCTCTTAACGATCCAGCTGTGTGGGACTTACTGGAGGTAACAGGAATGGTAGATTGCCTCCAAGGACCCTCAAGAACCAAGGGTACTTCATCCCCCAACCTGTACTGTGCCAGGAGGTGCATTTGCAGAGAGGTGGAAAAAGGGGGCCTGGCCTTCAAAGACCTCAAAGCAATCCCACTGTGTGGGAATTACTGGAAGTAACAGGAGGGGTAGTTATCCCGCAAGGACCCTCTGGAGCCAAGGGGACTTTATCCCCCAGCTAGCAGTGTGCCATCCTCCTTGGCAAACTCAACTTTCACATGGGCAACCCCAATGAGAAAAACACCTCATCCCTGATGGAAAACCTCACCTTCGTCAGACTCAAACAATGGGTCACCTCCCCAACCCACTCAGCAGGACACATGCTCGACGCCATCTTCTCCGCCAGCGACAACATCACCTTCAGCCACACCACCGAGCTACTATGGACTGACCACTGCTGCACCCACTTCACCTTCACCAAACACACCGCACACCACCACACCCACTGCTATCCTCGAAGAAGTTGGAACAAGGTCACTCAAGAGCAGCTTACCACCTCAGCAAAACACCCCCACTGACTTCCACGGACGCTAACACCGCAGCACGCAGCCTCCGCTGTTGGATCTCCAACTGCATTAACACTCTGGCTTTCCTGAAGAAAGCACCAAGAAAGTGACACTCCACGAAAGACAGCTGGTTCTCTCCCCCCTTCATGAGGCCAGACGCACCTGTAGATGGCTCGAGACGAGATGGAGGAACAGCAAAACACCCTCAACATCATGAAGAGCATCTACTCCAGAGCATCCTTAGACCCCTGCCCGCCCCATATATTCAACAGAGCCAGAACGACCATCGCCCCCGAACTATGGCGCACCATCAACTGCTCCATCAAAGAGATCAACCCCTTGTTTGAAGAAACCCTCTGCAGACCCGACAGAGCTCAAGAACTTCAGACCCATTTCTCTTCACCCCTTTCCAGCCAAGATCATTGAGAAGGCCATCAATGCACAACTTTCCGTGTTCATCGAAGCCAGCCACATCCTGGACCTCTCTTAATCTGGATTCCGAAGCAACCACAGCACTGAGACCACCCTCCTCGCTTCCTCAATCAAGTTGAAACTGCAGCCCTCATCCTCCTGGACCTCTTGGCCACTTTTGATACCATTTCTCACTGCACCCTATGCACAGACTTCCTGACACCGCATCCGCGACAAAGCCCTGGAATGTATCCGCTCCTTCGTTACCGGCCGAACACAGAAAGTCAGACTACCACCATTTCTCTCTGAACAACTTTCACGACGGGTTGAAGGCCGTCACCACCTGGATGAAGAACAGCTGCTTCAAGCTCAAATCTGAGAAGACTGAAGTCTTCATCATGGGCTCCACCCCCACCGCTTGGGCCAACTCCTGGTAGCCCACAGCACTTGGAACCCCCCACACTCACAGACCACGCACGGAACCTCAGCATCATCCTGGACTCCTAGCTCACCATGAGCTGCCAGATCAACGCTGTCTCATCATCATGCTTCCACATGCTACGCCTGCTCCGAAAGATCTTCAAGTGGATCCCCATCGAGTCCAGAAATACGGTCACCATGCACTCATCAGCAGCAAAATCAACGGCTGCAACGTACTCTACGCCGGCATCACCCGGAAACTCCTCAAGAAACTGCAGAACATTCAGAACGCCTCTGCCAGACTCCTCCTCAACATCCCCCGCTGCAGCCACATCAACAGCCACCTGAGAGACCTCCACTGGCTCCCAGTTAACAAAAGGATCACTTTCAAGCTCCTCACACACGCCTACAAAGCCCTACATGAAGCAGGACCTGCATACCTCAACCACCGCCTAGCATTCCTTGCACCCACCAGAGATCTCTTTCTCTGCCCAACTTGCCATGGCTACTGTCCCACGTATCTGCAAGACCATGACCAGAGGAAGATCCTTCTCCTACCTCGCAGCAAAGACCTGGAACACCCTGCCTCCCCACCTCAGGCAATCACCGTCACTGCCTTTGATGGACCAGCAGTTCTCCCTATCCACCCCAGCACCTTGAGACCCTTACGGGTAAGTAGCTGCACTTTATAAACCCTGATTGATTGATTAAAATGAGCGGTGTCCCAAAACACACTTGCACTCCAATGCATTTTACATAGACTTTTGTACTTCAAGTAGCGGCAAAATGGCTGAACGGATTCTAATGAAATTTAACAGCAATGTACATTAGACTATGTAGATGATTCTTCTTGCTATTGCCAGTGATGTTATGAAGTGGGTATGAAGTTATAGGAGCCAACAACTTAGTGATATCTGTAAAGCACAATACTACTAAAAGTAGCAAGGAAGCCCAATAAATAAACTAAACTGCATATGTAAAGTTTCAGATCTACTCCATAAAAAACTCTAAGAATAATTTATTGGTTTCTGGCTCGCACAATAATAACTGTGCTGAACAAGCCAAACAAAAACATCTCCCTTAAGCACTCCTGTGCAACAAAATGAAAAAGTTACCTAGCAGTGTGCTACACAAACTACTTGGAGGGCATGACAATTGACCACAAGGAAAAAAGATAATCTCAATTTTTATAACAGCAATAATGATTGTCTTTCATTTACTTTAGACTTCATATATAGAACAATCCCACCAAAAGTGCCAGGGAAGCCCAAAAAATAAACTAGACTTCATATGTAAAGTTCAATTATTACTACATGAACAAGTAAAAGGTACATTTATGGTCACATGATTATGTAAACCAATGAACAAATACATAACAAATACAATAGATAAAAAGAAAGAAATTACATTAAACCTGATTGCCACTCTGTAGTTATAGTTATTATTCCCAGAGATAGGAATTCTTTGGATTTTAGCTCCCTAGTAACTTTCCACCCTTTTGACAAATCACCACAAAAACTTTTCAGAACCAATAGCATTTTCTGCAGTTTGAGATGTTGCAAATTTTTGTGGTGAATCCTTAAGAGGGTGCAAAGATAAAAGGGGGATCTCAAAACGCATTTTCCTACCAATGCATTTTCCATAGACTGTTGTATTTGATGTAGCATGAAACCGGCTGAATGGATTTTCATGAAATTTGGCAGGATTATACATTATGGTGCACAGATGATGCATTTTGGGTACTGCAGTTAAGTAGGGTAAGTATTTTATTAAGTTATAAAACATTTAAACTTAGTGATATCTGTCACAAGGTGTACTTTCGTGGAATTTCACAAAAATTAATTAAACTACCATGGTACATGGCAGTAAACTTATTTAAAAGTGTATAAATACATTTCTCTATCTATTACCACTTTAATAAAGTGGCAGTGGGTAGGGGCCTACTACTTACCTATAGCTAAGGCCCTAACACTGAACACAGCCAAAGTGTAGTATAAACATTATGGCTGCCTTTTCATTCTCTAAATACAGCCTTTACCCAATTATACACTGCCTTTTTTTCGCCATGTACCACAGTATACTGCAAAGTTTCTGCGCTATACCATGGCCCAAAATATAACTAAGGCCTAGTTATATTATTGGATTTGGGTACCTTTGCACCGCACATGGTGTCGCATGGGCAATGCAATACTTAAGTCAAATTTACAAAGCAATGCAAGGCCACCATGCATGGCCCTGAATTGATTGATAAATCTGGAAAAATGCAAAGCAGCGCAATTCACTGTTTTGCCTTACTCTGCACACCATAATCTACATCGCAGCTAAGTCACATGCATCCGTATACCACAGCACTGTACTCCACTCCACTATATGGTATTCAACTCAATGCCACTCCATTCTACGCCTCTCCACTGTAGGAGATTCCACTCTACGCCACTCCACTCTATGCTATTACACTGTATGCAACTCCACTGTACGCCACTAAACTCTACACTCTTACACTGTACGCACCTCTACTCTACACCACTCCAGTCTACGTCACTCCACTGTACGCCACTCCACTTGAAGCTACTCCACTATGCGCTATTCCACTCTACTCCATTCCACTGTTTGTCACTCCACTCTACACTATTCTACTCCACTCTACAACACTCCACTGTACGCTATTCCACTGTATGACACTCCACTGTACGCTAATATACTATACGCCATTCCAGTGTATGGCACTCCACTCCACGTCACTTCATTCTACGCTATTCCATTGGCCGTCACTAAAATGTATGTAATTCCACTGTATGCTATTTCACTCTACCCAACCTCACTGTATGCCACCCCAGTCTACACCACTCTACTGTATGCCACTACACTGCACTGTACAATTCTCCATTCTAACCCACGCCACTCTACGCTATTACACTGTATGTAACTCCACTATACGCATCTTAAATGTATGCCTCTCCACTGTATGGCACTTTGCTATACACTACTCCAGTATATGCTATTCTACTGTATGCCACTCCACTATACAAAATTCCAATGTATGTTATTTCACTGTATTCTACTACAATGTTTACTACTCCACTCTATGCTACTCCATTGCATGCCACTCCAATCTACCCCACTCTATTCTACACTATTACATTGGACTCCACTCCACTGTACACCACTTCACTTTGCGCCCCTGCACTATACACTACTCCACTATACACTATTCCACTTTATGCCGCTCCATTGTGCACCACTCCACTCTACGCTATTCCACTGTATGCCACTCCACTATATGCTACATCACTCTACGCCACTCTATTGTACACCACTTCATTCTAAGCCACTCCATTCTACGCTAGTCCATCGGACGCCACTTCACTCTGCCCCACTCCACTATATGCTATTCCACTCTGCCCTACTATACACCAGTCCAGTCTACACTATTCCTCTGTACACTTTATGCTATTCCACTCTGCCCTATTCCACTCTACTCCCTTCTACACTCCACTGTACTCTACTTTACGCTGTTCCACTGTACACTACTCCACTCTATGCTATTACACTGTATGCAACTTCAATCTTTGCCACTCTATTGTATGGTATTCCACTCTACCCCACTCTACTGTATACTATTACACACTACCGCCCCCCACAATACACCACTCCAGTCTACGCGACTTTATTGTACGCCACTCTACTGTACACTACAACACTGTACAATATTACACTCTACGTCACTCAACTGTCGGTCACTCCAGTCTACGCTACTCCACAGTATGCCACTCCACTCCACTTTACACTACCCACTATATCCAGTTTATGCCACTCCACTCTATGCTACTCCACTCTATGCCACTCCTGTGTACTCTCCTCCACTCTACATAACTGTAACCTCAAAACTCTTCTACACTCTGCCATTCTGTTAGATTCTACGCTACTTTATCTCTGCACACTTCACTGTCCACATTTGTACTCAACTCTATGCCATATACTCCATTGTACAACACTCTACTCCACTCTACAACAGCTTCCAACACTGTACAACATAGCACTCCACTTTACTCTATGAGATACCACTACAATTTATAACAGTTTCTTCAACTTTACGCTACGCCAATTCAATGTACATCGACCCACTCTACTCTAATCCACTGTACCCTACTCCACTGTACACCACTCCACTGTACACCACTTCACTCTACTCTATTCCACTATATGCCACTCCACTCTTCTATACTCCACTGTACAGTGTTCCACTATATGCTATTCCACTATATGATACTCCACTTTATGGTGATCCACTCCATGCCACGCCACTAGAGTGTACACCATTCCACTCTACACCACTCCAATGTAACACACTCTCCTCCACTCTATATATCTACAGTCTATAAAAGTCTACCACACTTTATGGCACTCTATAACATTCTATGGCACTCTATCCCTGTACTCTCCACTGTCAAACTTCATACTCCACTCTATGCTCGTATACTCCATTGTACAACACTCTATTCCACTATTCGACACTTTTCTATATGACACAGCACTTCACTCTACTGTACAAGACCCCACTTCAATTTATAACAATTTACTACCTACACTATGCCACTATAATGTAGTGTACATCACTTTCCAATACTGTACAACAGGTCGCTACACTCTAATGTACAACACGGTACTCCAAGTTATGACACTTTACTTCACTGTATGCTACACCACTCCACTCTACTGCACTCCATGACACTATACTCAATGACACTTTACTCCACTCTACACTACACCACTCCAGTGCAGTTCACTCTACCATACTCTACTCTGCTACACTTTATCCCACTCTACGCTACTGTACCATTCTCCAGTCTATGCCATTCCACTTTCGGACACTCTACTGCACTGTATGCAACTTCACTCTACAACACCGTACTACACTCTATGACACTCTACTCCACTGTATGCTTATTCACTCTATTTCACTGTACTACACTGTAGACACCCCACGACACAGCACTCAATTTCACTCAGTGATACGCCTTTCCACTATATAACACAGCACTCCACTCTACGACACTGTCCTCCACTGTACTCTACGACACTCCAGTTAATGATACTCCACTATACGACACACTACTTCACCCTACTCACTCTAAAGCACTCTACTCTATGACAGTCTATGACACCCTACTGTACTGTTCAACACACCAGTCCAATGTACAAATCGCTGCTCCAGTCCACAATACCTGACTCCACTATATGAGACATCATGCCAATGGACTATAAAACACTTTACTACACTGTACGAAACACCACTATACTCTGCTCTACTCCACTCTATTCCAATCTACAATACTCCACTTTATGACATTATACTTTACAAAACTCTCCTCCACTGTACTGTACGACACTCCACATAACAAATCTCCACTTACGACATTGGACTCTCAGATTTAAAACACATTTTTATTTTTAAAAACCTTGAAAATCATTGAAAATAACAAAGGTTAAAGCTTAGTTATAGTTAGGAGAACTTTTTTTCACTATACACACCAAGCTTAAACTACACTAACTTCAAAAATTCTATCGTTATATTTATAACTTTCATTTACAATATATCCACCACCTTCAAATTATAAGTAGCGTACCTCATTACACACTCTTTTCAGCTCACTAACCAGACAACACTAACTATAACTTGCCACTCTACCAGGTACTCTGTTCTCACAAATAATGATACTCCACTGTACAACACTACACTTTACAAGATTGTCCATCGATCTACTGAACAATACTGCATCCGACAACACTGAAGTGTACATCACTCCACTTTATGCCACTACATTCTACAACAGTCTGCTACACTCTATGCCACTTTATGCTACTCGACTTGATGACACTCCATTCCACCACACTCCATTTTACAACACTCCAGTTGACAATACTTCACTGTAAAACACTCATCTCTACTTTTTGACACACCACTACACTGTATATCACGCCACTCCACTCTACTATACTCCACTTCACGAAACAACACACCATGCCACTCCACTGTATAACACTTTATTCCCATGTATGCTTCCTCACTCCACTTTACTCCACTCCTCTCGATTCCACTCTACAATACTCCACTTTACGACACTAGACTCTACAACACTCTCCTTTACTGGACTGTACTGTACTGTACTACACTCCACTTTCCAACACTTCAATAAATGCCACTCCACAATGCGATTTGAAACATATTTTAATTAAAAAATAAAAAACATTAACATACAATGAAAAAATAAAGATTAAAGATAATTTATAGTTAGAAATACCTTATGTATTCTTTCTGTACAAAACCAACTTAAAATACACAAACATTATGAATTATAAAGATCGAATTATGACTTCAATTTATAATTTATGCACCACCTTCAAATAACTATAAGTCGGGCACCTCCGCAAACAGTCTTGTCATCTGACTCACCACACTAAATTAACTATAACGCATGCCTTTTCCATACACTGGTTATACCCTTGTATACTACATCACTTATTGCAGGTGAGATTATTGCATTTATAACACTTATAACGTTTCAAATGGCATATATGTCAGAACACAGTGCATGGTACAGTGGGCAGTTATAGATAGGATTGTTTGTTTAGCGAGCTGAAAAGAGTGTGTAACGAGGTGTGCTACTTCTAATAATTTGAAAGTGGTAGATAAATTGAAAATAAAAGTTCTAACTATAACTGTAGTATTTTTAAAGTTTGTGTAGTTTAAGCTTGGTTTAGACATGGAAATAGGTTTCCCTACATGTACCTAAGCTTTAAGCTTTGTTTTTTTCATTGAATATGTATACACATATATACAAACACACACACACACACACACACATATATATAAGGTCGCCAGTAGGTAGTTATAGTTAGGACCTTGTTTCTATTCAAAAAACGTTTTTTCTTTTCCCAGTATCTTTGGCCCCATTTGACGAATCTTTGCAAAATCTTCAAAACTAATGCCCTGCTCAGGTCAGCTCCTGTCTTGAAAGTTTCGGGGTGATTCGTCAAGTAGGGGCTGAGAAAAAAGGGGGGTCCCAAAACACTTTTTCTCCACATTAATTTCCATAGGAAACTTTTGTCGCGGCTACAGCCCGAACTGCTGAACGGAAATACACCAAATTTGAGAGGTAGGTCTTGGTTCAGAGTGCACTCTTTGCTTTAAATGGTGTAAATCCGTTCAGTAGTTCCTGAGAAATTCATATTTAAAAAAATATTAGTATCTGGTGACCGCGGTGGATCCGCGAACCCTCCTGAGCATGAGCTTGATTCTGATTGGCTGCCAACACTTCAAACCAAGAAGTGTTGGTAGCCATCTTGTGACTTGGTTGAACCGAGTCACAAGCAAAAAGGTGAAATAAGGATTAAAAACAAGAAAAGGGGTCTGCTCAGGGGGTCCCAAAAAAGCATTTTTTTAAAAAAGATTTTTGTCCGGATTCGCATAGGGTCCGTGAATCCGGCTGAAAATTGTAAAAAAAAAATGAAAAGCGGACTGCCATGCTTCGTTTGTTTTAAGCCCTCAGGTGGGCCAGGTCCCGGGGGCAATGCATAATTATGTTGCAGGGGCCTGCAGGGCCCCCGCTGCCCCGGGGACTGCCACCTCTCCAGGGCTACTTTTAAAAACTAAGTGTTGGGGGGCTCGAGCCTGGTACCTCCTGTAAGTCCTACACAGCGGTATTCCTGAGTGCTGGTCGGAGGACCTGCCCCCTTTCTCCACCACTCTACAAATGCAACTACTAGTTAAAGAAGCATTTGCAATGTAATAGGTCTCGCATTTGCTGGAGTTAGAGCTATTGGTGTTGTAAATGTAAAAGTTTTTTACGAATGTTTTTTGGAGTGGAGTGGATGTACGTTGTGTGTAGTGGAATTTTGTGGTATGTTATGCAATGAAATTATGCGGATAGGAAGTATGTGGTATTTAGTGTATAGTAATTATGTAGAGTGGGATTATGTGTTATGGAGAGAAATTATGTGGTATGGTAGTCTGTGTTGTGGAGTGGTAACCTCGGGTTTAGTCTTCCTCGTTTCCATAGAAGTTAAACTATAAACTCAATGAGACAAAAAAAAGAAGGAACCACTGAGGAGCACTTCTGGACCTAGTCAGAGGTATGAGCAGGGACACTGGAATTATGCGTCTGTTTGGCTGCACTGACTTTCGCACAGTTATACATTTTCTGCATTTACCACATAATCCATCATCTGCTGCATTATCTGCAGATTTGATAAAAAAAACCTTGTTTCTGGCTCAAACTGCTCAAACGTTACCAAAAATGAAGCGACAAATGTTACATCGTGGTGGAAGGCCCTTTGCAAACAGAGGGGCAGATTTACAATGAAAGTGATTCAGTGCATTTGGCAAGCCATTTGGCTGCGCCGCACTGAGTCACTTTCAAAGTACAGGGATACAACATATTTACAACAATATGTCCCATCTCTGTGCTTCCCCTTGCGCTGGCACACAAACTGCAGCCATGCGCCAGCGCAGGCACCCTTGCACCATGGTGCAAGGATCCCTGCGTCGTGGGGAGATTGTTTTTGCGCAGGAAGGGGCACCTTCCTGCACAAAAACAATCACTACAGGCATTTTCATCTTTCAATGCGTGCTGTAGAATGCAGCACGCTTTGAAAGAGAAAAAAAATAGGAGAAATGAAAACATTTCTCCTCGTTGCGCCTCCCTACGCTTCCCCTGGGGAGGCGTAGCATTCACACGCATTTACAGATTTACGATTCCTCGTAAATCTGGAAATGTGTTTGGTTCCATGGGTTTTGCGTGGGAAACCCACAGCAACACCCATGGAACGCCCCTTCCACACAAAGTGCTGTGTGTAAAGGGGCCATATTTACAAGGACAGGAAAAGTCACGCAGGGTGGCTTTTCCTGTCCTTGTAAATATGGAGCAGTACAATGTGCCACCAGTATGTCACAAAAAGCGACGTACTGGTGGCGCAGGGGGCTGGTAAATCTGCCCCATAGAATGGTCACCTGTTACTTATTGCTAAATGTGGGTGTTAAATTGGTACTAATGGTGTGCAAACCACTCTTGCTTCTTTCTGCACCTCTCTTCCTTCTTTCTACATTTCTCTTGCTTCTTTCGGCGCCATTCTCCCTTTTTCTGCACTTCTCTTTCCTCTTTATGCACATCTCTTCTGTTTTCTGCATCTCCCTTCTTTCTGCAACTCTCTTGCTTCTTTCTGCACCTCTCTTCCTTCTTTCTTCTGCACCTCTCTTGCTTCTTTCTGCACTTCTGTTCCCTCTTTGTGCACCCTCTTCCCTCTTGCTTCACCTCTTGGCTCTTTTTCACCTCTTTTGCCTCTTACTGCACTTCTCTGCCTCTTTCTGCACCTCGCTTGCTTCTTTCTGCACTTCTCTTGCTTCTTCCTGCACCTCTCTTGCTAATTTCTGCACCCCTTTTCTCTCTTTCTGCACACCTCTTTTCTGCACCTCTGTTGCCTGTTTCTGCACCTCTCGTGCCTCTTTCTGTACTTCTTTTCCCTCTTTCTGCACTTCCTTTGCATCTTTCTGGATTTCTGTGGCTTCTTTCTGCACCCCTCTTGCCTGTTTCTGCACCTCACTTGCATCTTTTTGCACCTCTCGTGCCTCTTTCTGCACCTCTTTTGCCTCTTTCTGCACCTCACTTGCCTCTTTCTGTACTTCTCTTGCTTTTTCTGTACCTCTCTTGTTTCTTTCTGCAACTCTTCTGCCTCTTTCATCACTTCTCTTGCTTCTTTCTATACCTCTGTTGCTTCTTTCAGCACTTCTCTTGCCTCTTTCTGCACTACTCTTGCCTGTTTTGGCACCTCTCTTGCCTCTTTCTGCACCCCTGTTTCCTCTTTTTGCACCTCTACTGCCTGTTTCTGCACCTCTCTTGCCTCTTTCTGCACTTCTCTTGCCTCTTTCTGCACCCCTCTTCCCTCTTTCTGCACCCCTGTTGCTTCTTTCTACTCTTCTCTTGCTTCTTTCTGCAGTTCTCTTGCTTCTTTCTGCACCCCTCTTGCCTCTTTCTGCACCCTTCTTGCCTCTTTCTTTCTGTACCTCTTTTGCCTCTTTCTGCATGCTTTTGCCTCTTTCTGCACCCCTCTTGCCTCTTTTTGTACCTCTGTTTGTTCTTTCTGCACTGCTCTTGCTTCTTTGTTCACCTGTCTTACATATTTTTGCACCCCATTGCCTCTTTCTCCACCCCTCTTCCTTCTTTCTGCACCTCTCTTGCCTCTGTCTGCACCCCTATTCCCTTTTTCTGCACCTCTTTTGCATGTTTCTGCAACTCTGTTTCCTTTTTCTGCACTTCTTTTGCCTCTTTCTGCACTTCTCTTGCCTCTTTCTGCACCCCTCTAGCCTCTTTCTGCACCCCTATTGCTTCTTTCTCTACCTCTCTTGCCTCTTTCTGCACCTCTCTTGCCTCTTTCTGCACCACACGTGCCTCTTTCTGCACCTCTATTGCTTTTTTCTGCACGTCTCTTTTTTATTTCTGCAACTCTCTTGTCTTTTCATCACTTCTCTTTCTTCTTTCTATACCTCTGTTGCTTCTTTCAGCATTTCTCTTGCCTCTTTCTGTACTTCTCTTGCCTGTTTTGGCACCTCTCTTACCTCTTTCTGCACCCCTGTTCCCTCTTCTGCACCTTTCCTGCCAGTTTCTGCACCTTTCTTGCGTCTTTCTGTACCTGTGTTGGTTCTTTCTGTACTTCTCTCGCTCTTTCTGCACCCTTCGCGCCTCTTTCAGCACCTCTGTTGCTTCTTTCTGCACTTCTCTTCCTTCCTTCTGCACCCCTACTGCCTCTTTCTGTACCTCTCTTGCCTCTTTGTGCACCTCTCCTGCCTTTTTCTGCACCCCTCTTGCCTCTTTTTGCACCTCTGTTGGTTCTTTCTGCACTGCTCTTGCTTCTTTCTGCACATCACTTGCCTCTTTCTGCACTTCTCTTGCTTCTTTTTACACCTCTGTTGCTTCTTTCAGCAATTCTCTTGCCTCTTTCTGCACTTCTCTTCCTTCTTTCTGTACCCCTCCTGCCTCTTTCTGTACCTCTCTTGCCTCTTTGTGCACCTCTATTGCTTTTTTCTGCACGTCTCTTTTTTATTTCTGCATATCTCTTGTCTTTTCATCACTTCTCTTTCTTCTTTCTATACCTCTGTTGCTTCTTTCAGCACTTCTCTTGCCTCTTTCTGTACTTCTCTTGCCTGTTTTGACACCTCTCTTGCCTGGTTCTGCACATCTCTTTCCTCTTTCTGCACCCCTGTTCCCTCTTTCTGCACCTCTACTGCCTGTTTCTGTACCTCTCTTGCCTCTTTCTGCACTTCTCTTTCCTCTTTCTGCACCTCTGTTGCTTCTTTCTGCACTTCCCTTGCTTCTTTCTGCACATATCGTGCTTCTTTCTGCACCCCTCTTGCCTCTTTCTGCACCCTTCTTCCCTCTTTGTGCAGCTCTCTTGCCTCTTTCTGCACCACTCTTGCTTCTTTCTGCACCCCTCTTACCTCTTTCTGCACCTATTTTGCTTCTTTCTGTACTTCTCTTGCCTCTTTCTGTACCCCTCTTGCCTCTTTCTGCACCTCTGTTTGCTCTTTCTACACTGCTCTTGCTTCTTTGTGCCCCTCTCTTGCATATTTCTATACCCCTCTTCCCTCTTTCTGCACCTCTCTTGCCTATGTCTGCTCCCCTCTTCCCTCTTTCTGCACCTCTTTTGCATGTTTCTGCAACTCTGTTGTCTCTTTCTGTACTTCTTTGCCTCTTTCTGCACTTCTCTTGCCTCTTTCTGCACCCCTCTAGCCTCTTTCTGCACCCCTATTGCTTTTGTCTGCACCTCTCTTGCCTCTTTCTGCGCCTGTCTTGCCTCTTTCTGCACCTCATGTGTCTCTTTCTGCACCTCTGTTGCATTTTTCTGCACGTCTCTTGTTTCTTTCTGCAACTCTCTTGTCTCTTTCATCACTTCTCTTTCTTCTTTCTACACCTCCGTTGCTTCTTTCAGCACTTCTCTTGCCTCTTTCTGCACTTCTCTTGCCTGTTTTGGCACCTCTCTTGCCTTTTCTGCACCTCTCTTGCCTTTTTCTAAACCTCACTTCCTTCTTTCTGCATCCCTCTTGCCTCTTTCTGTACCCTTCGTCCCTCTTTCTGCACCTCTCTTGCCTCTTTCTGCACTTCTCCTTCTTCTTTCTGCGCCTTCCTTCCTCTTTCTGCACATGTCCTACCTATATAGGCATAGTTAAAAATTAGAATTTAAAAAACCTTGGAAATTCAATGAAAAAACCGTAGGTTTTAGGGACCTTATAGTTAGGAATTAGCATTTAAAAAACCTTAGAAATTCACTGAAAAAAACACAGGTTTCAGGGACGTTATAGTTAGGCTGACATTTCACTCATACAAAACCAGAGAAATTCGGCCCTTATGGTTAGCTGAGCTAACTATAACTCGCACCCCCGCAATGCACTGCTGATGACGTCACATATTACATCACGCATGACATGGTCAGTGACATCACTGATGGCATCACTGATGACATCACAAATGACATCACTGAAGACATCATCCAGTGACTGAGTGTTTCTAAAAAGTTTAAGAATGTTATATATATATATACGTCAAGGTGTATTGAAGATTGAGTGGGTGTATGAGTGTCTGAATGGATGATTTAGTGGGTGCCTGACTGACTGTATAAGTGAGTGATTGAACATGTCTTAGTGAATGCATTGGTGAATGACTAATCTGTGTGAATGTCTATATCAGTCTGTCAGTTGGAGTGTAAGTGGCTGCATGGGTTGGTGAGTAGCTATATGAGTGTCTATATGGGTTAATGATTGGTTATCTGAGTACCTGTATGGGTGCCTGAGGGTCTGTGTGGGTGGGTGGGGGGTGTGACTCCCTGCATGGATGTGTGAGTAGATATTCACTGGGTGTATGGGTTCATGGGTGTGTGTGCGAGGGGCTGTATGCATGAGTGAGTGTGCGTATGGCTGTGTTCATAAGTGAGTGGATATCTCAGTGGTATATATGTAACTACATATGTGAAAGGCAGTATATGAAAGTGTTGGAGTATATAAGTGACTATATGTGAGAGTGAGGATTGTGAGAGTGACTGTATGGATGAGTGTGTGCTTGTGTCAGTGATTGTGTAAGAGAGTAAGTATGTGTTAGTATCTGTATGAATAAGTGAGGTGGTGTGTGTATAACTGTTTAGGTGAGTAAATGGCAATGTGAATGATTATTTGCATGACTGACTAGGTGTGTGAGTAACTCTATGGGTGAGTGGCAGTGTGTGAGTGTCTGTAAGGGTATATGATTACATATATCAGTGGCTTTATAGATGAGTGACTGCATGAATGACTGACTGTATGGGTGAGTAAGTGGAAGTGTGTACACCAATGAATTAGTGAGTTGCCTTCCTCAGTGTCAACAATTAATAACATTCTGTCCATGTTTTAAATAAAGTTTTGTAATGCAAGCTAACCGGAAGTCAGTGACAGTGAAAGTGTCCAACAATACACATTCTGCTAATTATCAGGATAGCGTGGCGGCCATCTTAGAGAGTCTAATTCTCTAAACATACATAGGGTGATGATCTCCTAGTTGAAACATAAATCATTTTACAAATTGATATAACCACTTTGTTGTCAAAAGAAATGCACACCCTTAGTAAATATATATTCATCATATGTGTGTCTACTCCAAATTTCTTACAAACGACAAAATGTCACACCTACTTTACCACCATTATTTTGTCCTGTATGGGCCACAGCAGCCACTGTCCTTATTATGCACATAACAATTAAATAAAAATGAAAATTATAATAACAATTAAAAACAGATCTCGGTGCAGCCAAATTGATTATCTCTATACTCATTTTCTCCCAGTTCATTCCTGTGAGATCATTGACCTTAACTAAATCATATTCTATATAGGGTAAGACAATAGTGCATTCCCAAATTCCATAGAAGGTTTTTACACTTTATGGCATTTGCTGTCACCATAACTTAAGGGCCCAATATTACTTCTTATCTCTCATTAATCTAGCCCGAAATGGGCAACTGAACCAATGTTCTGGATAGATACCTAGTTATGGTGTGTGTGTCAGAGTCCTAACCTATATGGATCCACATCTCTTCCTCATTATTTAAACCTCTGGGGGCCTTGCTTTGCAACTGTATGATGTATTTCGATTCTAGGGTGCGTAATTTCCTCACCCTATCTCCACCTCTTTCTTCCTTTTCTACCTGGTCTAGGCAGGCATGTGGAGCGATGGCGGGGGGTATGGAGTTGTGGCATATATATATATATAAATATATATATATATATATATATATATATATATATATATATATATATATATATATCCTCACCAAACACAGTCTGGAAGTCCAGGGCTCACAATGTGTGGCGGTCCTGGATGGGCTCCGGTGTCCCACAGTATTCCACAACGATTTCCCACATTAAAGGAAATACCAGGACTCTCCGGGAGGCTTTGTTACTTTATTAGCAAAAAATGCCTCTGCACCAATGCTTTTTGCCTTTTGGCTTGATTACGGTGTCAAACCGTGATCAAGCTGAAAGGCGAAATGCATTGGTGCAGGCCACGTCCCCTTTCTCCACCACTCTTCAAACGCGCCTCATGGAGCTAACTTGGTTGGGTGATGAAGTTTTTTTTTTCCTTTCCAAAGTGAAGGGGGCCATGCAGCCCTCCCTCCCCAGGCAGATTTCAGCCACGGGGACCCCATCGCCCAGGGCACAGCCATTAAAAAAAACATTTTAAGGAAGGGGGGGCCACGTGGCCCCCCTTCCCTGGGCCAGTTTTGGCCCCAGAGACACCATCTCCCGTGGCCTGCCCTGTATTACATTTTTTATTTTTTGGAGGGGGGCCACGCACCCTGCCTCCTGAGGCCAATTTCAGCCCCGGGGACCCCATCCCCCAAAGCCAGGCCTTATGTTTTAAAAAACAAATGGGTAGGGGAGCCTGCGCAGCCCCCCTACCTGGGCCGATACTGCCCCGGGGACCCCATCCCCCGAGGATTAACCATGAGGTTGGGGACCGTGGGGGGAGCCTCGAGACCCCCACAGTCCCTGCCGGCTCCCCGCCTCCTGCGGAAGCCGGCATTGATTTTGGGCAGAGGGAGCTGCAAACATGCAGCTCTCTCTGCCCAAAAGCAATTCTGCTCCTCTTCATGGAAGCAAGAGCATTTTTCCTGCTCTCGCTTCCGTGAAGCGGACCAGAGTTTTCTATGGCTTGGCAAAAGCAGTGCTCCCACCAAGCAAGAGAAAACTGCAATGTCCCGGGGTGGGCACCCCGGGAAATTGCTGAAGCCGGTCATTTATGGCTCCACGAGGGGGGCCGTGTAGCCTCCTTCAACACATTTAAGCCCCGGGGAGGTCGCGGTCCCCGGGGCTGTGTGGGGGCTCGAGCTCCCTCACACATAATTTTTTAATATAGCCATGGGTAGGTGGCGGTCCCCAGGGCTCCATCAGGGGGCCGTACAGCCCCCCACTTTCAATTTAAAAGCTCCGAGGAGGAGGTGGTCCCCAGGGCATGTGGCGGCCCACATATCATTATTTTTGATATTACCTGTGACCTGGCCCACCTGGTCCCAGGGAATATTTTTTCCCCTTTTTTCTTTGCCCCCGCTTGACGAATCACCCCAAAACTTTCAAGACAGGAGCTGACCTGAGCGAACCATTAGTTTTGAAAATTACGTGAAGATTCATCAAATGACGCCAAACATATTGGCAAATCACAAAAAGCTTTTCCTATGGAAACTAGGTCCTAACTATAACTACCTCTGACAAGTATAACTTCACATTGGTCTTTTAATTTGTGTTAAGATCTTTTTAGTATGCCTAACTACAACATCATCTCAACATCAGTTTTTTCCTCCATATATACATATTGGAGAGGCCCAGAGGATAAAGTGTTACGTTTTGTGGAAAAACTGAATGAAAATGTTTTAAATCTACATTTTACTGTTACCTTGAGTCAAACATCAATTAGTTTCCTAGACACAGAGATATATATAAGAAATAACAAATTGGAAACCAGACTGTTCAGGAAGGCGACATCAGGAAACTCGACCCTACATGCAAGTAGTGCTCACCCACGACACCTCATAAATAGTATCCCCTATGGAGAGATGTTGCGCCTTAGGCGCATTTGCAGCAGTGAGTTAGACCTCGAAGAGGCACAGAAACACAGCAAGATAAGGTTTCTGGATAGGGGTTCAAGGAAGAGGTGATAGACAAGGCAATGTGTAGAGCCAATCAGAGCAGTAGAGCAGAACTTATTGATAGCAAACCTTTTGAAACAACTAGCCCCAAGCCAAAACACTAGAAACTAGAGCCAGAACAAGCTAGATTCATCATGAGATATAGCAAGCAACAACATAAACTTGAAAAGATCATTACCAAAAATTGGCCGTTAGTCCTAAGTGACCCGACACTGGGGCCAACACTACCACGCAGGGCAACTATCACTTATAGTAGGGCCCCTACAATGCGAGATGCTTTGGTTAACACATGCCCTGACGTCTTGGAGAACACAAGTTGGGTATTGAATAACAAAGGGTTTTATAAATGTAAAATCTGTAAGGCCTGTCAACATGGAATTAATACCAAAACGTATAAAACACCATTTGGCGATAGAGACTGCAAAATCACCAAGCTACTTACCTGCAAAACTGAATACGCAATATACGTGCTAAAGTGCCCATGTGGCCTCCAATACGTGGGTAGCACAAAATTGGCAGTACATAAACGCATATTACAACACCTTAGGGCTATAACTAACCAGGACAATACCTACCCCGTAGCACGGCATTTTAAAGAGGTGCATCAGAGCAATAATACTGGTCTCAAATATTTTGTCATTGATGCTATACCACCTAATAGGAGAGGAGGAGATACAGAGTCTAGACTTAGAAGATTGGAAACCAGATACATTATCCAGCTTGATACAAAAAAACCAGCAGGATTAAATGCTACGGAAGATCTGCATACCTGTTTGGGGTGATTACAGTGATTTAAATCTAGACAAATGGCATTTGTAAAAGTGGAGCATTTGCTATTTTATCCACACTCCTTTTATACATTTTCTGGGGAAGCGATATCCATATAAATGTTATGCTCTATGATATACTGACTTTTAAAACCAGATCAAGATTATTAATTCAATATTATGAATTATTAATTTTTATTGGATTTTATTGCATTATGCATTATATTATCAATATTTGTGTCTACATGTATTTAAATATATTTATATATTTATTTATTTATTTATATACAATGTTAGATCTGGAGCTTGGGTCAGTAATGAGATATACATATTGAACAACCAGATGGAGAGCTAAACTGTGAAACAGTACTTAATCATGAATGCAAAATCAAGCTAGTGGGAGTACTACTTAGGCCGGATAAAAATAGTGTAATGTTGACAAATGGGATACATCCTGAAATTACATAATCGATATACCTATACACTGCAAGGAAAATGGAACAAAATAAGAAAAAAAGAGGAGTGAAAGGAGTAAATAAAGGATGAAATGAAGTTAATAATTACAGTTAACCATAGAGATACTGCAATGGAAGTCTCATGATTTTAGCAGTTTTTTTAATGTACATTGTAATTTGCACAATCATTTTACATCTTGCACTTTGCACTTATTTATTCACATAGATTTAGAAAGAGGAAAAAATTTGTACTTGATATAAATTATTGATATTACCCATAGAAACATGTATCAAGCAATTTTGCATACTAATATTAAAATGGGATACAATTAGACAGAAGTACTGAATTCACAATGGCAATGTATGATATCTGTGATATGTACAATGAACTATTGTATTTTAAACGTTAAGAGCAGTAAATCGAATAAGTATGATTTCTATGTCTATGAAAGCACGTTACACGTGATTTGAATCTATTAGCACTTGTCACTTTAAATACTGTTGCACATACCAAGTAAGTTGTCACGTGAGCAAGGCTCGGATGAGCCGAAACGTTATGGCGGCATTGAACAAATAAAAATTACCTGAAGCACTGAAAAACTGGTCCGTGTCCGTATGGTGAGCTGAAAGGATTTTGGCGAAAACGGGATCTGAGGATATATATATATATATATATATATATTCTGCTCCAAAGGTTGTCCACCTGGTGAGTAGCACTCGATCAACAGCTTTGTTTATGATAGGCAGGGACGAGGATCCACTTGTAGAAGCTGCTCCGTAAAGGAAATGCCTGACGCGTTTCGAAGCTCCATATGCTTCTCTTCAGAGGCTTGAACGGAGACAGTGTGTGCAAACGCTGAACCCACTTCGCCATTTTCATATTGCACACCCACCAATGGGAAGCTCGAATGAGACTGTGCATTGTGGGAAATGTGGTCCGGATAGCACACAAATCTTGTCCTGTATGGACCCTGCAAGTGGACTCGTCCTCGATCCTGTTTGAGGCTGCTGGCCCACATAGCCGACATGATAGTTACCATGTCGGGTGGCCCCCATAACATTACGGGGTTGTGCACACTCCGCGGCAGGACGGCCGCGTATTACATTCTGCTCCAAAGGTTGTCCACCTGGTGAGAAGCACTCGATCAACAGCTTTGTTTATGATAGGCAGGGACGAGGATCCACTTGTAGAAGCTGCTCCGTAATGGAAATGCCTGACGCGTTTCGAAGCTCCATATGCTTCTCTTCAGAGTCTTGAACGGAGACAGTGTGTGCAAACGCTGAACCCACTTCGCCATTTTCATATTGCACACCCACCAATGGGAAGCTCGAATGAGACTGTGCATTGTGGGAAATGTGGTCCGGATAGCACACAAATCTTGTCCTGTATGGACCCTGCAAGTGGACTCGTCCTCAATCCTGTTTGCGGCTGCTGGCCCACATAGCCGACATTCAGGGAATTAACACTTACTATATATCCCACAATGCAGCATTCAAACTCATTTGAGTTCTATTTAAATAAATAGTGGGAGTGTTAAGCGCCAAGGACAGTCGAGCCTCTGATGACGAGCGAACGGCTCAGAAACGCGTCAGGCGAAGAACGACTGAGAGCTGACACCGGCATGCTGATGTGTCTTCTACCCGCTGGATTGTGGTGCTGCTCGAGTGCAGCCTTGCCTGAGGGCAAGGTGTTTTTACAATTGATATGCAGCAGCCCTGCCGTGGAGGCTTGCACCACCCCGATCTATGGGGGTCACAGGACTCGGAATCACCGAAGTCTGATGTGAAGCAGCATCGAGGGATTAATGGACACATAGTATTCTGGGGCCCATTCAGGGCTTTATATTTTTCAGCTGTGGCGCTCCCATTCAGGGAATTAACACTTACTATATATCCCACAATGCAGCGTTCAAAGTCATTTGAATTCTATTTAAATAAATAGTGGGAGTGTTAAGCGCCAAGGACAGTCGAGCCTCTGATGACGAGCGAACGGCTCAGAAACGCGTCAGGCGAAGAACGACTGAGAGCTGACACCGGCATGCTGATGTGTCTTCTACCCGCTGGATTGTGGTGCTGCTCGAGTGCAGCCTTGCCTGAGGGCATGGTGTTTTTACAATTGATACGCGGCAGCCCTGCCGTGGAGGCTTGCACCACCCCGATCTATGGGGGTCACGGGACTCGGAATCACCGAAGTCTGATGTGAAGCAGCATCGAGGGATTAATGGACACATAGTATTCTGGGGCCCATTCAGGGCTTTATATTTTTCAGCTGTGGCGCTCCCATTCAGGGAATTAACACTTACTATATATCCCACAATGCAGCGTTCAAACTCATTTGAGTTCTATTTAAATAAATAGTGGGAGTGTTAAGCGCCAAGGACAGTCGAGCCTCTGATAACGAGCGAACGGCTCAGAAACGCGTCAGGCGAAGAACAACTGAGAGCTGACACCGGCATGCTGATGTGTCTTCTACCCGCTGGATTGTGGTGCTGCTCGAGTGCAGCCTTGCCTGAGGGCATGGTGTTTTTACAATATATATATATATATATATGTATATATATATATATATATATATTCACTGAAAAAACCATAGGTTTCAGGCACGTTATAGTTAGAAATTAGCATTTAAAAAACCTTAGAAATTTACTGAAAAAACCACAGGTTTCAGGGACGTTATATTTAGTTGGACATTTCACTCGTACAAAACCAAACAAATTCCGCCGTTATAGTTAGTTCATCCAACTATAACTCGCGCCCCGCAATGCACTGCTGAAGACGTCACATATTACATCATTCATGACATGGGCAGTGACATCACTGATGACATCACTGATGACATCTCAAATGACATCACTGATGACATCACTGATGACATCATCCAGTAAATGTGTGTTTCTGTAAAGTTTTAATATGTTTTATATATATATATAGATATATATATGACAAGGTGTATTGAGGAATGAGTGGGTGTATAAGTGCCTGAATAGATGATTTAGTAGGTGCGTGACTGACTGTATAAGTGAGTGATTAAACGTGTCTTACTGAATGCATGGGTTAGTGACTAAACTGTGTAAATGTCGGTATCAGTCGGTCAGTTGGTGTGTAAGTAGCTGCATGGGTTGGTGACTAGCTACATGAGTATGTATATGGGTTATTGATTGGTTATCTGAGTATCTGTATGGGTGCCTGAGTGTCCGTGTGGATGGGTGGGAGGTGTGTGACTCTGTGCATAGATATGTGAGTGGTTGATTCACTGGGTGTATGGGTTCAAGAGTGCATGTGGAAACAGCTGTATGGGTGGTTGAGTGTGTGTATGGGTGTGTTGGTGAGTGAATGGATGTCTCAGTGGTACATGTCCAAGTAACTACATATGTAAAAGGCAGTGTATGTGAGAGTTGGAGTATATAAATGACAATACGTGAGAGTGAGTGATTGTGAGAGTGGCTGTATGGATGAGTGTGTACTTGTATCAGTGATTGTATAAGAGAGTAAGTATGTGTTAGTATCTGTATGAATAAGTGAGGTGGTGTGTGTATAACTGTATAGGTGAGTAAATGGGAGTGTGAATGATTCTTTGCATGACTGACTAGGTGTGTGAGTAACTCTATGTATGAGTGGCGATGTGTGAGTGTCTGTATAAGTGTATGAGTGCAAATGATACTGCTGTATTGATAAGTGACTGCATGTATGAGTGACTATATGGGTGAATGAGTGGACGTGTGTGTAGACCTAGGAATCAGTGAGTGGGTATGTAGTAACTGGTATTGGTGTGTCTATGGTTTCGAAAATGGTAGTCTGTATTTTAGAGTGGGTGTATCAAAGGTTATATTAGGGTGTGAGGAGGTGCATCACATTATCACGTGGATGATGTCATCAGTGATGTCATTTGAGATGTCATCAGTGATGTCATCAGTGATGTCACTGCCCATGTCATGAATGATGTAATATGTGACGTCATCAGCAGTGCATTGCGGGCGCGAGTTATAGTTAGCTGAACTAACTATAACGGAGGAATTTCTTTGGTTTTGTACGAGTGAAATGTCCAACTAAATATAACGTCCCTGAAACCTGTGGTTTTTTCAGTGAATATATATATAACTCACACCCCCACAATGCACTGCTGATGACGTCACATATTACATCACTCATGACATGATCAGTGACATCATTGATAACATCACTGATGACATCTCAAATGCAAAATGCGATCCACGTGTTTCGGCTAGTCCGAACCTTGATAAAGATACAAGACGTCATTGTAGCTTCCTTATTTAAATGTATAAATGCCTCCAGTTGCCTACATTAACAAAGGACTACATATTACTTTAATCCAAAAAACTGGTGGCCATATTGGCCTGGTCACGATGTGAAAATTCAGGAATTGATACAATAAAGAAAAGAAAACAAGTGTTAATATGCACACAATGTCATTTCAGCATATCTTGCCCCGTGACCGCCGTACCTGTATGTTCGTCAACGTGACTTGTTCATAATAAACATACTTAGGATTGCAAACATCAACATAAACAATGGACTACACATTACTTTAAAGTGAAAGGCTATCGGCCATATTGATCTGGGCACGTTGCGTATTATAATGGTTCTTAGACGAAAGAAAAGAAAAAAAAAGGGGTGTTAATATACACACACTATCCATAAATAAAGTTCTAGCGATTATAGTGCCATTCCATTCACAGCTCATTTGAGATGTCATGAGTGATGTCATGAGTGATGTCACTGACCATGTCATGAATGATGTAATGTCTGAGGTCATAAGCAGTGCATTGCGGGGGTGTAAGTTATAGTTAGCTCAGGCAACTATAACTGCTGAATTTCACTGGTTTTGTACAAGTGAAATCTGAGTCTAACTATAACGTCCCTGTAATCTTTGTTTTTTTCAGTGAATTTCTAGGTTTTTTTAACGTTAAGTAAGATGCCTATCACAATGGATGGTGGGGGTTGGAAGCAGGGCCTGGCCTGGCATTGTGCTGCCCCCACCCAAGCTTGCTGCTCCTGCCTCCTCCTCCTTGCCATCCATTGTCCAAGTCCATGCCCCTGCTCCCTCATTACAGCCCTGTGTGGCCGTTGTTCTGCCACTGGCCTTCCCGCCTTCTCTGAACAGTTAGCTTGCTGCCCCATCCACCTCCTCCCTATCCTCTGTTGTCTGAATCCATGCACTAGCCTTCTCCCTCCTGCCATGCATGGTCTGATGTGCTGCCACTGCCCTCCATTTAGCATGATGTCCCAGTCCACTCCTCCTGCCCTCCATTGCCCAATTCTATGCCCCATCATTGACCTCCTGCTTAGCCTCTGTGCTTAGCTTGCTGCCCCTACTCTCCTTCCCCCTGCCCTCTGATGTCTGTGTGCGATGCCCCTGCTCCATCCTTTTTGACCACCATGTTCCATGGACCTGCCCCTCCTATCTACTCTGAGTGTTCTGTTGAGCTGCCACTCCCCTCCCACCTGCCTAGCATTGTCAGATGACTGTAACCTGTCCCTGCCACCTCCACCATGCCTGTCCACGTTCCATGCCCCTATCCCCTTCCTCCTGTCCTCCATGGTCCATTTTACTGCCACACCCTTCTGCCCTCCCTGGTCTGTTGTGCTGCAACTGCTCCTCCTGCCTGCCCCGCATGGTCTGTTGTGAGGCCCCTTCCCCTGAACTCTCTTGTCTGTGCCCAGCTCCTACCTCTCCCTTCTATCCTCCATGGTCATTTCTGCATGCACCTGCCCCCTCCTTCTCGCCCATCATGGCCATTGTGCTGCCACTAACCCTCCCGCTTGCCATGCATGGTCTTCTGTGCTGCCACGGCCCCTCCCACCTTCCCTGTGTGGTCAGCTAGCTGCCCCTGACCCCCTCCCACCTTCCCTCCATGGTCTGTGTGTATGCCATTATAGTCTCACTGTTGCTCTCCATGGTGTGTCTTGCTTCTAGTGCCCATCCTGCCTGACCTCCATTGTCAGCTTGCTGCTCCTGCCCTGCCCCCTTGCCCCCTGCCCTCTGTTTTCCATGTGCAGACCACTATTCCCTCCCTCCTGGCTTGTCTGTTCCATTGTAATGCCCCTGATCCCTACCTCCTGCCCTTTATGGTCCGTTATGCTGCAGCTTTCTCTCCTGTCTGTTCATTATGGTCAGCTAGCTGCCATTGCATCTTTCCCCTCTGTTCTCTGTTGTCCATGTGCATGGTCCTGTCCCCTCCCTATTGCTTTCCATGGATTGTTGTGCTGCACTCCCATCCCGCATGCCCTGTGTTGTGTATTGTGCTGCTGCAAACCCTGATGCCTGCCCTGTAAGGTCAGTTTGGTGCACCTGTCCATGTCCCTCCTGTCCTCTGTTATCCGAGTCCATGTCCCTACCCCAATTCCTCCTGCCTTCCATGATCCAATGTACCATACTTGCAAACATTTTGAACTTGGTAAGAGGGAGATTTAAAAAAAAAACTGGGGTATTGATTTTCCCCATTGACTTACATTGAAAAAGAGGAGATTGTGGACAGGAAACAAATCAAATAAAGCCCATTTGGGCTTAAAAACATTGGGCGTTTCCTGGCTGAATCGGGTCTGTTGGCATGTATGGTTGTACTACCACTGCCTTTTCCTTCTGCCCACAATGGTCTATTATATTGCCACAGCCTCTCTTGCCTGTCCTGCATTGTTGGTGTGTTGCCCCTGCCCCCTTTCCACTGCCCTCCATAGTCTGTTGTGCTGCCATTGCCCTTCCTGCCTACCCAGTGTGGTCAAATTGTTGCCTCTGCACCCTCCTACCTGCCTTCAATTTTTTGAGTCCGTGCCCCTGGCCTCTGCCTCTCTACAGTATCCTAATGAACAACTAGACTGCTAACATTCTATATTTATTACAAAAGTGTGGCAAACATGACGTCATCTTGATGTAATCAAAACTGTAATACCTAGAGCATTTCCTTTAGAAATTACAGAAATGAGAGGGTCTTATTTGAAACGAAATTATGGTTAGTGCTCTAAAAAACTAAAATGAGGACATATTTTCTGAGTTTTCAAATAGCGACAAAGCACTTTTAAATTATTTGTTATCTTCATGTTTTTTTATCCAGTTGATCACTTGATTAAATGTTGCACTTAGGGGAGAGGATGTGGTATTACTTCCAGAGCTGCAGACTTTGCAACTGGGGAACCAGGTTGGAGTTTCTGCTTCAGCTCGACATTCTGTGATTCTGGTCAAATCACTTAATCTCCCCATGTCTACAACCAACATGAATTTGTCCTTGTGTGATGTAACCAATGCTCATGTAAAGCACTCCAATACCTGACCAGTCTGCACTATATAAAACTGCAAAAACAAAAAATAAAAAGTGTTTTGCACACTTCTGTCATTGGGCTATACGTGGGCTACATCTGGGTGATATTTGTGCTACATTTCGGCTCTTTTGTCTCTGGTGACCATCTTGGGAGATATATTTGTTATGAAGTTTCCTAATTTCCTCATTTACTGCAGTCTCCTCAGTAGGAAATGCTTTCAGTTTTTACTTTGATTCCATCAAGAAGGCATTCAGATGTGTCACACATTCGCTATAAATTCTGAATGTTAGCACTCTAGTTGCTCATTAGATCACTGTAGTAAAGCTACTGCTCACTAGGGAAGTCTGCTGCTGGTATTGAAAGTGCATGTTTCAGTCTGCATGTCAGAATTTTTTAATGAAATAGAAGAGGATTTGAGAAGTCACTCAAAATGTGCCCTAATTTTTCTTTCTTCAGCACTAATGATAATTTATATGGCAAAATAACCCCCCTCAGTTTGTCCCTTTTTAAATTAAATGTTTTTAGTGTTACCAGTTTATTCCAATCAAGATGGCTTCAGGTGTGCCATACTTTTGTCATAAGTAAGACTGTTAGCGCTCTAGTTGTTCTTTAGAACACTCTGGGAAGCTGCAGTAGAACACAAAGGAATCAACTGACAGTCTCTGCCCTTGTTGGATGTACCATACTAATTTCAGGAATTGTGGTGTGTTCTAAGGTGATTTTACCCTGTGAAAAACCTTCTGCTGGGATATCATGAATCATGTTTGAGAGAAAACTATTTTCACATGCTTGTCCCATACAGTTTTGGAAGGTGCCCCAGAAGCTAAAATGAGAGCATATTTTCTGTAAATTCACATTATCTTTCTCAGTCATGTGAGAATAAAGTCTGACATTCTCAGTAAAACATGTACATCCAACAAGGGCAGAGACTGTCAGTTGATTCCTTTGTGTTCTACTGCAGCTTCCCAGAGTGTTCTAAAGAACAACTAGAGTGCTAACAGCCTTACTTATGACAAAAGTATGGCACACCTGAAGCCATCTTGATTGGAATAAACTGGTAACACTTAAAACATTTAATTTAAAAGGAACAAAATGATGGGGTTCATTTTGTCATAGAAAGTATGGTTAGTGCTGTAGAAAGAAAAATTAGGACATGTTTCAAGTGTGATCTCAAATATCTTCCTGTTATATTTCAACAGGAGCAGCCTGTCAGTTGATGCCTTTGTGTTCTACTGCAGCTTCCCAGAGTGTTCTAAAGAACAACTAGAGCGCTAACAGTCTTACTTATGACAAAAGTATGGCACACCTGAAGCCATCTTGATTGGAATAAACTGGTAACACTTAAAACATTTAATTTAAAAAGGAACAAAATGAGGGGGTTCATTTTGCCATAGAAATTATGGTTAGTGCTGTAGAAAGAAAAATTAGGACATGTTTTAAGTGAGATCTCAAATATCTTCCTGTTATATTTCAACAGGAGCAGCCTGTCAGTTGATGCCTTTGTGTTCTACTGCAGCTTCCCAGAGTGTTCTAAAGAACAACTAGAGTGCTAACAGCCTTACTTATGACAAAAGTATGGCACACCTGAAGCCATCTTGATTGGAATAAACTGGTAACACTTAAAACATTTAATTTTAAAAGGAACAAAATGAGGGGGTTCATTTTGCCATAGAAATTATGGTTAGTGCTGCAAAAGAAAATTTAGTGCATGTTTTAAGTGAGATCTCAAATCCTCTTCTATTTCATTAGAAAATTCTGACATGCAGACTGAAACAATCACTTTCAATACCAGCAGTAGACTTCCAGTTAACTCCTTGGTGAGCAGTAGCTTTACTACAGTGATCTAATGAACAACTAGAGTAATAACATTCTGAATTTATGGCAAATGTGTGACACATCTGAATGCCTTCTTGATGGAATCAAAGTAAAAAACTGAAAGTATTTCCTACTGAGGAGACTGCAGTAAATGAGGAAATTAGGAAACTTCATAACAAAGAAGTCTTCCAAGATGGCCACCAGTGAAAAAAGAGCCCAAATGTAGCACAAATATTACCCAGATGTAGCCCACATATAGCCCAATGACAAAAGTGTGCAAAACACTTTTTATTTTTAGTTTTTTGCAGTTTTATGTAGTGCAGACTGGTCAGGTATTGGAGCGTTGCATCTTAAAACATGACCCCCTACACTACAAAAACACCACTGCACTACCCTAAACCCTAAAACACTACCCCAGCACGACCCCCTACACTACACAAGCACCACTGCACTATCCTAAACCCTAAAACACTACCCCCAGCATGACCCCCTACACTACACAAACACCACTGCACTACCCTAAACCCTAAAACACTACCCCAACACCACTGCACTAACCCTAAATCCTAAAACACTACCCCCAGCATGACCCCTACACTACCCAAACACCACTGCACTACCCTAAAACATGACCCCCTACACTACACAAACACCACTGCACTACCCTAAACCCTAAAACACTACCCCCAGCACGACCCCCTACACTACACAAGCACCACTGCACTACCCTAAACCCTAAAACACTGCCCCCAGCACGACCCCCTACACTACACAAACACCACTGCACTACCTTAAACCCTAAAACACTACCCCCAGCACGACCCCCTACACTGCCCGAACACCACTGCACTGCCCTAAACCCTGAAACACCACCCCCTTCATGACCCCCTACACTGCCCGAACACCACTGCACTGCCCTAAACCCTGAAACACCACCCCCAGCATGACCCCTACACTGCCCGAACACCACTGCACTGCCCTAAACCCTGAAACACTACCCCCAGCACGACCCCTATACTGCCCGAACACCACTGCACTGCCCTAAACCCTGAAACACCACCCCCTGCACGATCCCCTACACTGCCCGAACACTACTGCACTGCCCTAAACCCTGAAACACCACCCCCAGCACGACCCCCTACACTGCCACGAACACCACTGCACTGCCCTAAACCCGAAACACTACCCCCAGCAAGACCCCTACACTGCCCGAACACCACTGCCCTAAACCCTGAAACACCACCCCCAGCAAGACACCCTACACTGCCCATACACCACTGCACTGCCCTAAACCCTGAAACACCACCCCCAGCAGTACCCCTACACTACCCAAACACCACTGCACTAACCTAAACCCTAAAACACTACCCCCAGCAGTACCCCTACACTACCCAAACACCACTGCACTACCCTAAATCACTACCCCAGCACGACCCCCTACACTACCCAAACACCACTGCACTACCCTAAACCCTAAAACACTACCCCCAGCACGACCCCCTACACTACCCAAACACCACTGCACTACCCTAAACCCTAAAACACTCCCCCAGCACGACTCCCTACTCTACCCAAACACCACTGCACTACCCTAAACCCTAAATCTACCCCCAGCATGACCCCCTACACTGCCCGAACACCACTGCACTGCCCTAAACCCTGAAACACCACCCCCAGCACAACCCCCTACACTGCCCGAACACCACTGCACTGCCCTAAACCCTGAAACAGCAGCCCCAGCACGACCCCCTACACTGCCCGAACACCACTGCACTGCCCTAAACCCTGAAACACCACCCCCAGCACGACCCCCTACACTGCCCGAACACCACTGCACTGCCCTAAACCCTGAAACACCAGCCCCAGCACAGCCCCGTACACTGCCCGAACACCACTGAACTGCCCTAAACCCTGAAACACCAGCCCCAGCACGACCGCCTACGCTGCCCAAAAACCACTGCACTGCCCTAAACCCTGAAACACCAGCCCCAGCAAGACCCCCTACACTGCCCGAACACCACTGCACTGCCCTAAACCCTGAAACACCACCCCCAGCAAGACCCCCTACACTGCCCGAACACCACTGCCCCTAAACCCTGAAACACCACCCCTCAGCACGACACCCTACTCTGCCCAAACACCACTGCACTGCCCTAAACCCTGAAACACCACCCCCAGCACGACCCCCTACACTGCCCGAACACCACTGCACTGCCCTAAACCCTGAAACATCACCCCTGCACGACCTCCTAGACTGCCGGAACACCACTACACTGCCCTAAACCCTGAAACACCACCCCCAGCACGACCCCCTACACTGCCCGAACACCACTGCACTGCCCTAAACCCTGAAACATCAACCCCAGCAAGACCCCCTACACTGCCTGAACACCACTGCCCTAAACTCTGAAACACCACCCCCTACACTGCACGAACACCACTGCACTGCCCTAAACCCTGAAACACCACCTCCAGCAAAACCCCCTACACTGCCTGAACACCATTGCTCTGCCCTAAATCCTGAAACACTAGCCCCAGCATGACCCCCTACACTGCCCAAACAACACTGCACTGCCCTAAACCCTGAAACACCACCCCCAGCACGACCCCCTACACTGCCCGAACACCACTGCACTGCCCTAAACCCTGAAACACCAGCCCCAGCAAGACCCCCTACACTGCCCGAACACCACTGCACTGCCCTAGACTCTGAAACACCAGCCCCAGCAAGACCCCCTACACTGCCCGAACACCACTGCACTGCCCTAAACCCTGAAACACCAGTCCCAGCATGACCCCTGACACTGCCCGAACACCACTGCACTGCCCTAAACCCTGAAACACCAGCCCCAGCACGACCACCTACACTGCCCGAACACCACTGCACTGCCCTAAACCCTGAAACACCAGCCACAGCACGACCCCCTACACTGCCCGAACACCACTGTACTGCCCTAAACCCTGAAACACCAGCCCCAGCACGACCCCCTACACTGCCCGAACACCACTGCACTGTCCTAAACCCTGAAACACCACCCCTGCACGACCCCCTACACTGCCGCACCCCCTACACTGCCCGAACACCACTGCACTGCCCTAAACCCTGAAACACCACCCCCTGCACCGCCCCCTACACTGCCCGAACACCACTGCACTGCCCTAAACCCTGAAACACCACCCCCAGAACAACCCCTTTACTGCTCGAACACCACTGCACTGCCCCAAACCCTGAAACACCACCCCCAGCACGACCCCTACACTGCCCAAACACCACTGCCCTAAACCCTGAAACACCACCCCCTGCACGACCCCCTACACTGCCCGAACACCACTGCACTGCCCTAAACCCTGAAACACCACCCCCAGCATTACCCCCTACACTGCCCAAACACCACTGTACTGCCCTAAACCCTAGAACACTACCCCCAGCACGACCCCCTACACTACCCGAACACCACTGCACTACCCTAAACCCTAAAATACTACCCCCAGCACAACCCCCTACACTACCTGAACACGACTGCACTGCCCTAAACCCTCAAACACTCCCCCAGCACGACCCCCTACACTACCCAAACACCACTGCACTGCCCTAAACCCTAAAACACTCCCCCAGCATGACCCCTTACACTACCCGAACACCACTGCACTGCCCTAAACCCTAAAACACTCCCCCAGCACGAACCCCTACACTACCCAAACACCACTGCACTGCCCTAAACCCTAAAACACTACCCCCGCATGACCCCCTACACTACCCAAACACCAATGCACTACCCTAATCCCTAAAACACTACCCCCGCATGACCCCCTACACTACCCTAAACCCTAAAACACTACCCCCGCATGACTCCCTACACTACCCAAAGACCACTGCACTACCCTAAACCCTAAAAACACGACCTCCTACACTACACAAACACCACTGCACTACCCTAAACCCTAAAACACTACCCCCTACACTACACAAACACCACTGCACTACCCTAAACCCTAAAACACTACCCCCAGCAGTACCCCTACACTACCCAAACACCACTGCACTAACCTAAACCCTAAAACAGTACCCCCAGCAGTACCCCCTACACTACCCAAACACCACTGCACTACCCTAAATCACTACCCCCAGCACGACCCCCTACACTACCCAAACACCACTGCACTACCCTAAACCCTAAAACACTACCCCCAGCACGACCCCCTACACTACCCAAACACCACTGCACTACCCTAAACCCTAAAACACTCCCCCAGCACGACTCCCTACACTACCCAAACACCACTGCACTACCCTAAACCCTAAATCTACCCCCAGCATGACCCCCTACACTACACAAACACCACTGCACTACCCTAAACCCTAAAACACTACCCCCAGCACGACCCTCTTCACTACCTAAACACAACTGCACAATTTGTTACAGGCGTTGCAACGCAGGCCTGTGGTGCTTACTGGAAGTACCAAGTGGGCTAGTTGGGCCCCAGGGACCCTCAGGATTCAAGGTGACCTAATCCCCCAACTTAAAACGCACCACGGGGCGCGTTTGCACAGTGGTGAAGGGAGGGGGCGGGGCCTCAGGCGACATGTGCGCAAACACGCCCTGTGGTGCGTTTTAAGTTGGGGAATTAATTCCCTTTGAATCCTGAGGGACCCTGGGGCCAACTAGCCCACCAGGTACCTTCAGTAAGCACAACAGAGTTGCGTTGCAGAGAGGTGAAAAAGGTGCGTGGCCTCGGAACGCCTCTCTGCAACTCAGCTCTGTGGTCCTAACTGTAGGTACCTGGGGGCTAGTTGGGCCCCAGGGACCCTCAGAATTCAAGGGGACTTAATCCCACAACTTAAAACGCGCCACGGGGTGCGTTTGCACACATGTCACCTCAGGCCCCCCCCTCCCTTCACCACTGTGCAAACGCGCCCTGTAGCGCATTTTAAGAGGTAGTTTTAATCCCCCTGCCCTATTATGTACTAGGGACTTGCAGAGGAGGTCATGCTAATCACAGGGGTACCCCAAAGCATAGTGTTCCCTAGTGTATGTAGGTGTTTTCACTGTATTCTAAGTGTCTTTTAGCATAGCACTGGCTCTGGTTAGTCAGAGTCAGTTACCACCAGTACCCGTCTGAAAAAGTTGTGGACACAGGATGATTTTGCAACAAGGCCTCTTTCTGCTCCTCTGTTGGTTCTTTCTGCACATCTTTTGCTTCTTTCTGTGCGTTTTTTCTTCTTTCTTCACATGTCCTACCTCTGTAGGCATAGTTAGAAACTAGCATTTAAAAAAACCTTTGAAATTCACTTAAAAATCATAGGTTTCAGGCACGTTATAGTTAGAAATTAGCATTTAAAAAACCTTTGAAATTCACTGAAAAAACCATAGGTTTCAGACACGTTATAGTTAGAAATTAGCATTTAAAAAACCTTTGAAATTCACAGAAAAAACCATAGGTTTTAGGGACAGTTATAGTTAGTTGGACATTTCACTCGTACAAAACCATAGAAATTCCCCCGTTATAGTTAGTTCAGCTAACTATAACTTGCGCCCCGCAATGCACTGCTGATGACGTCACATATTACATCACTCATGACATGGTCAGTGACATCACTGATGACATCACTGATGACATCTCAAATGACATCACTGATGACATCATCCATGTGATAATTTCATGCATCTTCTCACACCCTAATATAACTTTTGATACACCCACTCTAAATTACAGACTGCCATTCTCAAAACCATAGACACTCCAACACCAAAAACTACATACCCACTCACTGATTCTTAGGTCTACACACACATCCACTCACTCACCCGTACAGTCACTCATACTTAGTCACTCAGTACAGGACTATCATATGCACTCATACACCTATATAAACACTCACACACCGCCACTCATCCATAGAGGTACTCACACACCTAGTCAGTCATGCAAAAACGTAATCACACACCCATTTACTCACCTATACAGTTATACACACACCAGCTCACTTACTCATACAAATACTAGCACATTCTTACACTCTTATACAATCACTGATACAAGTACACACTCATCCATACAGCCACTCTCACAATCACACACTCTCACTTATAGCCATTTATATACTCCAACACACATATATACTGCCTTTCACATATGTAGTTACTCACACATGTACCACTGGGACATACATTCACTCACTAACACACTCTTACACACACTTACCCACCCATACAGTCTATCACAGATGCACTCTTGAAACCATCCACCCAGTGAATCACCCACTCACACATCTATGCACAGAGTCGCACAAACCCCACCCACACAAACACTCAGGCACCCATACAGATACTCAGACAACCAATCAATAACTCATATAGACACTCATGTAGCTATTCACAAACCCATGCAGCCACTTACACAGCAACAGACAGACGGATACAGACATTCACCCAGTTTAGTCACTAACCCATGCATTCAGTAAGATATGTTTAATCACTCACTTATAGATTTAGTCACGCACCTACTAAATCATCCATTCAGACACTTATACACCCACTCATTCTTCAATACGCGTTTCCCTATATATATTAAACATATTTAAACTTTACAGAAACACACAGTCACTGGATGATGTCATCAGTGATGTCATTTGAGATGTCATCAGTGATGTCATCAGTGATGTCACTGACCATGTCATGAGTGATGTAATATGTGACGTCATCAGCAGTGCATTGCGGGGGCGCGAGTTATAGTTAGCTGAACTAACTATAACGGGGGAATTTCTATGGTTTTGTGCGAGTGAAATGTCCAACTAACTATAACTGTCCCTAAAACCTATGGTTTTTTCAGTGAATATATATATATATATATATATATATATATATATATATATATATATATATATATATACTGAAAAACCATAGGTTTCAGGAGTATTATAGTTAGAAATTAACATTTAAAAACCTTTGAAATTCACTGAAAAAACCACAGGTTTCAGGGACATTATAGCTAGTTGGACATTTCACTCATACAAAACCAGTGAAATTCCGCCATTATAGTTAGTTCAGCTAACTATAACTCGCGCCCCCGCAATGCACTGCTGATGACATCACATATTACATCACTCATGACATGGTCAGTGACATCACTGATGACATCACTGATGACAGCTCAAATGACATCACTGATGACATCACTGATGACATCATCCAGTGACTGAGTGTTTGTAAAAAGTTTAAATATGTTTTATATATGTATATGCCAAGGTGTATTGAAGAATGAGTGGGTGTATAAGTGTCTGTATGGATGATTTAGTAGGTGCATAACTGACTATATAAGTGAGTGATTAAACGTGTCTTTCTAATATATGGTTGACTGACTAATTTCAAAGGTTTTTAAATGCTAATTTCTAACTATAACGTCCCTGAAACCTATGGTTTTTCAGTGAATTTCTAAGGTTTTTTAAATGCTAATTTCTAACTATAACATCCCTGAAACCTATGGTTTTTTCAGTGAATATCTAAGGTTTTTAAATGCTAATTTCTAACTATAACGTCCCTGAAACCTATTGTTTTTTCAGTGAATTTCAAAGGTTTTTTAAATGCTAATTTCTAAGTATAATGTCCAAAAATATTTTTTCTTAGTTTTCTAATTCTTATAAAAATAATGTAATATTTTCTATTTTCTAAAATATAAATATACATTTTTATTTCTTTATTTTTTATAAAAAAGTGGATTCGCGTACCGACCATGTACCTGTCCGGGTGGGTGCGCGAATCCAAGCCGCCATATTGGTTAAGTTGTGTAGGATGCTCACTCGGTAAGCGACGGGTGCGCAAATTTCCGCCCTGCGTAACGTCACGTACGTAGTTCCGGAGGTCGCGCCGGGTGCGCGAATCCATCGCAAATCTTTACATTTTAAAAGTATATATATATAACTTCATTATATATATTATACCAAGAGATTACTTAATATAACTGTAAATATAATTTATTTGTAATTGTAAAAAAGATATATTATTGTTAAATATATTTTTGGGAATTCTCGGGGTGCGCGTCCTTTGCGCGCCTGGTGCGCACATCCCATGTGACTTCAAAAGAAAGTATTTGATTGGTTAAGAAGCTCTTGATTCTAGAACTTGAAGGACCCCAAACTATTTTTTTATTCTTTCAACTGCATCTCAGGAGTGACAGGTCTTCTGTTTTGCTCTTCTTCTTTCGGTTTTTTGGGTGTTTTTTTTTCTTCATCAGAAAATGGCTGCTTTAAATCCAGCAGAGCAGCTTCCACCTGAAGATGAAGATGAGTTGGAAGAACCGGTGAAGGTGAGATACGAAAGTATCGTTTGGGCTTTCTTCACATTTCCACCTGGGGAGAAGAAAGTTAATGCACGAAAGTTTACGTGCACCATATGTCAGAATGTCTTGTCACGAGGATCTGACAAGAAGTATTCCTGTGGCACCTCTTCAATGCTCAAGCATTTGCAAATTATGCATCCACAACGTCTTGCGAGAGAACAGCAGAGACGAGACCTTCAAAAGCAAGCAAGACAGGACAACAGTGGAGAAGCAAGTACTTCATCTGGTTCCTCTGCAACATCAACACCGCAGATCATACCTCAATTTGCCAGAGTGGAGCAGACTTGCATAAAATGCAAAGCAATGTTGTGCCATGGCGAACAATCAGTGGATGCCATAGTGGTTGCGATTAATAATCACCATTGCAAATGTTGTTTTTGTTTTTTTGTAATTGCATACTGTCTTATAACATTTCACCGTTGGTTCTGTTAATTTTTTCATTCTTTTAAAAAAACACCAAAAAAATACAAAAAAGAGTTGAAAAAACACATAAAAAATATCAATGAAAAAAGAAGAAAAAAATGGTTTTTAGAACCGCCTACTTGGTTAAAAATAGACAAATCTGTATGTGTTGTATGAATTGTGGCAAGTGTAATATATGGAGAAGTGAATGGGTAGTGCATGTGTGATTGCATGAATGCATGTATAGTGCCTCGGTGATTGGAGATGTGCAAGTGTACTACCTGAGTGATTCCATGAGTACGTGGCTAATACTGGGAGAATGTAAGAGTGCCTGGGTAGTGGCTGCATAATTGATTGCATGACTGCAGCGGTAGTGTCTGAGTGATTGTAGAAGTGCATTAGTAATGCCAGGGTCCATGGAAGAGTACATGGGTACTGCCTTCGTGCATAGACGAGTGCATGGGTAGTTTCTGTGTGATTGGAAGAGTGCATAAGAAGTACCTGGTTGATTGCATGAGTGTACGGGTAGTGTCTGGATGATTAGAAGACTGTATGGGTAGGGGTTGAGTGCTTGCATAAGTGTAGCAGAAGTGCATAAGTGCATGTATGAGTACATTGCTAGTGCCTGAGTGATTGCATGAGTGCATGGATATTGTCTAGGTGATTGGAGGAGTGCATGGGTACTGCCTGAGTGATTGAAGAAGTGCATGGGTAATGTCTGGGTGATTGTATAAGTGCATGGTTAGTGCCTGGGTGATTGCAGGAGTGCATAGATAGTGTCTGCGTGATTGCATGAACGCAGGGGAATGTCTGGGTGATTGGAGGAGTGCATGGGTAATGCCTGGGTGCATTGGAAGAGTGCATGGGTAGTGCCTTGGTGCATGGAGGACTGCATGGTAGTTTCTGTGTGATTGGAAGACTGCATAAGAAGTACCTGGTTGATTGCATGAGTGTACGTGTAGCGTCTGGATGATTGGAAGACTATATGGGGAGTGGTTGAGTGATTGCATAAGTGCAGCAGAAGTGCGTAAGGGCATGTATAAGTGCATGGCTAGTGCCTGAGTGATTGCATGAGTGCATGGGTAGTGCCTGGGTGATTGCAGGAGTGCATAGATAGTGTCTGCGTGATTGCATGAATGCAGGGGTAATGTCTGGGTGAGTGGAGGAGTGCATGAGTACTGCCTGACTGATTGAAGAAGTGCATGGGTAATGCCTGAGTGATTGAAGGAGTGCATGGGTAATGCCTAGGTTATTGTATGAGTGCAGGGGTCATGTCTGGGTGATTGAAGAAACGCATAGCTTATGCCTGAGTGATTGCATGAGTGCATGGGTAGTGTCTGGGTGATTGCAAAACTGCATGGTTACTGACTGGCTGATTGAAGGAGTGCATAGATAGTGCCTGGGTGATTGCATGACTGCAGGGGTAATACCTGCGTGATTGCATGGTTAGTGCCTGGGTAATTGCAGGAGTGCATAGATAGTGTCTGCGTGATTGCATGAATGCAGGGGTAATGTCTGGGTGAGTGGAGGAGTGCATGAGTACTGCCTGACTGATTGAAGAAGTGCATGGGTAATGCCTGAGTGATTGAAGGAGTGCAAGGGTAATGTCTAGGTGATTTTGTAAGTGCGTACGTAGTGCCTGGTTGATTGCAT